>CAJHNH020000227.1:60000-304155 GCA_905116865.2 Candidula unifasciata | reverse complement strand
TGTTGTTTGCGCCGGAGACCCGACACATTCAAACTAACAATGCTCAAACCAGATGGGGCACACTATAGCCTATAGTGCCCATATGGGAATACATGCAACGACACAACGCATTGCCTGCCATTACTTTTGGCCAGGTATGTCAGCAGATATCATGCGTTATGTCAAATCCTGTCCGGAGTGCCAGAAGGTAGCTCCCAAAGGCAGGAATGCACCAGTCGGACTGGGGGAAACCCCTGTCACCTCCACACCTTTTGAAAGGGTGGCGGTCGATTTGGTTGGACCACTTCCTCTCACAAAGAAGAAGAATGCTTACATATTGACCTTGGTTGACTGTTGTTCAGGGTATCCGGAGGCTGTTGCACTTCGGAGGATTGACAGTAAGACGGTGGCAGAGGCATTGATGAGCATTTTCACCAGAGTGGGATTCCCTTCGCAGATACTGACAGACAATGGATCTCAGTTTAAAGGGAAACTAATGGAGGAAGTGTTTCAGATAATCAAGTCTCAACACATTTGCACCAGTCCATACCGACCCCAAGCGAACGGCCAGAATGAGCGGTTCAATGGAACGTTGGTATCGCTTCTGAGAAGATTAACACAGGAAAAGCCAGAGAGGTGGGACGAGTATCTGTCTGCAGCACTATTCGCCTACCGGGAAGTACCCAATGCCTCTACTGGATTTCCACCTGCGACCTTGGTGTTCGGAAGACCCATTTCTGGACCCTTGGCCATTCTCAGGAAGACATGGACAGACGAAGGGGCAGATGATTCCTTGAAAACCATATCACATTATGTGCAGGAACTCAAGGAACGGTTAAAGCTAGGGTGGGACCTGGCTAAAGAGAACTTGATTCGTGCACGTAAGAGGTACGCTGCACATTTCAACCGGAAGACGAAGGAACGATGTCTTGAGGTTGGAGATAGGGTGCTTTTGCTACTACCATCAGGGAAGTCTAAGTTAGAGTTAGCTTGGGGAGGCCCTTATACGGTGGTAGAGCAGATATCCAGGATCCATTATAAGATCAACATTAAAGGTAAGTCAAAGGTCTATCACATTAATCTCCTCCGGAAATACAACGAGAGAGAGGTAAGTGACACACCGACCCTCTTGACACTTTCTGTAGCTATGGAGGTGGAAGGTGGAGAAGCCACAGCTGTGGAATATCCGCTTCACCCCAGGGAGACCTATAAAGATGTAGAGGTTAACCCAACTCTCTCTGTCTCTCAGAAACAAGCTATAGGGCAACTCTTGTCAGAGTATAACTCTGTCCTGAGAGTTAAGCCAGGGCAAACTTCATTATTGGAGTATGATACGACATTGGTTCCTGTTGAGCCTTTCAGTCAATGCCCTGTGCAAGCTCCTCTTTTTAAAGAGGAATGGAGTAAACCTCCAGACCATCAGGAGGACCAGAAGGTGAAGAATTTTCAATTCACACCAGGGTTCCTACCTGTGTTTGTTGGAGCACATAGTGACGAGGGGAGGATTATCCTTCCGAACCTCGCGAAGGATCAGACGGGAGGGATTATATCCCACATGCCTCGACGACCTTCCTGTGTGACTACTGATGTAGGAGACACACCGGTATATTTTCCTGAATATGACAGGAGTACCAGGATGGTGTGTAGGTTTATTCAGCCAACCCGATCGGGGGGGTTCGGTCTGAACCTACATCTTTGCATGTACCTGGCAGGGATCAGTGATACATGGATGGAGTCATCAGTCTTAGGTCTTCAGGGCCATCGACTGATTCTATATAGATTCCTTGTTGAGTAGTATTGTATAGTGGTCATAGGTTTCTCTATTTTCACATGAATTGTCATTATTGTATATATTTCATCTGTCTCTGAGAGGTTGGTTTGGTCAACCCTTTGATTCAGAGCAGATTTCTTGAGCCGCCATCCCTTGTCTGATAATTCACAGACTGAAGGTGATGAGCAAGCTGAAAGTAGTGAGTCCATAGATGTGTAAATGGCTGATCATTTTTCATTCGCGTAGTACGCTCTTCCCTTTGGGGGGGGGGGGGGGGGGTACTGTCGTGAAATGATAGTCATTACACATCGGTTTGTAAGGCTGATAACCTGTCTTACCTGTAATCTGCACAAAATTCAAACTTGGACTCGCCCAGAAATATATAGTCCCTTATATCTATATATATAGGCCTGTATTGGACAACATTATTATGTCTGCCTTTTCTGGTTACTTTAACTAAACTCCACTTTTAAATGTATTTCTTTTGGGGATATATTTAGGGAGTTAATTGAGGTTTCTTGGAAACCGATTTACTCCTTGCCCCAGTATACAAGGAACTTCTTTTGTACCAACGCCTGAAATGTCTAACTGACGCCATTCTCCTTGCCAGCTTCTCAAGCCTCCAGATGTGTTAATCTGTGCCTGTATACTTTAAATTTTCAAGGCAATCTGGAAAGATCTCAGTTTTACATATGCTTGGGTAAGTTAATTATAGTTTACGAGTACCTAGAATGTTGTCTGTAAAGTAGTCACTGCTGTAGAGAAATCCATATCGGCTGTGTGATCTCACTTAGTTCTACCATTCTTGATCGCTAGAGTAGCGGATTCGAACGTAGATCTTCCACTGTACAGACTAAATAGCTTATGCCCTCAATAAACCACCCATACTGATAAACATTTAATGCCCTTACACTTGTGTACGGTTTAAACTACTTACAGAATCTGTACATACGAGATGGGGACAGAATTGGGTCAGGGCTGTGTTAATCAAAGTATGTGTGTGCTTGACCCAGATCAATGAGTGCTGGGGCGGTTGGGAAAACTAGTGAATGCAGGTACTGACAGTAAATATTGGTGTTTGTGTGCAGAGTGAGGGGGATAGGGGGAGATGATATATGTGTTAGACCACTTTATCTATCTCCACTGCATATCTGACTTGCCTTCTCTTGCACTAAACAGACAGATAAATATAGGAGACTTATGTCTTTTGGTCTGGAGAGACAATCTGAGGAATGAAACAGGAGAGCAGGGAGGAGACAGCAGATGGGAGTTGATGACTTGTGCTTGCTCTGTCTTTCCTGTCAAGATGTTACCCTATTGATGATGACTAATGCTGAGTTATTTTCTTGACAGGATGTATATTTTCTGAAGAGCTGGCAGAAGATTCACAGTCTCACCAACATCCACCAACTATCCAACCACCAGAACCAACTTGTTACCCACCAGCTAACACCTGTGAAGGTTCCTGACATCTCCAAAAATGGGGGAGATTGTGCCTCATACAGCTACCAGTGCCAGAGCTTAATGTGGCTCAAAGACATTGTGTGTCCTTACTGGTGATAGAGACTTGCTAGATAACGATACAGTTGCTGTATAGTGAAGTACCCTTGCTACTTGATCCAGTGGAGCAGAATTCCCAGAGTCAAAGACAGTCAAATCATCCGGAGCTGAGGGAGGCATCATAGGCAGAAAGGACAGAAGCTAAGTCTGATGCTCAATTGCTGTTTGTTTCCTCACAGCTCCATTGGTTCCCATGATGACATATAGTCACCTCCAGGACCGGCTGTCTGCCTAGTTTCCTTAGGATCTAGACATTAGTGCTGAAATTCTTTCACTGATAGCTGGAATTCACTTCAATTGTTTTTGTACAGATATTATACTAAATACATGCATTCATTTTCATGGCTGACTTAGGTTTCTCTATGTCACCTTCTTAAGTGTTTAGCAGTTGTATGTGTATGTATCTTCATTATATGTGTTAACATGGTTATGATAATGAACTATCATAACCTGGGGGCTTTCTTTAGTAAGTAGTGGGGGTGTCCAGCCAAGTGTGCCTAGAAATATATATATATATATATATTGACATATTTTGTAGTGCCAATACTTGAGTTGCCCTACTCCAGAGATAAGTTGATCGTATATTGGCCACGGGGAATCCCTTAGACCAATACGAGCCAAACGACTCAACAAAATTATCTCTGAGTGCTGCTGGTTCTGAAGGAGAAATCCTTACATTAGGCACGCGACAGGAGTGATATGTGACAAGTACATCCCAAAATAATGCGCATGGCTTCATTTTGCACCTTTTCGAGTCGTTCAATCTGGGTAGCACTGACAGTGAGGATGGCCAGAGCGTATTCAATGGGGGAAAGGACCAGACCGTAGAATAGAAGTATTAGTAGTCTTTGCTCAATGTTGGAAGCAGCCATAATCCTCATTGCAGATAGACCTTTGCGTGCTTTTGTTATCACATGGTCAACGTGTTCCCTGAAAGACAAGCTGCGATCGAACCTCACCCCGAGAAACGTCATAACGTTGGTTCTGATCAATACATTATCACGCATTTTCACTTCTGGTAAGTCCGACTTGACAATGTGATTGTTCAAAGAGAACCATGACAGTGATGCCTTCGAAGGATTGACATAGGCATTGGAACCATCACACCAGGCGGCAATTCGATCGAGTTCTTTGTGCATAGTGCTGGCGATCTCCTGTCTATCACGCCCTCGTCGATAAATCAAAATGTCATCAGCAAATGACAAAGTCCTCCCCTTTCCATTCAACTGCTGCTCAGTGATCATCACCGTATAAACGTTGAATAAGACTGGTGATAGCGGTGATCCCTGTGGCAAGCCTGGACATATCGTTTGCGGTTCTGAGGACCAGCTACCACATCTTAGTACAATCTTTCTCTGGAACAGGACCGCAGCAATCCAGCGGATCAGAATAGGATTAACTTCTAGTTTAAGCAGTAATTGCATTAAATAATCGTATGGTACTTTATTGTAGGCATCTTCTAAGTCCAACACTGCCGCACATGTCTCTTTTTTTAATCTGAAATCCCTCGTACACATCGTAGGCGAAAACTGCAGCATTGAACCATGTCTCTTTATTTAACCTGTACCCTCCAAGTGTTGTGGGAACTTATCGTGTAGTTCCAAGTAGGTGGTCAATCTTTGTGCGACAATTTTTTCCAAAAGTTTGCCAACAGTATTCTGCATCGAGATGATTCTGTAGCCGCAGATCTTCGAGTGGTCTTTATTAGGCTTTGGTAGTGGGAACAAATAACTATGGAGCCATTCCTCTTGTATCTGGCCACTCTGGATGCTGATATTGAATTCCTTTGCCACGCTTTTCAAATCAGCATTCGACATCATCAGCATGTCGTTGTATCGGATGCCGTCAGGGCCTGGAGCAGTGCTGCGCGATTTCTTGAGGCAAGTTCTTAAGGTATCTGCAGTGATTGTGAGATCAGTGCCTAGCACAGTGTTCTCGCACAGCATCGACAGTTTCATCTTAACCCCTATTCTTGTAGCTTCGTCTTTTTGGTCAGTTTGCTCCAAGTAGCGCGCCAGAAGGGTTTTTCCTTTATCAGCATCAGTTCTCTGCCATATCAGGTCTGTACCCTGAAAATCAGGGATACCCCTTGGTCGTGCGGCACCGTGCATGCTCCGTTGAAGGCGCCAGAATGTCACAAGAGATCCCTCGGAGCAAACGCTCTTGCAGAATTCGTTCCATTTCGCTGTCTTAGCTTCCTTCGCAATTAACTTGAAAGCCACTGTCTGCTTGTTGACCTCATCTTTCAGACTGATCAGGCGTTCAGAAAGTGACGGATCAATTTTCCTTGCCCTTTGCCATGCCTTGACAGCTTTCCTTTTTTCTAGCCACGCCATGTTGACTACTTCATTCCACCATGGTGGCTGGGCCCATCTCTCCCGCCGTCTGCGATCTACATGACCTTTGTTGTTGCTCTTCTCTACCAGGACGACGCAAGGAAAGTGATCACTGTCGTGGTATCCCAGTGTGCTCCACCTGCATCCTGATGCAATGGAGGGAGACACTAGGGCCAGGTCAATTACGCTGTCATGAAATATATGTTAATGAGGAAAGATTGGAAGTGGTGGAAAATTTCGAATATCTTGGGTCACTGGTTACCAACAATGGTGACACAATGAAAGAAATTAAACGGCGACTATCAATTGCTCTTCAAAGACTAAAACAACTGAATAAATTATGGAATTGTACAGATAGAATTACAAAGGTCAGATTTTTAAGAGCATGCATCTTTCCCATTGCAACATACGCCTGTGAGACCTGGACACTTACTAAACAAGCGGAACAGCGCATAAATGCATTTGAATATAAATGTTACAGACAGGTTCTAAGAATATCTTGGGTAAAGAAAAGAACAAATGCATCCATACTTCAAGAGCTGAATATTGAAGAGGGTTGGCTAGTAAAGACAATAAAACAAAGAAAATTGAAATATTTTGGTCACTTGAAACGTCATGGAAGTCTAGAGAGAACAATAATGGAGGGGTATATGCCTGGGAAGAGAGGAAGAGGAAGGCCAAGGAGAAGATGGGTGCAGGATGTGGCAGATGATCTCCAGATGGGTGTATCAGACGCAGGACATCTTGCTCAGGATAGGAAGGTTTTCCGGAGGGTTGTTATGGCAGCGAGGTTCCGCGAGGGACATGCTACTGAATGAATGAATGAATATATACGCACGCGCGTGTGTACACACACACACATATATATTTATATATACACGCAAGTCAATACCTAAGTCACATATGGTTATTGGACGGCAGGGAAATGTTTTTGATTGTTTCCAAAGGTGTCTTTAGGTGACAGCAACATCGAACTTTATGTCACCGTTTGTTAGGTGGCGCTAGGTGTTGCATGTACATTCGCAACACAGAAACAAAATGGCGACTGCACTTACGGAGTGTGCCCTCAAAGAACAACGTTCTGTTGTGCGGTTTTTTTTTTTGGGGGGGGGGGGGGTTGGCAAAAGGTCTGCCTGCAAATAACATTCATAAGGAAATGCTTCCTTCTTCTGCAGACAAATATTTATCCAGTAAAGTGGTGCATAGCTGGATTTAAAAAAAAATTCTCAACAACGCGCTTAAATTGTTGACTAAGTCCTATCTGGGCGCCATGTTGAGAGTGCAACAGACACATCCGGGAAGTGGGAAAAGGAGGTGATTAGAGGTGACAGGTGAGTAACGGTTGACTCTGTAGCAGCTGCAAAAGTGTGCTCACATGGTTCAGCATACACTGAAAACCCACCCCGGCGGGAGACATTTCGCAAATGAAGCAGAAGTTGACTGTGAAGTGAAGATGTGGTTTAGAAAACAGAGCACGCAGTTCAATGCATCAGGTTTGGGAGGACTGATAAAACGTTGTGACAAATGCATCAGTGTTGGTAGAAATTATGTTGAAAAAAAAAAAAAGGACAGGGTATGTGTAAAATAATATTAAAAAAAAAGAAGAAAGATGGTTTTCAATTTGTTATCTCTTTATTACTATTTTTTAAAATAACTATTTGTTACTTACTTATTGACTTCCCCTAATTTGATACTACCCCCCCCCCCCCCCCCCATAAATTTTGGCAGCCCTGACTAGACGTCCCTAACATTGTTTTACTGAACCCTTTGGAGTATGCTCCAAATGCTCCAAGGGAGGGACCAGCTTAAGGAACCTAAAACACAGGGGTACTTATGCAGGGTTAGCTATAATCTAAAACATCGAGAGATTAAGGTATATATTTAGAGTCTGCCCCCATGCCAAAGTGGTTAATTAAGTTTTCTGCCTTGATCTCTGGAGGATTGTCGTTGGAGATAAGGAGTTCGAACTTAGTGGGACATTGCATGTGTTTAGTCATTACGGCCGAGCCACACGGGATACAAACGATGTGCAATGAAGTCCATCCTCTCCATTATTATTTCAATACAAAGTGACGGACGAATAGTAGTCACAGAGAGTGTACAATCAAGACAAGAAACAGACACAGCTGGAGATCCATTGCAGCCCTCCTTTATTATGGTGACGGCATTTCACTAATCAACTGACTTTCATCATTCATAGAGAACCCTGTTGAGCAAGGTATGCGGTCTCTTCTTCTTTTTCTTCCCACACGGGGAATCAGAATTCGAAGCTTGGAGATCAATTTGATAACAAAATGCAGTTTTACAAAAGTAGAGGTGTCAGCTCCCACCCTTCAACCTTTAATCTGGAGGACCACGGTGTATCTCCATCGGTTTTCTACCAGTTGTCCTGCCCAATTTAGGAGGACCAGCTTGAAGCTGAGGACCTGCTTGAAGCTACCCTATCGCTGGCATAGTTATCACGGTCACTGAGAATCATCCTCTCTTTTTCTTCTTCGCGTTCACCGGCTGTAAACTCCAGCGGGAAGTTCTAGATTTTTGTCTTGTTTTGCGTACACGTCTGTTTCACAGGTCTGGCTTATGTGCATGTGTGCTGTAGGTTCCTCGCCACTTAGGCAGATATTTCAAAGGAAAGAACCTTAAACAGTCTTTTACGACACTCTTGTCAAGGGGTAGTGGGTCTACCCCACCCCCAGTGGACCCCAAAACCCACACGGGGATTGAGAAACATAAACTCCCCACACCACGACAAATTATACACCCTAGGAAGAGACACTATCTCCTACGTGTCTTTAAGTGACCCACATTAACCTTTGATCTCCTACTCAAACATAGAGGCTACGCCATTTTGAACAGTTCGCCGTGAATAATGTTTCAAAACATCCTTTATGCACTAATGTCAATTAATTAATATGCGTTTAAATTTTTTTTGCTTAAATATTTTATCATCTACTTGAAAAGTAATATTTTTAAGTAAATATATTTTGTAAAGTTGAGTTAGCAATAACGCACTAAATGTGTAAACTATCAAAACATGGCGGCCCCAGTCGTGAGTTTGCAGGCTCATTGCAAATTGTTGTTACATGCAGCAAAATATCCGCACGCTCCTGTTAATGGTGTTCTTTTAGCGGAGGATAACAAGAACAAAGAATCAAAAGTTGTCAAATATGTCGACAGCATTCCACTGTTTCATATTTCACTTGGTCTGTCTCCGATGTTAGAGATGGCACTTCTGCAGGTATTAATAACTATTAATTAATCGACAGATAATCTTCTTTAGTCACATCGGACAAGTCCATAAACGCTCGAATCCCATCTCTAGAAGTATTTACCCCAGCGTGCGGCGACTGATAACACCAGTTCTGTGTTGGTTTCGTACTCTTCTTTGGCCGCCTGTATAATGTTCATTGTTTGATTGTGGGCTCTCCTCCGAACTTCTACCCCAACGTTATGGCGGCCAAACAAATATCCTAACAGGGCCTCAGTCATATGAAAAATGCGGACTTCTCGAACTTCATGCCGAGCGTCAAAACTAGGATCGGCTCCGTATAACGAAACAAATGCTCTAACAGGGTCTCAGCGATATGTTAATTTTGAACCTGTTCTTGTGACTGCCTCACCGCCGACCGTATACCCTGCGCCCCTACGCGCGGCGCAGATGGAGGCTAAACTAGATGGCTGGACTCATGAGCAGCAGCTACCGCATCTCCTGCAACTTCCTCCAATTTATTTGCTCGTGAGTCCCAGGCATCTAGTTTAGCACCTCCAATCATAGTCCGCAATTTACATGTGACTGAGGCTCTGTCAGGGAGTGTTTTTTGGCCGTTATTCGGAGGATAGCCGTGATTTACATATATTCATAGCTACTTTAGTCAAATTACAGCACAGTTAGATAGCTGTAAACAATCTCTTTCCAATGGTACCTTATTTAGGCTTGTATGTCATTTCTGAGCTGAGATATGTAGGTTTTTGTGGAGATGTAAAAAGCAGCTGTTAAAACTTGCGTCCCAGAAACAAGAAGTTTTCTCTGCGCAACCAAACTGTGCACTTTTGTTTTGGCTTTGTTTACATTTGAGATTAGAGCGTGTAGAATTATTTGAAATAAATATAACCCCTTGACATTATATATTTTTTGGAACGGGGTAACAAGGTCAAACTAAAAAACTTTGAAATTTTTAGTTATGTAATATTGGCTCCTAGTCACTAGTGAAAATTTCCCAGACCAAATGGCAGACAATTTTTTTTCAGACACAGCCACATAATAGCGATTGCCTGAAAAATGTCACTGTAAATCTAAAAAGCCACTGATAAGAAAGAAATTTTCTATACAAATGTAAAATTGGACGGAGAATTCAATTATAACTAGCATTACCATGTCTAGTAACAGCTAAAGCCTAACACCAACCTTGAATACTTACCGATTTTTCAATCAAACTGATGTAACAGAAAAACAGAGTAATTCAGGCTGTCACAAACTTGCGCTTGTAATCGGGTTCGTTCCCGCCGTTTTCAGCTATTTATAGCTAGTCCAGATTCACACCAATCGCGAAATTTCATGAGAGATTTGGATCCATCCGGAAACCAGCCGAGATTTCTCGAACAAGTTTCGAACGGTTTCCGGGTAACAGAAATTGCCGAAAAGACCGCAAATTGCCGTACACTGTAGTCGCTAATATTCAAGATAATCAAGTTCTTACCCCCACAAGACTGAATACTTATCTGCATGTGTACACCACTGATGTAACAGCCTTTACAAGGAAACCCAACTGGCTTTGTTGAAGCTTGTCATTCAGTTCATCTTTGGGCTCTACTCCAAACTTAGTCCCCATATTATGACAGCCAAACAAATACCCTAACAGGGCCTCAGTCGTGTGTAAAATGCGGACTTCCTCCGACGTACACATCGCGGCAAAACTAAGATTACTGTCCATTGACACTTTCGAGAAACGCAACAATACATACGATAATAGTGACATGGCGGGGAGACCACACGCTCTGACGCAGGTTAGCGATAGTGTTCTTCTGATTAAAATCACAGCATATCCCCCTCGCCGCTATGCGGATTGGGGGCTAAACTAGATGGCTGGGAATCACGAGCAGCAGCTATTGCATCTCTTGCAACTTCCTCCAGTTTGTGTGCTCGTGAGTCCCAGCCATCTAGTTTAACTCCACCATCCGTGCCGAGCGTACTGTCGGTGGTGCGGCATAGTCGCAGAAACAGGTCTGCAATTATCATATCGCTGAGACCCTGTTAGAGTATTTGTTATCCCTCGATAATATTGGCCTGTTTTTCGGAAGCAATCCTAGTTTTGCCGCGATTTGTTCCTCGCAGGCACTCCAAATTTTACACATGACTGAGTCCCTGTTAGGGTATTTGTTTGGTTGCCATAATATGGGGATGAAGTTTGGAGGAGAGTCCATCTTTAATATCTAAAATTATCTGTTCATGTCTGGAGATTGAACAGGCTGTCTGATCCAGTATTTGTCTTATTGGTCTGCTGTCCAGAATATAGCTATGTAATGTCGCCGCATTCACATTTCGTTTTTGTTTGTTATATTGTAAAGCTCGCTTATCTTATTTTTGTTTGGTTTTATATCTTTCCGCTGTGTAATCTCATGGTGTCAGACTTTCCAGCAGGAGCCTCTTTTTGTTGGGGAGGGGAGATTTTAGCAGAGATTTTTGTGTGTGGAAGAGATGGTGCTACAGAGAGTCTAAAAATATGTCTTCATACTCACAACACAGTGTCTGTTACAGTAGCTATGAAAAAATATGCCCTAGCAAAAGGTGCTGGTACCCCGTACTGAGTAGCTGTTGCCTGCCACCAGAAAAATAAAATATCTAGTTTGTAGTAAATTAACATTTAAAGTTTCAGATGAAAAAAAAAAAACACACACACACACACTTGTGTGGCTAGTTTTTATGAGTTCTAATTAGTTCTTGTTTTCCCAATCATTATGCAATTCTTCTACACTTACATCCAGATCATTGAGCATTTCTTTTTCATGCATATGCTCACAATTATTGACTACTTTTGTCAGCATAAGCTGTCTTCGTCGTGGATGAACATCACTCGCGATGGATGAAAGACACTCTGTTCTGTCTATAGCCACCATAATAGAAGTCACGGCATGAATCACCGGATAAATACGTTTTTAAGCCTAGCGGAATGTCTTCCATGTGATATTTCACTGTTTTCATGTTTATTGATTGCTCCCTTTATGAGTCATGTATTTAGATTTTTTTTAAAATATATTAGAAACAAATATTTAGCAAATTTATTAGTGACCTTTGGGAGTCGCTGTGGCATTGGCGGCTAGACCCCCGCTTGTGGATCAGAAGGTTGTGAGTTTGCCCCCTGACAGAGCCGGAATTTTAAAAAAAAATGACCTTGACTCCCTGGTCGAGCATGCCTATAGTGGGAATTAAAGATTACCGGCGTGATTCTGACCACATCACCCACCGAGTGCTGATTGGTCTATAAAAATATAGGTCTAGCCCTATATTCCCAATACGCCTAAAGGCAGGAAGAAGGACCTTTCCCTTTATTAGTGACCTGTATAAAATAGTTTTTGTTTTAAGGAATTTTGGCAGTGGCGGGGGGATAAGAGGGACTTCCAGGGCTTTATGTCCCACTTTTCAGCGTTACTGAGATGACAGGGTTAAGTTAATTAGATACCTGGTATTTGGTTTTATTTGTAATTTATTGCATGTTGTAGAAGTATATGTTTACTGTTTAATTTTCTCCACAGATTGATGCTTTCTGTAAAAGTATATGTTTACTGTTTGATTTTCTCCCCAGATTGATGCATACTGTAAAAGCAAAGGTCTAGTAATAGGAGGCTATTACCAAGCTAACGAGAATTACAATGATAATGAGTAAGTTGAGTTCATACTTAGTTCCGCTTTTCTTTCTGTCTTTTTACCTTAACATGACTGACATTCATACACAGTTGAGGGCTGTCTGGTAGAGGTTGTACATTGGCTTATGTAGTCAGTATACTAAATCATATACAGTTGGTGCATTTACTCATGTTTAGTCTCTACATAGCGTCTTATATAGTCTGCACATCTCTCCACATTCACATCTGCACTGGTAGTCACACAGACCACCACTCTGTCACATATGTATGTATTATTTTCCACCGACTGACCCGAGTCGACCCTGTGTTGTGTTAGTGTCTGCTATAAATAACCCCTGACGTCACTGCGTGTCGCTCGCTGTGCGAAGAAGCTGTGCGTTGACCCAATTAAATCTGCCGGCTTCTGTGACTTTATCCAAATTCCCTACTAGTTAGTTAGAGAACGAGTAGCCTGCTAGATTAATACATTTACATTATTATTGGGTTAGGTAGGGTACAAACTCAGCTTGCGAAGGGGAAGGTTTGGTTTAAGTGGCAGTGAGTAGAACTTTGACACCAAGAACGGTCTCGTTCTGTAATGTCTCATAGCTGAATCATTCCTCTCTCCTCCTGAATCATTCCTTGTATGTATGTGTGTATGTATGTATGTATGCCTGTATGTATGTAATCTATGCATGCATGTATGTATATATGTATGTGTGTGTAAGTGAGTGGGCGAGCGTGTGTATGTGGGTTTATGTATGTATATGGGTGTGTATATGCACGCGCGGGTTTTGGTGGCATGCACTTTACAACGCATGCTTTTGTGTTCTTTTATAATATTCATAATATGCATATCATCATATGATCACAACATGCTTCATTAGTAAAATACAACTGCTGTGCGAAAGATGGTTGACTGAAGGGGCGGAATGTAAGACGGGCCTGCGTGCCCAATTTGTGACCCTTTGAAAATAAAGTTTGTTCGTTCTCTTCAGCAGCTGGTTAACTATATAGATACATATATCATGGTACTCGTAAACTATAATAGACTTACCCAAGCTTTGTGAAATGTCCTTGGTACAAAAGCCGCCTATTTAAAGCATAACTTTCAGAGGCGCATACATGGACATCATTTCTACTTGGAAGACTGGCAGAGAATGAGGGAGGGAAATTTAGCGTCACTTTCGAAGAAAGAAGCTTCCAGATCAATACGCAGAGAAGTGAATAGGCTTGTCGGATTATGAATATTAATATAGCAAATCTCTACCCTGTAAGTTTAAAAATGTAGACTTCACAAGAGACCTTGAACATATAGAAATATCTATTTCGTTAGAATAGAAATGATGGACTATATACCCACCGGACGGGTCTATGTTTGAAATGTGACCTGCCCGCTAGGGGCGTTAATGTCACGAATAGTCAAAAGTGTAGGGGTTGGTTTGGCCATTCCACGACACCAATGACATGTAGTGTTATGCGATGATGATAGTCAGTACATTTGAGTCATGTAGAGGTTGAACATTTGAGTCATGTAGAGGTTGAACATTGAATCATGTAGAGGTTGAACATTGAGTCATGTAGAGTTTGAACATTGAATCATGTAGAGGTTGAACATTGAATCATGTAGAGGTTGAACATTGAATCATGTAGAGGTTGAACATTGAATCATGTAGAGGTTGAACATTGAGTCATGTAGAGGTTGAACATTGAGTCATGTAGAGTTTGAACATTGAATCATGTAGAGGTTGAACATTGAGTCATGTAGAGGTTGAACATTGAATCATGTAGAGGTTGAACATTGAGTCATGTAGAGGTTGAACATTGAGTCATCTAGAGGTTAAACATTGAGTCATGTAGAAGTTGAACAGTGAGTCATGTAGAGGTTGAACAGTGAGTCATGTAGAGGTTGAACATTGAGTCATGTAGAGGTTGAACAGTGAGTCATGTAGAGGTTGAACAGGGAGTCATGTAGAGGTTGAACAGTGAGTCATGTAGAGGTTGAACAGTGAGTCATCTAGAGGTTAAACATTGAGTCATGTAGAGGTTGAACAGTGAGTCATGTAGAGGTTGAACGTTGAGTCATGTAGAGGTTGAACAGTGAGTCATGTAGAGGTTGAACATTGAGTCATCTAGAGGTTGAACATTGAGTCATGTAGAGGTTGAACAGTGAGTCATGTAGAGGTTGAACATTGAGTCATCTAGAGGTTAAACATTGAGTCATGTAGAGGTTGAACATTGAGTCATGTAGAGGTTAAACATTGAGTCATGTAGAAGTTGAACAGTGAGTCATGTAGAGGTTGAACAGTGAGTCATGTATAGGTTGAACAGTGAGTCATGTAGAGGTTGAACAGTGAGTCATGTAGAGGTTGAACAGTGAGTCATCTAGAGGTTAAACATTGAGTCATGTAGAGGTTGAACAGTGAGTCATGTAGAGGTTGAACATTGAGTCATCTAGAGGTTAAACATTGAGTCATGTAGAGGTTGAACAGTGAGTCATGTAGAGGTTGAACATTGAGTCATCTAGAGGTTAAACATTGAGTCATGTAGAGGTTGAACAGTGAGTCATGTAGAGGTTGAACAGTGAGTCATGTAGAGGTTGAACAGTGAGTCATGTAGAGGTTGAACAGTGAGTCATGTAGAGGTTGAACAGTGAGTCATGTAGAGGTTGAAAAGTTAGTCGTCTAGAGGTTGAACATTGAGTCATGTAGAGGTTGAACATTGAATCATGTAGAGGTTGAACATTGAGTCATGTAGAGGTTGAACATTTAATCATGTAGAGGTTGAACATTTAATCATGTAGAGGTTGAACATTGAGTCATCTAGAGGTTAAACATCTCCATCTGCCAACAGAGTCTAACATGTGTCCGATAAACCAACCGTAAGCTTGCCACTTGGTCGTCCAGGTAATCTGACTGCTCTAATTATGCTACCGCAACGACTTCGTATCTCACAGTACCTTTTGCAAGTCACCGATTCGTCTTGTCCCTGTCCGAGAACATCCGGTAATACATGCAGCAGGAGACAATCAACCCTGAGCTTCATGAACTCAGGTGGGCCCACTCTCTGAAAATGTCTCGTGGGCCAAAACATTTGTCGACGAGAGATTACTTCTACTGATGATTGGTAGACCCCTGCTGTACATGCTCCCCTGTGGAGTTTCTTTTTATTGAGTCTTCTAAAGGTTAAACATTGAGTCATGTATGGTCAGTACATTGTGACACGTAGAGGTTAAATGAACATTGAGTCATATAGAGATTAAACGAACATTGAGTCATCTAGAGTTTGAACATTGAGTCATGTAGAGGTTGAACATTGGGTCATGTATGGTCAGTATACTGGGGCCATAAACAGCAGCATCTGCGTAGCGCATGCCAGGGCTCCTCACCCAATGCTTGTTTTAAAAGATAATGCTAAAAGGTAGAGTGGGAATAGTGAAGAAGAAGAAGGTGTGGGGAAAGATCTTTTACTGTTGAATGTTGAATTAAGAATCAACAACACAGCACTCAGGACACCCCCATAAGCTCTCCGTCCCCATCGTCAGCAGCAAGCTTTTACTGTTAAGTAGTTCTGTGGTTCCTGTTTGTTTGAATTTGTTATTTAGACATCCTGACAATTTTACTGTTTCAGATTGAACCATGTGGCAAAAACGATAGGACGCAAGATCCAGGAGAATTTTCATGATGCGTGTGTGTTGATGGTGAGTTTATCTTTGATCCTGTCAGAGTTGTCTTCCCGTGTGGGGTCCAGTGCTCCATTTGGGGGGGGGGGGGGGGGATGTTCCTTAACAAGTATTTAATAAAAAGCAACTGATTTAGTGTTTGCTGAAATAAGATGTGATGGGCCGAAAAGCACTGATGTCACAGCTTAACTGTAAACCACAACACGCCACCTGCTCTTTTAAGGGTTGACACAGAAGAAGAACATCATCGCTGTCTTACTAACTGGTTCTCATGTGGGTTCCGGGAAATGTTGTGAGGGGAGAACAGAATAGGCTCCCTTGCCCCCAACAAGCGTGTCGTAAAAGTCGACTAACTGGGTCCTTCGAACTCGAAGTGCCTCTTCCTGTTAAGTGATTAGCCAACATTCTGCACACAGATAAGCCAGATCTGTTTAACAGATGTGCACTCAAAACTGATGTTCTGACACAAGACTCGTCATCATATAGCAGGCCCTTTGCAGAACATGGCTTTCATGATGGTCTACCTGAAAGAAACTTGATCTCTTGCCATATCTCCTGCCTCGTGTACTTTCATATTCAAGGAGTCACTTATATCGTGCGCCCATCTTCCTGTTGGTCGGCCCCTGCCCCTCCTTCCTGGAACAAGACAAGTTTAGAAATGGACGAACAACCAGAGCTTTCCGCTCCAGTGAATACCAAGAAGAAGAATAACACTGACAGACTGTCATGGGCGATCATGAGTCCCCTTTTCTTGCAGCCTCCAACAGCATTTACCTGTTCATGTGTAACACACCCCACTGTGCCGTTAAAAAAAAAAGACTAAAGAATCTTCTCTTGTTGTCTTTCTCTATTTCTTATAAAATATTTCCAGTTGTCACATGTTTCAGTTATGTCTTTTCATATTGTGGCAGAAATGATGTCTGCCTTTCTGATTTTATCTTCATACCATAGGCTCTTAGAAAACATCATCATGATCATTATTTGTATCTCAGTATGGGTTCCGGTTTTTCACTCAAAGGACATGTGTGACACTTATACACCTTCTCAACTTAAGACCTTTGCTACTTAGGACTATCCCCACTTATGACCCCAAAGGGAATAAATAAAACAAATAGTAATCTGAGGTTGTAGTTTTCTTTACAGATTGTACAATAGAGTAGATATGTATGTTTTACATTAGTGAAGGTCCCTTTGCTAAGCCTTTAGGCATATAGGGCTAGACATATATTTTTGTAGACCAATAGGCACAAGATGGGTGATGTGGTCAGCATCAGGCCGGCCACCTTTACTTCCCAGGACTGCACCCGATACCCACTCAAAGCTGATTTTTCACATTATTTACAATAATTATACCTACATAGATTTAAATGTTGTGTTTTATTTACAATTTGTCTAACCTGTTTGAATAAAAATACTGTGGGAAATTATAAATTTGACTTATGTCCTGTCCCACTTACAACAGAATTCGGGCTTAGGTCAAGGACCTAAATCTTTGAGGCTGCAAGGTTATTGTCTGCCTGTTCCTTTTTGTGTTTATTCGGAGTGTGAAATTGACCAATGCCAATGTTCAGTCTCCATATTTACTGTCTTGTGTAATTTATAACATTTTGTAATTGTAACGGACTCACAGGGAATGCTTACACAAATTGAAATAGGTGTCCTGCGCTCAGAGTGGCTTGCATCACTTGGTAAGATCAAGGTCAAGAGCATATCATGAGTTTTCAGTCCAGGATATTCAGGTGTGTGAGGTAATGAGCAGGCAGATCGATTAGCTGCTGCCGCCCCTCTTAGCAGTGAGCTGCAATATGAAAAAGCGGATGTGGTGAAGGCTCTATGGGATCAAATGGACATTGCAGTAGAACAGATAGGGATTCCATTCACTGAAAGACTAATTAATTCAGTGGTTTGACGAGGTTCATGAAGATTTTTAACATTGAAAGGAAAACGTAGGCGGACTTTTAATCAGTCTGCAGCTGGTTTTGTTAGCATGTCATCTCTTAGTTGGCTCCTGAAGAAAGGGACAGAGCATGTATGGGAATGTCTCGAGTGCAGTTATGTCAGTTCTTGATTCATTCATTTGTTGTAATCTATAACTAACTTGATACGATTGAGAAGAGTCACAATATTTTAATTTGTATAGCAGATTGACAATCGGAGAGTGAGAGCAGAGTCCGTGAGTCAGGCTTACAGAATATTCACACTGAAGGAGAGCGGCTGGAAAGAGGCAGACAAAAAGTAGGTTGTTAATCTTGACTTTTTGGTAGCAGCAAAATTATTAAAAAAAAACAAGTGAATCCTTTATTGATTTTTTTTCCTGTGTGGATTTGGGGGACCAGTTTGGTGGGGGGTTGGGGGGGGGGGGGGGAGTGAGACAAACCCTGTGCCCTACCTAACAATAAATAAACAGAGGGGGAACCTTTGAAACAGTTAAATATTATAAATTAATCAAGTAACAGAAAGTAAATTGATCGGCACTCATAGAAAGAAGTAGAAAGATAGAAGAACACACTAGGCAACATAAAAATCGAAAGCTATAGTTACCGTGCCGGGAATTGAACCTGTCACCTCCAGACGGCGTCTGCGCCTCGCCATGGATACAAGTGCACTAAGAACATGGTCAACTAGGCACCCCCTAACAAGAATGTCATAAAAGACAATTTAATTAGTAGTTTAGATGTGTTGTGCAGATTTCACAGCCTAGCTGACAGCCACAACACAGGGTTTTAACCGTGCTTTTGAGGGCGAACTTGAAAGAAAAAGATTGTTAGTTGAAGTTAAAGTTGAGAGGTTAAACTTCGCTCCACCAGGTTATCCCACATGGTTCTGTCTGCTGTACGACTTTACATTGAGTCATATAGTCTGTACATTGTGTACTGTAGAGGTTGTACATTAAGTCATATAGTCTGTACATTGTGTACTGTAGAGGTTGTACATTGAGTCATATAGTCTGTACATTGTGTACTGTAGAGGTTGTACATTAAGTCCTATAGTCTGTACATTGTGTACTGTAGAGGTTGTACATTGAGTCATATAGTCTGTACATTGTGTACTGTAGAGGTTGTACATTGAGTCATATAGTCTGTACATTGTGTACTGTAGAGGTTGTTCATTGAGTCATATAATCTGTACATTGTGTCCTATAGAGGTTGTACATTGAGTCATATAGGTGGTGATATGGTCGCCGTCACGCCAGCTGTCTTTACGTCACAGAACTTTACCTGGAACCCATTTTAAGCTGAAACGACCTGCGAGACCAGGTTATTTGTAAAAACATTCGGCTCAGTGTGGATTTGAACATCCGACCTTCAGGCCTGAAGCGAGTAAAATCCAAAGCAGTGGCAGGATTATTATTTTATCAACTCTGTGGTCAGTCAGATGGGGGCCCTAATAATTGTAAGAATTATAAGGAAACAATCTGGGAAAGAACTAACAAACTTTGTTTTCAAAGGGTCACAAATTGTGCACACAGCTCTGTCTCACATTCAGCTCTTCAAACACTCAGAGAGCTTGACCATACTAGAGCCTCAGTTAAGTAGGAGACAGTTCGGTTTCAGGAAGGGAGAGAGCTGCACAGATGCAATATTTCCTTTAAGGCAGATATGCCAGCAGTCTATTGAATATGATGGAAGTCAACATCTCATATTTATAGATCAAGAGAAAGTGTTCAGTCGAGTCAGCAGATAAAAACTATAGAAAATTCTAGAAGAAACACCGCGAAAACTGAGGATAGGCAAGAAATATAATATCATGAACATTCATGTTAACGATACTACAGTCAAACAAGTACGAGAATTCAGATATCTAGGAAGCATATTCACGAAGAATGACAGACTCGATAGAGAGATAAAAGCCAGAGTACAGAAGGCAAATGCTGTCACCCACCAGTTAGCCCCACTGCTTACACACCCAAATTTCTCCCTTCCAGCAAAACAGCAAATGATTAATAGCATTTGTATGTTATCAGTGCCAAGCATGGGCTGTGATTAGGGCACTTGAACAGAAAATAACTATATGTCAAATTAGCTGTCTCCACAAGGTCACTAACAACACTAGTCGAGACGGGGTTATGAATACCAGCATTAAAGAGAAATTTAAGCCCATGTCTGAATTATATTGACAGATAAAGAATGAAATGGTTCAGCCATTTAGATGAGGATGCAGCCAGACCTGACTGTATATGAGACTTTTTACAGTAGAATATCTGGAAGGAAGGAGAGAGGAAGACCAAGAAAGAAATGGATAAATCTTCTTCTTCTTCTTCTTCTTCTTTACGTTCACCAGCTGTAAACTCTGGTCTTTTCTTGCTTTCCCTATAATATTACACTGAACCCACACGGGGGAGATGGATAAAGTAGCTGAAACCTGCAAAAAGATGAACAAATCCATCAGTCAAGCCACCCAAGAAGCACAAGACAAATACAGAAAACCACAACACTGGGCTACAACCTGGCATCAGTAAGATGACAAAACCATGACACTGGGCTACAACCTGGCATCAGTTAGATGACAAAAAATGACACTGGGCTACAACCTGGCATCAGTCAGATGACAAAACCATGACACTGGGCTACAACCTGGCATCAGTTAGATGACAAAAAATGACACTGGGCTACAACCTGGCATCAGTCAGATGACAAAACCATGACCCTGGGCTACAACCTGGCATCAGTTAGTTAACGCTGGGTCAACCTGCGAACCAAGGTCATGTTTAAAAAATATTTGGGCACCTATTAACTGATTACAAAACTATACATTTAACACTTAGAAACTTGATGGTTTTTCATTTGTAAAAAAAAAATTTGTTTCAAATTATTTTCCAGAAGCACATCGGAAGATGATATCAGTAAAGAAGAATGTCTGTACACACTCCTCAAGTCAGGAAGTCAACGACAGCTCCGTGACTTTGACAATCATCTAGATGACGTTGGCAATGACTGGAGAAACCTGGAACTCAATGACATTATAGGTCGATGTACATAAACTCAGATCTTGTATATATTTTTGGGAATCACTTGTTGATGTCAGTGCTTTATGTCAGTGTTTCTCATCTTGGGGCATAGAACCCTGCACAGGGCTGTGCGTGTGCGTGCTTGTTTCCCCCTTGTTTCCCCCCCCCCCCCCCCCCCCCCCCCCCCCCCCCCCCCCCCCCCCCCCCCCCCCCCCCCCCCCCCCCCCCCCCCCCCCCCCCCCCCCCCCCCCCAAAAAAAAATTTTTTGTTGTTGCCTTTTTAAGAATTATTTATTACGGAGGCTTAGTAAATGTTCAAACTAAACTGCCATTTGTAAGATCTTATTTATGTGTTTTTGCAGTTCTGAAGCTCAAGGAAGCGGCTGTGGTGTAGCGGCTAGATGCTTACCTTTGTATCCAAAGTTTGTGGGTTAGAATCCAAATGGAGCCCGACTTTTTTTTTTTTCAAAATGACATAAGGTCCCAGGTCGACCCAGCCTTGAGTGAGTACCAGATACAGTCCTAGGAAGTAAAGGCGGCTGGCGTGATGCTGACCACATCCCCACTAAGTTTGGTTTGGTCTGTAAAATGTGGGTCTCGCTCTATATATCCTGTATACCTGAAGGTGTGGAAACGGGTCTTAGATACTCGAACAGTCAGTGACATGCCATCACCATAATGAAGGTTAAATGGCTGCGGTGGATCGCCAGCATGCTCCGACTCCCAACTTTTATTTTGGCCTAGATGTACATTCTTTCAGTGCTGTTCATCTATCTCTTAATGTTATCCTTCCACTTGTGTCAGTGTCTGCCTCTTGCTGGCCTGTCTAACTTTTCTCTCCATTATGGTTTAAATAAGAGTGTTGTCTTTTAATGTGATTGAAATCTTTCACTTGCATCATTTTTATTTCCTTTAGCTACTTCCAGGAAAGTCTAATATTATAGGGTGGCTAGGTTTGTCTTAGTTGGTGTGTTTTTTTCACACCCTAACAACCCTATACTATACTTTCCCAGGAATTCCCCATGAAATCTCAGAGTCCCCGAGCTGGGGTGAAATAAAATAAAAGAACCCTCTCTTCATTCCTAGTCTCTTCAGAGCCTCAGACCTTGGATATTTGTTGCTGCATTATTCTCTCTAGGCCATAATAATCTAGTTTCTTTTCTGACTTCGTTGCTTGTTCCCAAAGGGCCTTGACCACATCTACCTCGTCATGTATCAATTCACCACACAGTGGTGCAGATGCAGCCAATCTGTCTGCCTGTTCATTTCCCAAAACACTGGCATAGCCTAAGGAAAATGAAATCTCCAGGCACTTCTCTTCCCTCTCAACACAGAGCCGTCTGTATAGATAATTGGATTGTCTGGGCGAGAATTGTCAGGAATCAACTTAATGGTAGCAGATCACACACGGGACGGGAGTTAAGAATGAAAAATTGTAGAGGAACAGTGAATTATTATTTTAGTTGTTTTACATCTCTTTGAAATTTCTTGTATAGTTTTTTTTTTGGGGGGGGGGGGGGTGGGGGGGGTGTATTTTTCCTGTTTTGAAAAAGAAATTACTTAGAATTTTGAGAGATGAGTTGGTGAGAAAGCAATGCTGAGCATAAGAGAAGATATTAAGTTTCTGTGATACGGGAAGAAAAGTGGAGGTGAAATGATTAAATAAAAAATTGGATAATATTGAAGTATGTGTCAGCTTTACAGAACCAGTAACAGTCAATAAATGAAGGCTGTTTGTGGTGATTAGCCTTTATCAGCAGCAACAACTGAAATTTCAAAACCAACAACAACAAACACAAATGAACTGGCTGTAAAATGACTGTGTTGTGGCATGATGTGTTATACAAACGTTTTTTTTTTTTTTAATATAATTTTTTTTAAACTATCCTGGGATCATGAATTTCTATTTGCATTAAGGTAGAATTTTTTAAAACTATCCTGGGTTAATGAATTTCAATTTGCGTTAAAGTCAATTTTTAAAAAAAACTATACTGGGATCATGAATTTCAATTTGCATTAAAGTAGATTTTGTAAAACACACCTGGGCTTCCAGGTTTACTCAATCTAAAGAAGGTTCAGGAAAATATCCTGGAAAGTAAAGTGGGTGATGTGATGTTGACCCTTTGACCCATCAAGTGCTGATTGGTGTGTAAGCAAATTGCCTGAGAGCCAGGGTTCCATAGAGGCTCCACTGCTGGCCTGAAGGTCAAGAGTTCAAATCTGCATCAAATCGTTGCCTAAATTGACCTTTGCTCCTAGGTTGACCCGGACTAAATGGATACCAGGTAATGACCTTGGAGGTTAAGATGGCTGGTATTGTGTTTACTACATCAGCTATCAAGTTGTGACTGGTCTGTTCAAATCTAGGTCCAGCATTGTATCCTTGATGTGCAAAAGACGTGTATAGGGCCCTTTTCTTACTTTTCTGCTTTTACCTACTAAATACCCAAGAGGTGCTTGGAAACAAGTTTTTTTTTTTTTTTTTAAATAAGCTTTTTATTAAGATTTGTTTGTTTGCCTGGTAGGGTGGTTGCATTCATTTTTTTTCAAATTTTACCAGTATGTAGATACTTGAGTGGCGGTGAAAGTTTCAGAGAGATACACAATCAGAAACATTGATGTCATAATTAAACTTACAGAACTGTATGCTTGATTGGTTTTTTATAAATGTTTTGTGTGTTTGATGTTTGTTGCTGTTGGTCTTGAATGACTTGAAAAGAATCCTTGTGACAGCATGTCATACAAGGCACACACAAAAAGAGGAGATGGAGCACAAGGGAGACCAAGAACAAAAGGAAAGATAACATCAAACTCTACAACAGCACAATGTGTCTGTGGTGTAGGTGACCAGAGGAGCATGAAGCAGAACTGTTATATCTCCTTGGACACCTAAAGCAGTGAAGGAGGATGTGAAGAAGTCTCAGATGACAGCAGTGGCTTCTTCAGGGATCGTTTGCCTGGGTCACACAAACAAGAACACTTGAGGCCTTGTTACTTGTTGTTCATATTGACATAGCACATCATTAGTCCAACCCATTCATGCTCCATCTGCCGATATGTATCCAGTAGGAGTTATCAGGGTATCTTTCTTTGCCCTGGGAGTTTCCCTGGTGTAGCCCCCAGACGCTTGCCTGCTGATCGGACTGTCGTGGGTTTGTATCCTGATGATGTTTTTTTTAAAAATAACCTTGGCACCCAGGTCAGCCTAGTCTTAAATGGGTACTAGGTGCAGTCCTGGAAAGTAAAGATGGGCGGCGTGATGTTTACCATATCACCCACTGAGTACCGATTGGTCTTTAAAATATATGTCTAGCCCTTTGTGTTCAATATACCTGAAGACATGGGGAAAGATTTCTTATTTTTATTGCTTTCTGTGCCCCACTGCTGGTCTCTGCATTCATGTCCTCTGTTAGTACCCATTTCGAACAGGCATTTGATCGTTTCTGAATCTTTTGTCTTGTCTCAGGAATGCAGCACATCAGTATGTCTGTGCATGAGGTCTTCACCCGTGAACTAACTGTCCTGGAGGGTTTCAAACCACATGGTGGGTGTAGTTGCAACAGAATGTACAGGTTAGGATTATGATAGCTTGTGAAGGCCAGACAAGTGGCCCATTAATCATTGCCAAACTGGCTGACTCTGCACAACTTGGTGGAATACTGATGCATGATAAGGCAGACGTGGTTATTGCCTTGTGGGAGAGCGTGTACAGTTCGGATGAGCAGATGGATCACCACAGTCTGGTGAGATTGATGCAGTTTGGGGTGACGAGAGGTTCTGGCGGATGTTCATGGCTCAGAGGAAAGGCAAGACGGACATTTAATCACAATGCTACTGGCACCATTAGTATTGGTACTCCTCACTGGCTGCTGAAGATGGGGATGGAGCGCTTATGGGAATGCCCCGAGTGCTGTGACGTCAGTTCTTGAATTAACTCAACTAATTGCCATCTGTACTGCTGGGGTTCTGGCCTGTGGTGATCAACAATTTTCAAAATTATGGCCCCTGAGTCAACTTAGTTGAATAGCCCTGATCTAACGGGTGAGAATCAAATAATTACTTCTTCTTCTTCTTGTTTTTTCTACTCCTCGAATGCCTTGCGGTGTCAGGGCAGGAAGAGATCTCTGGAACAGGCCCTTCTGTTCACTTTGAATATAATACTTTTCAGTGTCTCTGATATTTCTGCGGTCCATCTTCTGCATGGTCGACTTCCGGTTCTGTTACCGTTGTATTCGTATAGCATTGCTCTCTGTGGTGTCCTGTCGGATGCAAATCTGGTTACATGGCCAAATAATTTGATTTGTCTACTTATAAAGTTCAGTATTATGTATTCTTTGATGCTCTGTAAATGGTTCTTTTCTTGTATAGACCCTGACTATCTTAACATAACAATCAACATACAGTTAAGTTCGCATCCTTAACTGGGCGTTGCAGAAACCACCCCTCACGCTCCCATTTGTGATTCGACTAGGCAATGTTACGTTCAGTAGTCTGCCACTGCAGACGTTTGGCTCTCAAAACCACTGTTGAAACCTATTCTAAGCGGTCTGTCGCCAAGTTCCTTGCAGATAGAATCTAACCCATCCCTGCGAAATTAAGAAGAGCATTTACACGTTTTTTATCTGGGAACTACATTTACCGAAGATGGGAAATTAGATAAAGAAATTGACATTAGATGCAGTAAAGCAAACCAAGAATTGGGACAGCTAGCCCCCCTCTTACAGCATAAGACAATCCCAATCAGCACAAAGAGACATCTTATTCAAAGCATATTTATACCAACTCTGTGCTACCAGTGCCAGACATGGTCACTCACAACAAACCATAAAAGAAAATTAGTAACCACGGAAATGAGATGTCTGAGAAGGGCTGTAGGAGTCACCATAAGAGATAAGATCAGGAATGAGATCATAAGAGAACAAGTCGACACAGAGCCAATTCTGGATTACATACAAAGGCAGCAAGTGAAATGGTTTGCCCACTTAGAATGCCTTGTGACACCATACCATACAAAGCATACATGGAAAGAGAAGAAGGACGTAGAGCACGGGGTAGACCAAGAACAAGATGGAAGGATAACATCAGAGAAACTCTACAACAGCTCGATGTGCCTATGGTCGAGGCAGCCAGAAGAGCTAGAAACAGAACCTTATATCTCCCTCGACACCCACAGCGGTAAAAGAGGAAGTGAAGAAGAAGAAGATTTACACGTTTAAGCACACACTAACAGCGCGATCTGCCGACCAGCTAACATGTAATGCACCAATGTAGACGGGAAGAAGCATGGACATGGCTGAAATCATCAACACTGCAAGGACTAGGCTGGCACTTAGTTATGAATGTCTGACGCTAACACGACAGTGTGACTGGGAGTTCACGCTTGGTGAAGCACGTCTATTCTTTCTTCGAGGCCTAGACAGGAGACACTATAACTAACTTCTCATTGGAATAAATAGTAAAGGTACATTGGCGTGACTGCTGCTTCAGAAGACTCAGCGTGCATGGGAATGTCTGATTTTCAGTGGCGTCGATCGTGATAACATGATATAACAAATTAAAGCAACTCCACTTTATTGGTAATCAAAATAGCCGATAGACTGGCCGGTTTTGCCTTGGTTGCAGATGGTCGGTCTATGGATCGCGAAGACGTTAATTGCATTAAAGATAGGACGATCGGATGTTTCTGAGAGCAGAGTGTACATAACACTGCTATGAATGCCAGAACCTGGAAAAAATATTGGCACAGCCAGGCATGAGAGACACACTGGGAGTACAAGAAGTGTTGTCAATCAGCATAGGATTGTCATTATAAACCGTGTGACGCTGGTATATATGTTGAAGGTGGAAACTGAGCAAATATAAACGTGTCCGGAGTGAAGATCATCCAGACTCATAACCCAGCTCGTCCCCGAGTAGGTTCGGGGGTCCCGTTATGTGGAAAACAAAAATAGACCCACTGCCTTCCCAAAAAGCAGGTCGAAAACTTAGGATTTCTTCCGAAGTCGGAGTACATCATCGTGAGACTCAATGCACCGACAGTCAGCATACAAATAAGTTGGATCAGTTGAACGGATGTGCACGCAACATTCAGGTTCTGGAATAAAAATGGAGTCCAGATGTAGACGAATAGCCAGAACTTTCCACCGCAATTCACGTGTGCAGCTTTTACGGTGATCTATAGGGATCGTCGCAGGAGATACGAAGGTCGTCCTATGTGCGACGCTCTTGGCAGGCAGCTAGCTGTTCTGTGGAGAGAGACTGGACCATAGGGGATAAAACCCGGTGCAATGAAGTCGATCCTCTCAGCTTTAACTTTCTTTTACAAGATAACCCAGCTCCCGCAGAAAATAATTGTTTCATTCCGACGACGTGGGTAGCAACTTTTAGCCAGCCCAGCAGACGGAGTCAAGTGTAATCGATGAAGTCGGTTTTGTTTCCCCTCTCTCTACCCAACTTCAGGTAGAGACTCGGAAACTAAAGTAACACTTCCAACCAACATTTCAGGTAATTTGAGTCCTAGCGTTTCACGTTCGTTGCAGAAATGGTTTTAGCGTAGCTATTTTGTTTATATCGAGACAGTCATTGAATTGTTGGGTTATGCTGAGTTTCGTAAAAGTTAAACTGTTTCAAGCGATCTTGTTGCAAAAAGAAAAAAATCAGATGACTCACGACTCACTACTAACAAATCTGTCTTTAGTCTGCTTGAAATCTTCTTATATTCTTTTTATATTCTTTTTTTAAAAAAGATTTTAAGAATTATCTGATTTATTTTAAAAAAAAAGGCGCCGGGTTCTTTAACTTTAGAAGAAAACTTAGCTACTTCAGTCAAATTTTTAAAATGCCCTCTACACCAATAAAACCAACACAGTTAGATAGCTGTAAACAATCTCTTTCCAATGGTACCTCATTTAGGCTTGTATGTCATTTCTGACCTGAGATATGTAGGTTTTTGTGGAGATGAGATGTAAGAAACAGCCGCTAAAACTTGTGACCCAGAAACAAGAAGTTTTTTACTGCGCAACCTACTGCGCAGTTCTGTATCGGCTTTGTTGACATTGGACTGTCATTGGACAAGATGGCAGGCAGTGAGACTCAGCTCACTCAGCCGCATGCGATTGCCTAAAAAATGTCACTGTAAATCTAAACAGCCAGAGTCGGGAAAAAAAATTTAACATGCAAATGTAAAATTGGACGGAGAATTCAATTGTAACTAGCATTACCACAACTGGTAATGTTTAAGCCTAAAGCCAACCTCGAATTTACCGCTATTTTCAATCAAACTGATAGACTAACAGAAAAACAAAGAATGTCCGGCTGTCGTAGACATGCGCTGTTAATCGGGTTCCTTCCCGCCGTTTTCAGCTATTTAGAGTGGGTGAAAATCACACCAATGGCAAAATTTCATGAGAGATTAGAACCCATCCCGAAACCCCAGCCGACATTTCCGAAACAAGTTTTAAACGGTTTCTATGGTAACGGAAATTGTCGAAAAGATAGCAAATTTCCGGATCTGTGGTCCCTAGAAAACTGTTGTTTGATGTATAGTATTAAATGTTTGAGTACCGATAACTGATAACTACAGCGAGAAATGCAGTCGTGAGTCTGTGACTATAATATAATAATTATAATTATTAATTAATAATGAATGGAGCATCTTGCAACAAGAAGGCAGGCGTTTTATCAAAACGAAACAGCCACTGTAGTATAGAACCTTTTCACTGTGTGCCCCTGAAGGAGCTTTAAAGCATTAATGAAATGTAAACGCTATTGACACCGAAAAGGAGGAAGTCATGATACTGCAGCTTTAACCCCTTTAGTAAACTTGGGCTATCTTCCGAATTACGATCCCAAATTATCGAGGCAGAAAATATATCCTAACAGGGCCTCAGTCACTTGTCAATTGCGCACTTCTGGGGACTATACCGCAACCGCCAAATTGCGAACTACGGGGACTATACCTAGCTACTTGAGTAAAATTTTTAAAATGCCCTCTACACCAATAAAACCAGCACAGTTAGATAGCTGTAAACAATCTCTTTCCAATGGTACCTCATTTAGGCTTGTATGTCATTTCTGAGCTGAGATATGTAGGTTTTTGTGGAGATGAGATGTAAGAAACAGCCGCTAAAACTTGTGACCCAGAAACAAGAAGTTTTTCTCTGCGCAACCTACTGCGCAGTTCTATATCGGCTTTCATGACATTGGACTGTCATTGGACAAGATGGCAGGCAATGAGACTCAGCTCACTCAGCCGCATGCGATTGCCTAAAAAATGTCACTGTACATCTACCTAGCCACGTACCAGAAAGAAATTTTATACACAAATGTAAAATTGGACGGAGAATTCAATTATAACTAGCATTACCAGGTACAGTAACAGTTGAAGCCTAAAACCAACCTCGAATTTACCGCTATTTTCAATCAAACTGATGACTAACAGAAAAACAGAGGACATCCGGCTGTCGTAGACATGCGCTGTTAATCGAGTTCCTTCCCGCCGTTTTCAGCTATTTAGAGTGGGTGAAAATCACACAAATCGCAAAATTTCATGAGAGATTAGGACCCATCCCGAAACCACAGCCGACATTTCCGAAACAAGTTTCAAACGGTTTCTATGGTAACGGAAATTGTCGAAAAGATCTCAAATTTCCGAAACTGTAGTCGCTACTATACCGCCACCTCTAAGGGTATCCTCCACGCTGCTAACGTGGCGTGGATTGGGGCTAAACTAGATGGCTGGGACTCACGAGCAAATAAAATCAAGGCTTCTTCTTCTTCACTTCCTCTTTTACCGCTGTGGGTGTCGAGGGAGATATAAGGTTCTGTTTCTAGCTCTTCTGGCTGCCTCGACCATAGGCACATCGTGCTGTTGTAGAGTTTCTCTGATGTTATCCTTCCATCTTGTTCTTGGTCTACCCCGTGCTCTACGTCCTTCTTCTCTTTCCATGTATGCTTTGTATGGTATAGTGTCACAAGGCATTCTCTCCAAGTGGGCAAACCATTTCACTTGCTGTCTTTGAATGTAATCCAGAATTGATTCTGTGCCGACTTGTTCTCTTATGATCTCATTCCTGATCTTATCTCTTATGGTCACTCCTACAGCTCTTCTCAGACATCTCATTTCCGTGGTTACTAATTTTCTTTTATGGTTTGTTGTGAGTGACCATGTCTGGCACTGGTAGCACAGAGATGGAATAAATATGCTTTGAATAAGATGTCTCTTTGTGCTGATTGGGATTGTCTTATGCTGTAAGAGGGGAGCTAGCTGTCCCAATACTTGGTTTGCTTTACTGCATCTAATTTCAATTTCTTTATCCAATTTCCCATCTTCGGTAAATGTAGTTCCCAGATATTTAAACTCTGATGCCTGTTTAATGCCTTTGTATTCTATTGCTATGTTTAGATCTGTCTTCTTTTTTCCTATTGACATTACTTCTGTCTTTTCAGTGTTGATTCTCATATTATTTGTTTTACATTCTTCATTCATGGATGTTAGATGTTGTTGCAATTTCATGGCTGTATCTGCTATCAAGGCCTGGTCATCTGCAAAGAGTAATTTGTTGATCTTACTAAGATCTTCATTCAAGGCAGCTGCAGGAAATGCGATTGCTGCTGCTCGTGAGTCCCAGCCATCTAGCTGGGGGATACTCTCGGCGGTGGCGGAAGTCGCCGGAAGTGTGCAATTTAAGTCACCGGAAGTGCACAATTGACACATGACTGAGGCCCTGTTAGGGTATATTTTCTACCTCGATAATTTGGGACCGTTATTCGGTAGATAGTCTAAACTTGTCTGTATAGTGATTCAGCAGTATTAGACAGCTAATTACTGCTGGTAGTAGAGGTAAAGATGATGCTGATATGAAGGCTGATAAGAGACGTTGATGCAGGTGTAGTCAGAGTGTAGTTGTCTCAGATGTCACTACATGAATATATGCCACATCCATTCTCAAAACTTGAGAGAGAAAAAGGGGCAGGGGGAGAAAGTACAAAAGAGTTTTTGCAGAGAGAGAGAGAGAGAGAGAAAGAGATGATGCAAAATAGAGTGCAAAAAAGGGAGTGTGCAGGAAAGATTTAAGGGAGAGAAAAAAAGAGGGTAGAGGGTGGGAGAGAAGGGAAAAGAAAAATAGAAAGTCCAAACCAGTTTTCAAAGAGAGAGAGAAAAGGAGAAGAGAGAAACAAATATACAGTGCAATGAAGACAATTTTCAGAAAGAGAGAAGAGAAATGGAGGGCGGGAAACAATGCAGTATAGTGCAAGAAAGGTAGAGAGTGGAGGGGGGCGGGGGAAGTGCACAAGAAAGAAGGTAAGGGAAAGAGAGAGTTCGTAAAACATTGCAACATTATTTTAAAATGCTTGTCAGATCTTCTTAAAGTACATGCTGTATGTGATGGTTCTTTATAGTGTGTCTACATTCTTCTGTCTTGTTCTCTACCATTTGAATATAATGTAGATATTTTGGCTATCCTCTGAATAACGGTCCCAAATTATCGAGGCCGAAAATATACCCTAACAGGGCCTCAGTCACATGTAAATTGCGGACCTCTTTCCTGCGACTATACTCCCACCGCCGAGAGTATCTCTAGATGGCTGGGACTCACGAGCAAATAAAATAGAAGAAGCTGCAGGAGATGCTGTAGCTGCTGCTCGTGAGTCTCAGCCACCTAGTTTAGCCCCGCTCCACGCATAGCATTGGAAACTCTCGGCAGTGACCTTAACTCGGCAGAAGCTTTTTCGCGGTATGCTGTGTTGTCGCCGGAAAGAGGTCCGCAATTTACATGTGACTGAGGCCCTGTTAGGGTATATTTTCGGGCTCGATAATTTGGGACCGTTATTCGGAGGATAGCAAACATTTCTCTATGCCCTGTTGCCACATTTCACCACAACCATCATCATCATATGCCATGCCTCCCAGTAAAGGTTCTAGGGCCCCATTATGGGGAAGACAAGAATAGACTCACTGCCTCCCCAACAAGCAGGTCATAAGAGTCGACTGATTGGGGGCTTCCTTCAGAGTTGGAGTGCATCTGCCTGAGAGGCAAGGAACCAAAAATCTGCAAACAGTAAAGTCAGATCTGTTTAACAGATGTGGACCCAGGTTCTGGAACAAGACAAAGTCTGGAGGTGAACAAACAACCAAAACTTTTCGGCGGAGTTTACATCCACTGAACGCAAAGAAGAAGAAGATATGCCATGCTGATATATGTAGGCTCTCGTGTTTTAATATTTCGCACCATCACGAGCATCATGAATCAGGTCAGTGTTCTTGTCTCGCCCTTCCATACATCTAACCCATCCAGGTATTTATCCCTTGTCCTTCTTCCAGCTTTCTTTCCATCAATCTTGCCAGTTGTCACCAAGTTCTCACGTCCCTTCCTTCTTATAACATGTTTTCTAATCAGTTTACTGCTTTCGTCTGCCTCAAGGGAAGATAATGGGCCCACTGCTTCCATAATAAGCATGTCCTAGAAGGTGATTCATCATCATCATGTTGCAGGTCCTTGGCAGAATGTTGCTCTCATCACGGCCTGTCTGAAGGGAACTCGGTCTCTCGCCAGCTCTCCTGTCTCGTGTACTTTCCAATTCAAGGAGTCGCTTATATCCTGTGCCCGTCTTCGTGTTGGTCACCCCTGCCCCTCCTTCCTGGTACCATGCCTCCTGCTATTATTTTTTGTAATCTGCCTTGCTGCTTGATAAGACCAAAATATTTTAGCTTCAGAGACAAGATGCTGTTTGTCAGCCAATCTTCCTTGATGTTCACATGTGTTAAAATGTCAGTATTTCTTCTCTTCTTTGTCCTTGGTATTCTGAGAATCTTTCTACAGCATTTCAGCTCAAAAGCCCCGATTGTCTTTCTTAAGCACTGGGAGATATTTCAGGACAAAAGATGATTAATGAGGGATTTTCTTTTAAATTCAGGCCATTTGACTGAGAGGCAGTCACCCTTGAAAAAGCAGATGTATTGTGCTTTACAGCTAGGCTGCGATATTTGTACCTTTCAGCAAATCACATCGGATTCTCCAAACTCCTAATATTAGTCTTTTTTGGCATACCTTTTAGGGAAGAGTGGGTCTTTACACCTTTCCCCCTTCCCCAGTGGAGCTCCAGAACCCACATGCGGAGACCCTGAATACTCAAACACATGGACTTGCTGCAGACTAGCCCCGTGTACTTTAATTTTGTATTCTTGAACTCATTAATTTTTATCATTACTTCAGTCTTTTTTTTAACAGTTTAGACAGAGTGCCGAGTCTAGAAAAAAAATTAGAATCTTGACCCTGGAAGCAAATGGCTGCCTTGGTATTCTCCGGCACCTTGGAGCCATCTGACCCATTTGACAGTGCTGTTCTGATCATTGGACAGCTCAGGCATCTGGCAAAGCTGAAGTTTGATGAAGTTCAGTTGAAGTTTGGAGGGAAAGTTGATGCAGAAGTGAGTTTTTTTTTCCCCCTTTGTAAAATTGCATGTGTTTGAAGGCAGAATATTTTAAGCCTGTTTCTGCTGTTTGTCATTGTATTATGTGTGAATCTTATTTATAGTTATCTGCCTGACTAATGTTTGTTTATAGTTATCTCATGGGTGTTGTCTGCCTTTAGTTATCTGTCTGACTGTTGTCTGTCATCTTATTATGTGTGAATGTTATTTGTAGTTATCTGTCTAACTAATGTTTGTCTATAGTTATCTAATGGCTGTTGTCTGCCTTTAGTTATCTGTCTAACTGTTGTCTCTGCCTTTAGTTATCTGACTGACTGTGGTCTGTCATCTTATTATGTGTGAATGTTATTTGTAGTTATCTGTCTAATTGTTGTCTATCTGTAGTTATCTGTCTGTCTGTTGCTTGTCTGTAGTTATGTCTCACTGTTGTCTATGTGTATTTATCTGTCTTACTGTTGCCTGTCTGTAGTTATCTGTCTAACTGGTGTCTCTCTTACTGTTGTCTGTCTGTAGTCATCTAACTGTTGTCTGTGTGCAGTTATCTGTCTGCTCTCTCTGTGTTGTCTGTCTGTTCTCTCTGTGTTGTCTGTCTGATAGTTGTCTCTGATTATTGTCTGTACGATAGTTGTCTATTTGATAGTTGTCTGTTTGACTATTGTTTGTATGTGTGTAGTTGTCTGTCTGATATAACTATGATAGTTGTATTTCTGATATAACTAAGATAGTTGTATGTCTGTAGTTATCTGTTTGACTGTTTTAGGCATGACTGTTGTCTGTCTGATTGTTGCCTGTTTTCTGTCTGATTGTTATTTCACTGTTGTCTGTCTATGATTGTATACTGTGGAACTCCAATATTCATCTTTTTGAAATTGTCCTGTGTTTGTTGTTGAAACCTATGTTTTATATTCGGCCGAAAAGGTCAGTATTCATCCCTTCTCTAACATGGCTACCAGGTTTTAGCCCAGTGTTGTGGTTTTCTGTATTTGTCTTACATTTCTCGGTTTGGTTGATGGATTTGTTCATCTTTTTTGCAGGTTTCTGCTACACTTTTTATCCATCTTTCTTGGTCTTCCTCTCGCCTTTCTTCCAGATGTGTGTATGTGTGCGTGTGTGCATGCGTGTGTATAAAAAGTCTTCTGTGCAGTTTGGTCTGGCTGTATTATCACTAATGGCTGAACCATTTCATTCTTTGTCTGTCAATATAATCCAGACATGGTCTTATTCCGGTGTTCTCTCTAATGCTGGTATTCATAACCCTGTCTCTTCTTGTGTTGTTAGTGACCTTGCAGAGCCAGCACATTTCACATGTAGCTATTTTCTGCTCTACTGTCCTATTCATTGTCCATGTTTGCCACTAACATAAAGTAGGCATAAAGATTCTATTATTTATTTGCTGTTTTGCTGGAAGGGAGACACAAGGGGTGTCAAAGTAGTGGGGCTAACTGATAGATGCAGAAGAAGATTGTCCCCAAATATTTATGTTCTTTTTGGTGTGAAATAAAATATTTTCTGATTGCAGACATTTGCTACCTGCATAAACAGTCTGCACCCGTCGCCAACGGACCAGTGCTCCCTGTGGTTGAATGGTGCCACTGTGGCTGCCCTGCCCGTCAAGTGCAGCCGCCACAACACACCCTCAAGGTGTCACTCGCTGACCAAGCTGGTGAAGAGTTGTCTGGCCGGTGGGCAGGAGTATGTGGTGGTCAGTATGAGACTGTCAGCAGTGTGTTGTATATGTCAACACTGTGTTGTGTCGTGAACACTGTGTTGTATTGTGAACACTGTGTTGTATTGTAAACACTGTGTTTTACTGAGAATAGTGTGTTGTTTTGTGAGCACTAATTTTGTGTTGTGAACAGTGTATTGTGTTGTGAACACTGTGTTGTTGTGAGAGCTGTGTTGTTGTGAACACTGTGTTGTATCGTGAACACTGTTGTACTGTGAACAATGTGTTGTGTTGTGAACAATGTGTTGTGTTGTGAACACTGTATTGTATTGGGAACTGTGTGTTGTATTGTGAACACTGTGTTGTATTGTGAAGAGTGTGTTGTATTCTGAACAGTGTGTTGTATTGTGAATAGTGTGTTGTATTGTGAACACTATGTTGTTGTGAACAGTGTGTTGTATTGTGAACAGTGTGTTGTATTGTGAACACTATGTTGTTGTGAACAGTGTGTTGTATTGTGAACAGTGTGTTGTATTGTGAATAGTGTGTTGAATTGTGAACAGTGTTTTGTGTTGTGAACAGTATGTTGTATTGTGAACAATGTGTTGTATTGTGAGCACTATGTTGTGTTGTGAACACTGTGTTGCAGTCCCATGTAATTTGAGCATAATACTTGAGTAGATAGTGAACAATATGTTGCATTTCTATGTCGTTTGAGAGTAAAACCTTAGTAGATTTTGAACAATTTGTTGCACTCTCATGTGATTTGAGTGTAAAACTTTAGTAGGTTGTGAACAATTTGTTGCACTCTCATGTGATTTGAGTGTAAAACTTTAGTAGGTTGTGAACAATTTGTTGCACTCTCATGTGATTTGAGTGTAAGGCTTTAGTAGATTGTGAACAATTTGTTGCATTCCCATGTCGTTTCAGTTAAAACTTTAGTAGACTGAACAATTTGTTGCATATCCATGTCATTTGAGTGTAAGGCTTTAGTAGATTGTGAACAATTTGTTGCATATCCATGTCGTTTGAGTGTAAGGCTTTAGTAGATTGTGAACAATTTGTTGCATATCCATGTCATTTGAGTGTAAGACTTAAGTAGATTGTGAACAATTTGTTGCATATCCATGTCATTTGAGTGTAAAACTGTAGTAGATTGTGAACAATTTGTTGCATATCCATGTCGTTTGAGTGTAAAACTGTAGTAGATTGTGAACAATTTGTTGCATATCCATGTTGTTTGAGTGTAAAACTTCATGACATGCCCAAAGCAACGCAAGCACATTTTAAAACAGACAAACTGGCACATATTGCACTAACTGGAAAGATTAATGGAAAGAGGACAAAGAAGGCATTGGCGGACGACTCTTACGCTTCCATCATGGCACGGACCAATATCAGTATCATCCAGAGATAATGAAGTGCCCCTTGGAAGTGGTTATTATCTCTTTTAGCACCTAGTAAAACATGTTATGTGATCAGCAATGGGACTCAGGTCCAAACATCAATTTATGTGACTTGACCCTTTAAACAATTCCTCCACCCCAAACCCCCGATTTTACTAACGAAACCTGGCCTTTCAGTAGCAGCTTCTATGCTTCATTTCTCTACAGCATTGATTTGTTTTTCGAAAAGAGTTTACACTGATAAAAAGTGACTATTTTTGTGGGGAAAAAACACTATTGGGACTAGAAGAGTTAAGCAAGGACAAGCATGCAGGAACTGGTTGTAGGATGATATGGCTGTCAACTCGCACCAGGTACATTGAACATGGAGACACTAAGACGGCTGCTGCATGGGAGGACAGAACACAAATGGGTCAGACCGATGTGCTAGGATATTGATACGGAAAACAGGTAACATATAACAAACAGATATCAGCAGACAGTGAATCAGCGCATTCTCTTGAAAGATAAGGAGATGAGAAGTGGGGATTATCTGTGACAGAAGGTAGTAAGTATTGAAGGTTATAAGCTTATCTGTCTTGGTTCCAATTTAACAGCAATCCGGTCTCCCCGTAGCTGCTTAGTTCTTCTGCTGATTACAACCATACAAAATGCCAATGACTGCCCCGTAAAGTCATTCAAACAGCAGTCTTGGCAAAATCCAACAGCTCGCACATGTATCAGATGCATAAGGCAGCTGCCAGAGGTGCCAACACTGACAGCCAATCACTGTCCCATATGAAAAGTCATTGAAACAGCAGTCTTGGCAAAAGTCTAACAGCTCGCCCATGCATCAGATGCATAAGGCAGCTGCCAGAGGTGCCAACACCAACAGCCTATCAGTGTCCTATGTTAAAAAAAATTCAGACAGCAGTCTTTGCAAAAGTCCAACAGCTCGCACATGCATCAGTTGCATAAGGCAGCTGCCAGAGGTACCAGCACGTACAGCCTATCACTGTCCCATGTGAAAAGTCTTGGCAAAATCCAGCAGCTGGCACATGCATCAGATGCAAATTGACTGATATTTTTATAGACCAATCGACCCTCATTGGGTGATGTGGTCAGCATCATGGTGGCCACCTTTACTTCCCAGTGCTTTACCCGATACACATTTAAAGTCGGGTCAACCTGGGAGCCGAGGTATTGTTTCAAAAAATCTGGCACCTTGCAGATTTTAACCCACGACCTTCAAACCCGCAGGCAAGGGTTGGCTCTATTAGGACCCCGACCCAGTTTCCTTCTAAATCGTAAAACTCAGGAGAGAAGTTCATAAAAAGACTAGAACACAAGAACGTTTTGCTTCCTCTGCTAATTTTGTACACATATTTTGTACATATATTTTGTACACGTAATTTTTTGTGTTGCTTGATGTGCACTCTTCTTGCAGATTGTGTGTGAGCGGGAGAATGTTTTCGCATCAGGCTTGGCAGTCGCAAGGGCTCTACCTCTCTACTCAGCTAAATCTGGCAGCCACAACATTGCTCGCAAGGTTTGATTTTGGTTTGATTTTCTTTGTATTTGTTAACGACCCCCCCCCCCCCCCCCCCCCCCCCCCCCCCACCCCAAAAAAAAAAACCTGAAAAAAAATGAAAACATAAAAAACCTATACTTTTCACAGCGTTAATGAAACCGTATCTTCCCTGTGTGGGTTCTGGGATCTCACGAGGGGTGGGGGGGGGGGGGGAGCTAGACCAGCTGCACCCCAAACAAGTATGTTGTAAAAGACGACTAATTAGGGGTGTTTCTTTTAAATTTGGAGTACATCTGCATGAAAGGTGAGGAAGCATGGATTTGCATGCAAAACTCAAGTTCTGGAACAAGACCAAACTCCAGAAGTGGATGAACAACCAGATTCTTTCTGTCAGAATTTACTGCCAGTGAAGGCTAAACAGAGGAAGAAACCATATCTGCTTGAGTTCAAGATGGGCATTGTTAATTTAAAGCTGCTTGGCCCGGGACTAATTGGTACACAGATGTCACATTAACTGGAATGTATGGAGGATAGCCAGTCACACCTGTTTAATTGTTCAAGACAGAGACAGTCAAATGTGTTGCAAGTCTAGAGTTTGAAACCTAATGTCATGATGGTTACACACAAGATACTGCGCAGGAATAATTACTTTTCTTACTTTGCACGTTGTAAGGGGGTGGGGGAGGAGGGAGACTGAATGAGAACACTAGTGAATCTCTTACCTTGTCTGTGTGACAGAGACAGACAGACAGATAGATAGAACAAATGAACAAACTTTATTTTCAAAGGGTCACAAATTGGGCATACAGGCCCATCTTACATGCGCTTCAAAACACCCATCTTTCACACAGCAGTTGTTTTTTATCAATAAAGCATGTTATGTTATAAATATCAAGAAAAAACACAAAAGCATCGGTAGTAAAATGCATGCACACACTCGGCTGCGCGTGTGCACACACACTCCCATGCACACGACACTCACTCACTCACACACACACATGCATACACACCCACATACATGCATAAAACATACACACATATTACATACATACATATTACATGCATACATATTACATACACACATATTACATACATACATATTACATACACACATGCATGCATACATACATACATACATACATACATACATACATACATACATACATACATACATACATACATACATACATACATACATACATACATACATACATACATACATACATACATATACACACATACAAACATATGCAGACATTTACAGACACATACATACACGAACAGACACACACACACAGATTCATAGACACACACACATAAACACATGCAGAGAGAGCTAGTCTGTTTTTCCCTTACCTTGTGTGTCTTACCTGTAATTACCTTGTTGATGTGTATGTTCTCTCATCTTGTGTGTGTGTCTTACCTCCTATAATTACCTTGTTGATGTGTATGTTCTCTCATCTTGTGTGTGTGTGTGATGCAGGTAACTGTGGAGTTCATTGTCGTGGATGAGGACAAGAGAGTTTCCCTAACCCCAGAGGACCTGGAATGCTTGAAGGTAGCCGCGGATGGCGTCCGGCTGGCAGCCAAGATTGTGGACATGCCCTGTAGTGAGATGAACGTGGACAACTTTCTACAGGTAACACAGAAGTTAGGTTTAGTCAAAGTTGATTTACTGCACTTTTGAGTGGCACCTGGTCAAATGTTGAATGTTGTTGAATTAAGAATCATCATCATAGCACTCAGGACACTCTCATAAGCGCTCCGTCACCCATTTTCAGCAGCAAGTGAAAAGTTCCAATTCTGATGATACCAGTAAATGTCTGATTGTACATCTGTCTCGTCTTTCCCATGAGTATTGAGCGTCGGCCAGACCCCCTGGTAACTCTCGGAAGCATCCTTTTCCTCAGACCGTAATGATCTGTTTGTGCCTTTGCACTGTTCACTTGCTCCCAAAGGCTCTGACAACATCTAGCTTGTCATACATCAATTCACCACCAAGTGGTGTAGAACCGGCCAGTCTATTTGCCTGCTTGTTTCCCAATACACCATCATTACCTGGAGAAAATATCCAAAGAACACTAACTATGCAGTACCTCTGAAGCGATACCTGCTAGAGCACCTGGTTGAAATATTACAGTGCTCCCTTAGCACGGTGATTTCAGCCACAGGCGGGAAGGAAAGGCCATTGTGATATATATATATATATACAAAGTGATACTCCTGACCTCATCTTCGGAGCCAGCTGGCTTTATGCTTGTTTTACAGATCCTCATATGAGACTCATGCTATTCAAAATGTGGAATGTATGCTATTCAAATGTAGAATGTAGACTATTCAGCAGGTGGAATGTAGACTTTTCAAAGGGTAAAATTTAAACTATTCAAAAGGTAGAATGTAGGCTACAAAAAAAAAAGGTAGTATATAAGCTATTCAAGAGGCAGAATGTGGACTATTCGAAAGGTAGAATGCAGACTGTTTCGGAAATCTAAATATGACGGTTTAATGAGAGGTGGTAACTATACACTGTCTTGTTTTTTTTTTTTTTTTTAGGAAATCCAAGAAGTGGGATCTGATCTGAACATCACTCCCAAAATTATCTCTGGTGAGGAGTTGGCAGAGAAAGGATTTGGAGGTACAGCTGACTGGTTTTATGACTTTAAGATATTTTGTTTTATTTGGGGAGAAGGGGGGGGGGGGGGGTGGGGGGGGGGGGGGGGGGGGGGGTGGGGGGGGGGGGGGGGGAGGGTGTTATTATTTTTGTGCTCCTTCTGCTGCTTTTCCTTTTCATTCTTCTTCATCATCTTTCTCCTCCTACTTCTTCTGCTGCTGCTTCCTAAATCGTCTTCCTCATTCTTCTTTTTGTTCTTGTTCTTCTTCTTGTTGTTCTTCTTCTCTTTTATCTTCTTTTTCTTCCTCCTTCTTATCTTTTCCTAAGATTGTATATCATACACAGAGTCAGTCATTATTTCAACTAGGACCTGAGATTGTATGTTACGTACAAATCAGCCATTGTCTCAACTAGGACCTGAGATTGTATGTTACAAAGCCATTGTCTCAACTAGGACCTGAGATTGTATGTTACGTACAAATCAGCCATTGTCTCAACTAGGACCTGAGATTGTATGTTATGTACAAATCAGCCATTGTCCTAACTAGGACCTGAGATTGTATGTTACGTACGAATCAGTCATTGTCTTAACTAAGACCTGAGATTGTCTGTTACGTACGAATCAGCCATTGTCTCAACTAGGACCTGAGATTGTATGTTACGTATAAATCAGCCATTTATGAAAGCTATTGTGCAGTGCATATCTCCTCATGTACCATACAGCTTTGTCTTCATTGAAGTTTGAATACGCCATAATGCTTCTCTGTTGTCAGTTGACAGTGTTGGAGCACATGCTCAGCATTTTCTGATGCCACCTGCAGGGACACATCTCCATGTTTCCTTTACCGAACAATTAGAACATATGTTGGTGACCAGTGGCAATCTTCCTCTTTTCTCTAGTCCCAGAATGCCTCTCGGCGTCAGGGCAGGAAGAGATCTCTGGAACGGGCCTATCTGTTCTCTACTCCCAGAATGTCTCGCGGCACCAGGACAGGAAGAGATGTCTGGAACGGGCTCTTCTGTTCTCTACTCCCAGAATGTCTCGCGGCACCAGGACAGGAAGAGATCTCTGGAACGGGCTCTTCTGTTCTCTACTCCCGGAATGTCTCGCGGCACCAGGACAGGAAGAGATCTCTGGAACGGGCCCTTCTGTTCTCTACTCCCAGAATGTCTTGCAGCACCAGGACAGGAAGAGATCTCTGGAACGGGCCCTTCTGTTCTCTACTCCCAGAATGTCTCGCGGCACCAGGACAGGAAGAGATCTCTGCAACAGGCCCTTCTGTTCTCTACTCCCGAAATGTCTCGCAGCACCAGGACAGGAAGAGATCTCTGGAACGGGCCCTTCTGTTCTCTACTCCCAGAATGTCTTGCAGCACCAGGACAGGAAGAGATGTCTGGAACAGGCCCTTCTGTTCTCTACTCCCAGAATGTCTCGCGGCACCAGGACAGGAAGAGATCTCTGCAACAGGCCCTTCTGTTCTCTACTCCCGAAATGTCTCGCAGCACCAGGACAGGAAGAGATCTCTGGAACGGGCCCTTCTGTTCACTACTCCCGGAATGTCTCGCGGCACCAGGACAGGAAGAGAATTCTGGAACGGGCCCTTCTGATTGCTTATTATGAAGTACTTTTCAGTGTCTGATATTTCTGTTGTCTTTATTCTGTGTGGTCGACCTCTGGCTCTGTTACCTCTGTATCTGTATAACATTGCTTTCTGTGGTGCCTTGTCTGCTGACAATGACAATAAATCAAAATAAATCTGATTCAAATATTCTCAATCCTAGGAATCTATGGAGTCGGGAAGGCTGCCACAGTTCCGCCTGCCCTAGCCGTGCTGAGTCACATTGTGCCGAACTCTACAGAAACCATAGCCTGGGTCGGCAAAGGGATCGTCTTCGACACTGGTGGTCTGTGTATCAAGACGAAGGTAAGGGGTCTTGCAGTGAACTTGCAGAGCTAGGTTTCATTGTTGGAAGAGGCAGCCGGTGATGCTTTGGTTGGTTCAGTGGGGTGGTTGAGTGATTTGTTGGATCGGTTGATTGAATGAGTGATGGTTCGGTGAGCGAGTTTGTTTAACAATGGTTTCTTTGATTGGTTGGTTATTTGGTTTGTTGAGTTGTGATACATCCTTGCATTGCCGACTATTGCAGAAAGGCTAAAGGTGCTGCAGGCTAAGTCACACCTCAGAGTAGCTGCAGACAAAGAACACCCTCTGTATGAAGCTTTGGCTGCAGGTAAGGGTCAGAGGCTGAAAAGGGGGAAAATCGTGGATGGCTCATGCAGAAGACACAATAAGACAAGTATGCATGCTGGAGAAGAACATTGGGTTAGTAGAGGAGTGGGAGAGTACCAGAGAAAAAGTCTGATCTGAGTCGGGTTATGATCACATTGAGCGGGAGTACATAGAGTGGCTAGCAGGTGCTAAAAGATGGAGGTCCAACTGTTGTTTTACATCAATTCTCGCCCAGATGTTCTGATTATCTATACATAACTATATAAATGCAGTTTAGATAAATTTTTTTTGTACAGCATCTGTTCTGATCTCGCAGGCTGGAATGTGTGGTATGAAACGAGATTGTGGGGGAGCGGCTGCTGTCCTCGGAGCATTCAGAACAGCTGTGAAGCTGGTGAGTGACATCGTAAACTATTTTCTGTTGGCAGGATGTTGTCTTCTAGTCCCATGAAGACTTTCTAAATAAAAAGACTGGTGAAGCAAAGTGTTCAACAGTGTTGGGATGCAGAGGTGCTGACCCCTCTTGTTCCCTGTCTGGGTTCTGGGACTTTATTATGGGGGTGGGTTGGGGTGGGGAGCTGGAGAATAGATCTGCTGCCTCCCTGTTGAGCATGCTGTCAAAGGTATCTAATTAGGGGTGCTTCTTTCAAAGTAGGAGTGCATCTGCTTGGCAGGCGAGAAACAATCAGTCTGCAGTCCTCCTCCTTCTCCTCTTATTCCTAATCTTTTTACTCCTTTTCCGTCTTCTTTTTCCTCCTCCACCTCCTCCCCACCTCCTTCTTCTTCTTTCTTTTTCTTTTTCTTCCTCCTCTTCTGTTTATCCACACAGTTCTTCTGTTTACCCACACAGTTCTTCTTTTTGCCCACACACTTTTCCTGTTTACCCACACATTTCTCCTTTTTACCCACATACTTCCCCTTATTATCCTTCCACACACTTCTCCTGTTTTCCCACACAATTCTCCTGTTTTCCCACATGGTTCTCCTGTTTACCCACATAGTTATGTTAACCCACACAGTTCTCCTGTTTATCCACACACACCTCCTGTTTACCGCACACTTCTCCTGTTTACCCACACACTTCTCCTGTTTACCCACACCTTTTCCTGTTTAACACACGGTAAAGACATGTTGAGAACAAGGGGGAAATGACTGGGGATTACATGAGATGAGCCACATATGATGGCAGAGAATAGGACCCTGTGGCTCAAGTTGGTTGATGGGCATTAGGGGATAGAGTACATGTTTTCTTCTTCCACATTCATCCCAAGATGTCAATGCTTTGTATCCGTTTACAACATCATCGTGTGCCCTGCCAACTGGTGTGGGCACTCATGCGTCTCCACAGATCCCCATCCCTGGTTGCCTGGAAGATGTCTCTTGATGATATCCCTCCATACCATTGGTTCAGCCCAACCAGCATAATTTCTCTTGGTCTGCCTCTACCCCTTTTTCCACTCTTTCCAGTTGTCACGATGTTGTCCAATGTCTCTCTTCTCATTATATGGCCAAAGAACAGTGTTTATCTCCTTTTTATTGTTGTATATAGAGATCTACTTTTATTAGCTTCTTTCAAGCATTTGTTGTTAGTTACTCAAGGTATTTGTAACATTCGTCTCAGAAACCACATATCTATTGCTTTGAAATTCTTTTTAATTTGTTCACTGACATTCCAAGATTCGCCGCCACACAGCAGAACAGGCTCTAGTAACATTTTAGCACCCTCTTTCTGACATTAAATGAGAGCGATTTATTGTATCAGATATTTTTCATTTTCTGAAATGCAGCTTTCCCTTGACCTATTCAGCTTTTAATCTCTGTCACACATTTTCCATCTGATGATATGATTGTTCCCAGATATTTGAATTTATTGACTTGGTTAAGTCTTTTTCCTTCAACTGAGACATCACAACGTAGTGTTATCTTCTTCTTTGATATAACCATTACTTCATTTTTCTTAATATTTGATGAAAGTCCTTTCTTAGCACTCTCCATCCCCACAATATCCAGCAGTTGTTGTAAATCAGTTGCATTTTTAGCTTCAAAACTGTATCATCTGCATAATGCAAATTGTTTATATTGTATCTTCCAACTCTTACTCCTGCATTCTCTTTAATTTCCCTCAAAATTATTTCACTATATATAGAGAGAAAAGGTCTGGGGATAAGACACATTACTCCTTGCTTTATCTTTACAACATGGCTGCGATATTTGTGCTTTTCAACCGACACGTCCGACTTCTGCAGGCATTTGATGCTCGGGCTAGTGTTCTCGCACAAATATTTCAAACACATTCTAGATATAATACAACCCCCTGTTTTAAACTTTACAAATTTGGAAAACATTTTGTGTTATAAATGGAACCCAAACAAATACGGTATATGTGAAAGAATACCACCGGTATCCCTAAGTGAGTGTTTACTGTGGGATTTCCTTTGGCTGTAAGCTTTGTTTGATTCTCTTTGATTCCATCGCAGGGCTTCAGTGAGACACTGCACGCAGTCTTCTGCCTGGCTGACAACGCCGTGGGGCCCCTGGCCCAGAGGCCTGACGACATCGTGCACATGTACTCTGGCCGAACCGTGGAGATCAACAACACGGACGCCGAGGGCCGGCTGGTGCTCGGAGATGGGGTGAGTTCAGATACGCTAACTTGAATGTCATGTTGGGCAGTAGTTCTCAATTACCCATTTAAAGTTTGAGAATAGGTTTATTTCGTTTTGTCCCCAAGACCTCTAATCATTAGCTTCACCGAATAAAACTGCGATCCAACGCCAGCTATCCTGATGAAAACTTGAGAGGGAACTAGCTACTAGATGGTTCGATTAGTCTTTCGCCCCTATAAGATAGCTAAGCTTAAATATGTGGATCTGCTTATTTTCAAAGGATTGTCGCGAACCCCATATTTTGAGTCATATTCAGGGATTTCTTTTGAAAGAAGAAGTGCCGGTACTCACTACATAGTGTCTAAAAAAGGTGCCGGTACTTACCACATAGTGTCTAAAAAAGGTGCCAGTACTTACCACATAGTGTCTAAAAAAGGTGCCGGTACTCACCACATAGTGTCTAAAAAAGGTGCCGGTACTCACCACATAGTGTCTAAAAAAGGTGCCGGTACTCACTACAAAGTACCCATTACAGCAACACAATGTAATTATGCCTACAAAAAGTGCTAGTACTGCTTACCATTACATATCACCAGAAAAAGCCCTGGTCTCACTGAAGAACTTGGATTAGATTTATGAGTCTTAGAGTTACGAAAAGAATTGCAGTCTAAAGTTGAGGTTTTTTGTAAATGATGAAATGAAATAAATTGTTTTCAGTTGGAACGCTTTTATTAGTTGATGGGAAAGCCTGTATGCCTAAAAGCTGTCGATGACCCACATACAAAATAACTGCCAGTTGATTGGTTGAGCCCTAAGGTTTTCTTGCTTGCCATTTGAAGAGTTTTACTCATTAAATTACAAATATTTTGAACTTGCGTAAAGCATTGAAACTGGGTCGCTTTCATAAAATATTGTTTCTCTGTTTATCACAGGTATCTTATGCGGTCAAGGACTTGCATAGTGACATCATAGTGGACATTGCCACACTGACCGGAGCACAGGGGATAGCCACAGGTAACAATATCTTCATCAGCTTTATTGTTAGCAATCCCACAAAAGCAGTTGGATGATTGTGATACTCATCTCATCAATCTGTTTATATCAGAGCCCTTTGGCAGCAAGTGAACAGTGCGGAGGCACAAATTGGTCATTACTGTCTAAGGAGAGTTATGGGGAGTTACCAGGGGATCTTGCCGACGCTGAACACTCAAGGGAAGGGCGAGGCGGATGTACAATCAGACAGTTACTGGTACCATCAGAATTGGAACTCTTCGCTTACTGCTGAAGATGGGGATGGAGTGCTTATGGGAGTGTCCCAATTGCAGTGATTTCGGTTCTTGAAACTCAGCTCTGCATTTCTTGTCTGACTTCTGTGAAGGATAGGAGTGGCCAAGAGAACGGGCTGGTTTTTCTTGTGGGAGACCCGGGTTTAATTCTTGGTAATCCTGTATGGGTTCTGAGGTCCCATTGTGGCAAAACAAGAACAGACCCACTGCCTCCTTAGCAAGCATGTCTTAAGAGTCGACTAATTGAGGGTCTCTTTTGAAGTTGAGTGCATCTGCCTGAGAGGCAAGGAACCAATAGTCTGCAAATAAACCAGATCCGTAAAATGGACATGCACGCAAAACTCAAGTTCAGAAACGAGACTAAAGTCCAGAATTGGACGAGCAAGCAGAACTTTCTGCCAGAGTTTACAGCCATCAAACATAAAGAGGAATAATTCTTAGTGAGTGATGGAGATTTTTTTTTTCTGTCCGCAAACCCCCCCCCCCCCCCCCCCCCCCCCCCCCCCCTCCCCTACCCAACCTGCACAGTTCGTAGCAGCTGTGCTAGCCTTGGTGCTTTAAATCCCTTTTCTGATCCCTTCTGGCACCGCCACAAATGGGGTCAACAAAGGCAGATTTTTACAAATGTCTGAAATGTGCACAACTTTGAACTGGTGACTTAAAACCTGATGTTTGACCGTTGCTCTTTGACCCTCTTAGGCAAATACCATGCCAGCATTCTGACCAACAATGAGAAGCTGGAGGAGCTGTGTGTCAAGGTTGGCCGATCTTCTGGTGACCTGGTACACCCGGTACCTTTCACCCCTGAACTTCACTCGCAGGAGTTTTCCAGCGCCATTGCTGATATGAAGAACTCTGTAGCTGTAAGCTTTATGTTGATCTTTTGTGTGTGTATAATGTGGGAAGAGTCTTTGGCTGTGTGGGAGAGTGTGCAATGTGGGAAGAGTGTGTGGGGAAGAGTGTGTGTGGTTGGATGGGAGAATGGATAAATGAGAGAGTTTGTGCAAGTAGTTGCAAGTTTTTATGGGTAACTGGAAGAAAGTAGATAAGTTTTGAGGTGCAGATTTACATATTTATGAGTCTGTCCCGTGCTCACCAACAGTACATTGCATATGTATAGACCACGACCGGCTCCAGCTGAAGGGTGTGCTGCTGACGCCAGCGGTTAATACAGTGGTTCGCGAACTAGGTGCCGAGGCACCCTGGAGTGCCATAAGCGTATGCCAGAGGTGACGCGGCAATAATCAAGAAAAGTCTGCTAAAAATTGTGAAATTATTAAAGAAGGCAAGTAGATACTTGAAAGTTTAAACTTAAGGTGTCTTCCCTCGCCACTGTCGAAAATAATTTTTTTTGAGAACCGCTGCGATAACGCATTATTAGCCCGACCCAGTTACGTCAGCAGCACAGCCCGTCAGCTGGAGCCGGTCGTGTATAGACTTACCTGTGCAGAATAGAGGGAATTAAACTGCGTGATATATATCTCTAATGTGGAGCTTTTGGGGAAAAATTTAAGCAAATTCTAGCGAATCAAGAGGTGAAAATCCTGGCATTGAGAAAACCTGGGAACAATATAACTAGAATATCTTTGCACTGGAGCCCACAGAGGCATAGTTTATAAAAACAGAAACAAAAAACACACACACATTAAGAGAGCTAGAGAATGAAGTGAAAGAGAGGTTATGTTGTGAGCTGCATGTAATAGCATGACCCTATCCTCCATATAGTCAACATCCTGCCAGCCACCTTCTCTTCCCAGGAAGGCATTTATATGTTGTGGTGAGTGCCGTCAGTAACATATGTGTGCATATCATAATGACATTTCGCCTGAGAGGCAAAGAGCGACATACTGCACACTGTTAAGCCAGTAAAACTCAGGTCCTGGCACAAAGTCAAGGTCCACATGGATGAAAAACCAGGTCTTTTCGCCAGAATTCACAGCCGGTGAATCCCCCCCTCCCCCCCCCCATTTTTTTTTTAGATACAAAATAATGTGACATTACGGTTTCACAGGACCGAAGCAACGCACAGGTGTCATGTGCAGGACTCTTCATCATGTCTCACTTAGGACAGGACTACAATGGTGCCTGGCTACATATAGACATTGCCTCCCCATCCTACTCAGTAAGTATACAATTTGGCTGTTTTTATATATTTGGGGGGGGGGGGGGTTAAAATTTTACCAGTAGCGTACATTTCCCCAAGATTTATTACAACTACTCTGGTTTGCTTTAGTTACTAATGTGTACATTCCAGTGCTTGTATCGAATATTTCGATGCTATTGATAACGTTGACTATAACTTGATGTATGAATGAAATGATGTAAGAATTGAGGGAGACTTAAAGGGCAGAATGTTAGACAGGCCTGCGTACCAAATTCTTCATTGTCCTGTTTTGCCAGGTCATGACGGTATGTATGTTGGGAAATGAGCAGGCTGATAGACTGGCCGGCTGTGCACCACTTGGTGGTCAGCTGATGTATGACAAGCTAGATATTGTGAGGGCCCTTTGGGAGTGAGTGAACAGTGCGGAGGCACATATAGATCATTACGGACTGGTGAGAATGGCGCTGCGAGGAGTTACCAAGGAATTTGCAGATGCTCAAGGGAAGGGGCGAGACGGATATACAGTCAGACAGTTACTGGTGCCATCAGAATTGGAACTCTTTGCTTGCTGCTGAAGATGGAAACAGAGCGCTTATGGGAGCGTCCCGTGTGCTGTGATGTTAATTCCTAATTCAGCATTCCTAATTTGCCATTATGTCTCACAGTTGTTTTTCCATTTTGTTCTACGATTGCTTCGATCGATACCAGGGATGGAATCCAGCCTAGCAGCTTTGGCTTTCCTCATTAGCATTCGCCTTCAGGTTTCTCTTGGAGGGCCTTGTTTCCTCATCCCTCCCTTTTCAATTTCAGTGCCTGTTTTCCCTGTGTGGGTTCTGGGACCCCATTCTTATGGAGGAAAAAAAAAAAGAATAGAGCCACTGCCTCCGTGAAAAGCGGGTCCTACAAGGCGACTGATTAGATCTCATCCACCATAAACTCTGGCAGGAAGTTCTAGTTGTTCGTTCATTTCTGGAACTTCATTTTTTTTCCAGGACTTAAGTTTTGCCTGTACATCCATGTGTCAGATCTGGTTTATGCAGACTGTTGGTTCCTCACCTCTCAGGCAGATGCACTACGACTTTGAAACGCCTCTAAAAAGTTGCTTCCTAAGACATGCTTATTAGGGGGAGGGTTTGGATCTAGTGTTTTTTTTTTCTTTTTCTCAAAATTGAGGACCCCAACCCCACACAAGCATTTTGTTGGTATAATTTGTTGTTTATAACTCCGTTAGTTATCTTCTTTTTGTAAACCTTCAAATTCATCTTAATTTTTCACAAACCTTCCAGCTATAAACCTTCAAATGTATCTTAATTTTTCACAAACCTTCCAGCTATAAATCTTCGCTTCCAGCTATAAACCTTCAAATAAATTTTTTTTTTACAAACCTTCCAGCTATAAACCTTCAAATGTATCTTAATTTTTCACAAACCTTCCAGCTATAAATCTTCGCTTCCAGCTATAAACCTTCAAATAAATTTTTTTTTTTACAAACCTTCCAGCTATAAACCTTCAAATGTATCTTAATTTTTTTTACAAACCTTCTAGCTATAAACCTTCAAATAATTTTTTTTTTTACAAACCTTCCAGCTATAAACCTTCAAATGTATTACATTTTGCAAATAAGTTATAAACTTCTAAATTTATTATAAACCTTAAGTAATTAATTCATTGCAAACTTTCAAATTATGTGTTCTGATTGATTATATTTAAATGTATGTACTTTTCACATTTATCTAAGTTATTACATACCTTCAAATTTACATAATTTTTTTACAGACCTTCAAATTGATTACAGAATTTCTGATTTAAATAATTTATTTCAATCCCTCCACATTAACCTGATTTATTGGAAGGCCTCAGATTTATCTTATTCATTGCAAACCTTACAATCTGTCTAATGTAATACAAACGTTCAGATTTATTACATTTATTGATAACTTTAAAATTGACTGAAATTGGTCACACACAAATCTCGTCCCCAGGGAGAGAGAGCTACTGGCTACGGTGTGGGCCTGCTGGCATCCTTGTTCGGAGACAGATCCCTAAACCCTTTGCTACGATTGGTCGGCCCAACTGGCGCAGTCAACAACGGGGTGGCTATGGACGAGGATGTTGAGGATGGTCCCAAACGGATGAAACTCATCTAGCAACATCATCATCATTTGGCAACCCACGCCTCTTTCGTCTTATATTGTGTACCCATTTGTATACTGTCACTGCTGCTTGTGGTAGTATTAAATAATTCAGTATTTCAAGCAGATGTGAGCCGCAAGTTGTTGCTATATTGTTCAAGTATACCACTGATTTTAAAAGTCTGTAATGTCTGTATTTATTATTTGGTTAGGATTTAAAATTTTGGCTCTGGATAGAGAAAACAAAAATGTCCGTACCTCATCAAGGGTCAAACCCGGGTCATCTTCTGTGGGCAATTTATTACAGATTGTATTGAGGTTTAAGCAACAGATCATCAACATTATGGCACACGGGTGTAACCCATAAGTGCTCCGTTCTTCTAACAAAGTCCGAGTCAGAAAAAACTCAGCACGGTGCACAGGCTCTGTAGCACCAGCCAAGATCCTGAAATACTTTTTGGTAGATTTTTAACTCCAGATGTGGCCCGGGCAGCACCGTTAGGTTACTCTTTTGATTTCTAGCTGCCAAGGAATTTTTTGCGGGCGCTACAATCCACAGGGGCGTTCGATCTTACTACTCAGAGATCAGGGGAAATTACTAGAAGTCCAAGTCCACATGAAAAAAACCCAGCCCTTTTCGGGGATTGAACCCAGAACCTCTAGCACCTGAGGCGGACACCATGCCTCGAGACCACGCAGCCACTGTTGTTGAGCCGAGACCTAACATCAACAGTACTGGGAATATTCCCATATGCACTCTTTAGCAGCCAGCGCAGAGTTCCATTGGTATTACAGATGAGTGTTGACCACTAAAGGTATGTGCAAGTGGGACATGAATGGTATCGGTATTGAGGTGATTTTGTGCAGACAGGATGCTATGGGCCTTGTCGACTAGAAGGGGGAAACATCAGGAAGGGAATAGAGGAGGAAATAATTGCAGATAGGTCAGGAACTGAGTGATGAGTAAAGGACCCTTTTCTATGCCTTTGGGCATATAGGGCTAGACCTATATTTCTTTTAGACTAATCTGTACTTGGTGGGTGATGTAGTTATCACCACCCTGGCCGCCTTTACTTCTCAGGACTGCACATAGTACCCACTCTAGGCTAGGTCGACCTGGCAGCCAAGGTCAGGTGTCTGAGAAGCAGTATGATAGATTCATACCATGGCTAGAATGGTTAGGAGATTCATACCATGGCTAGAATGGTTCAGAGATTCATACCATGGCTAGAATGGTTCAGAGATTCATACCATGGCTAGAATGGTTCAGAGATTCATACCATGGCTAGAATGGTTTAGAGATTCATACCATGGCTAGAATGGTTGGGAGATTCATACCATGGCTAGAATGGTTCAGAGATTCATACCTTGGCTAGAATGGTTCGGAGGTGTGGCGGGTAACTTCGCTTTACACTAGCGAATGCACTATGTGCACTTTACAGAGGGAACTACAAACAGTGAAACATCATACGGTCTTATAGTAACCCCAGCCTTGCTGGTTAAATGAGAGGATTCTGGGTTTGCCCACATCTATTCCCTACTGTTATTAAATTGTATATTTAAATGTATTTAAATTACACTAGCTTTTGTTCACTGACACACTTACAGTTAAAATGAAACTTCAGAAAACTGTAAGAACATTAAAACTACATTTATTTTGAAAATTCAAATGATAACTAAATAAAATGGCTGTGGATATAAAATCCTGTTATTCAAGGTAGGTTTAGTTAAATCTTAGCTGTAGCTTAGGTTTCTGTTGTCAGCTTCTGACTAAGCTTCGGAAACACATCAGGCAGGCCGAATCTTCCAGTCCAGTCCGGACAATCGGGTATCTGCAGCTAAGCTTAGGATCTACTTCTGGACTACCATCTGGAATACAATCTGGAACTAGAACAATAGAACAGTCCTTATACAAACAGTCAGGAAGGTTCTAACTGGAGACAACAATACCTCCAGTCTTTAAACTGTTACACTACACACATATATATGGAGTAGGATAGTAACAGGTGTTCACATTCTACTGGTATAGAATGGGAATGTATACAGAACATGGTCCATAATCCTGATGGGGAAATATTTAGGAAACCAGTTTCATGAATACTCTCAAGAACAAGAGTTTACAGCACACAAAAAGAAAGGACATTCCTCAGTGTAAATTGTTCTGATGTCTGCACACTAGTACTCCTTTGAAGGGTTAACATGCTTACACACACAGACATACAGTCATATTTCACAATATTCTCATTTTAACCACATGGGTTCACATCACAATGAATGAGAAGCAGGGAGTGAGTTTACCAAGAGCAGAAACTCAACAGGTGCTTTGCACTGTTTGAAAATAAATGGGATTGACATATCTCCATACTGGGTGCTGGTATAGATGTCAAAATATACAATCATAGATGACAATGGGCTTTCCATCTGTCACAGTATTAACATAAAATATACAACACTCACTCCAGTTTAAATCTAAATCCACACATGTGCTAATCTTATCCAGCAGAGTTTAGAAGTAGGGAAGGTTGAAATATAATTATTACAATTGTAAGGCCACCTGCTGCAGTACTGAAATATTCCTAGTAATGGTGGAAATATATATACAACAATAATAATTACAAGCATGGGCCATACATCTCTTTTCTGCTTCTTCTTCTCTGACAGTGTGCATATTAAATTCAGCCTCACTGTGTTATTCACTTTCCAAGCTCTTAAACTAGTCTCAGAATTATCTGGACTAAATCTAATTTAAAGCAAGACAGTGATTTATTAAGCTAATATCACCATGAGGTAAAATCAACTTAGAAGGGATTAGGTATAATGAATATACACTTCATTCCTTTTTAATTGTCCCACCATGCTGGAAACCGGAACTGGCCGAGATTTCACATGAGGACATAATTATCACTTAATTAATATAAGTATAATAATTAAAAATACCAATGCACGTTTCTAGTAGCAAATAAACATTAATTCAATCATCAAATCGATAATATGTTTGCATACATGTACATACTAGATCATAAACGTGGTTAGTGAGGATAAAGAAATTTATCATAGTTGTTGAGCCATGTGGGCATTAAATTTCAGAATTCAGCCTGTAAAATTAATTCAGAGGAATAAGCAGCAATACATCAAATTAAACTTATTCTTTTAACTCACCCCTGGCAGGGAATTCAAACAGAAAATTGGACCACAGGCAGACTAACAACTTTAGATCTGAACCGGTCAATTTCTGAATTGAAAAGGGAACAGGAAGTCAGGAGGAAGTAACTCTTCAGTCCCCCTTGCCCTACTCTTCGCCTTTATTACCTTTCAACTCTTTAATTATAATTTTGCTCCAATGAAGCATTAAGAAAAAGTTAAGGAAATTTCTTAATTAATCCAGTGTTATTATGCTAATTAAAAGCAATAGGAAAATGTTTAGAACTTTGGTAATAATATTATCTAAACAAAGCACTTTTTAAAAGGACAGAAACAGCTGTCCAGACCAGCTCGTCACAGGAGGTTCATACCATGGCTAGAATGGTTCGGAGGTTCATACCATGGCTAGAATGATTAGGAGATTCATACCATGGCTAGAATGGTTCAGAGATTCATACCATGGCTAGAATGGTTCAGAGATTCATACCATGGCTAGAATGGTTCGAAGGTTCATACCATGGCTAGAATAGTTTAGAGATTCATACCATAGCTAGAATAGTTCAGAGATTCATACCATGGCTAGAATAGTTCAGAGATTCATACCATGGCTAGAATAGTTCAGAGATTCATACCATGGCTAGAATAGTTCAGAGATTCATACCATGGCTAGAATGGTTTGGAGATTCATACCATGGCTAGAATATTTCAGAGATTCATACCATGGCTAAAATGGTTCGGAGGTTCATACCATGGCTAGAATGGTTCGGAGGTTCATACCATGGCTAGAATGGTTCGAAGGTTCATACCATGGCTAGAATGGTTCGGAGGTTCATACCATGGCTAGAATGGTTCAGAGGTTCATACAATGGCTAGAATGGTTCAGAGATTCATACCATGGCTAGAATGGTTCAGAGATTCATACCATGGCTAGAATGGTTCAGAGATTCATACCATGGCTAAAATGGTTCGGAGGTTCATACCATGGCTAGAATGGTTCGGAGGTTCATACCATGGCTAGAATGGTTCGGAGGTTCATACCATGGCTAGAATGGTTCAGAGGTTCATACAATGGCTAGAATGGTTCAGAGATTCATACCATGGCTAGAATGGTTCAGAGATTCATACCATGGCTAGAATGGTTCAGAGGTTCATACCATGGCTAGAATGGTTTGGAGATTCATACCATGGCTAGAATGGTTGGGAGATTCATACCATGGCTAGAATGGTTCAGAGATTCATACCATGGCTAGTAGAATGGTTCAGAGGTTCATACCATGGCTAGAATCGTTCGGAGGTTCATACCATGGCTAGAATGGTTCAGAGATTCATACCATGGCTAGAATGGTTGGGAGGTTCATATCATGGCTAGAATGGTTCAGAGATTCATACCATGGCTAGAATGGTTCGGAGATTCATACCATGGCTAGAATGGTTCGGAAATCTCACTGTGGAAGACTTAATTTTATTTGTGTGTGTTAAATACAAGTTGGTCTTTCTAGTCACACTTACCATCAGTTATTTTTGAATAAAAAATATACTCTTCTTCTTCAAGTTCACCGGCTGTAAACTTCGACGGAAAGTTCTCATTGTTCGTCTACCTCTGGAGATTAGTTCCATTCCAGAACCTGAGTGTTGCATGCACATCTGTTTTACATATCTGACTTATTTGTATTCAGACTGCTGGTTCCTAGCCTCTCACGTGAATGTACTCCGACTTCGTAGGAAGCTTCCACTTAGTCGACTCTTATGATATGCTTGTTGGGGAGACAGTGGTTCTGTTCTTGTTTTTCCTGGGACCCACACAGGTGGGAAAAAAAGGGGTGGAAGGGAATATACAATTTGAAGTATGCAGCGGTTATATTTTCAAAATATTTCATTAGTCTTTGAGAGGTAAACAGAAATTAAATATCTGGCTTTTAATTACAGCCGACAAAGTTCATTCTCGTGTAACAGGTCCTGTACAGAATGTCACTTCCATTATGGCCTGCCTGAAAGAAACGGTCTCTCATTAAATCAGCCACCTGGGCTTTGCTTTCCCTGGAGAGTTCAGTGCCGGCCAGATCCCCTGCACTCTCCTGGCAGCACCGCTCTCCCTAGGCTTGGACAATCTGTTTATGTCTCCGTACTGTTCACTTGCTGCCAACAAACTCTTACGTCTTGTCAGTTCACTTGCTGCCAACAAACTCTTACGTCTTGTCAGTTCACTTGCTGCCAACAAACTCTTACGTCTTGTCAGTTCACTTGCTGCCAACAAACTCTTACGTCTTGTCAGTTCACTTGCTGCCAACAAACTCTTACGTCTTGTCAGTTCACTTGCTGCCAACAAACTCTTACGTCTTGTCAGTTCATTACTGTGTGGTGCAGAATCAGCTGGTCTATCTGCCTGTTCATTTTCTAACACACCAGAATCAGCTGAGAAAAATATCCAAAGGATGCTAACTACCCTGGGAACTCTGAGGCTGTGCATGCCACCCTGCACAGAGCATTTCTGTGTCCACATTTCTCTGAGTCAGTTACAGTTACATTTGTGTACAGCTGGTTCTCAAGCTAGCAGACAAGCTGCAGTGACTGCCTCCACCTCCATTCTCAAACTAGATGTCTTGTATATCTGTGAGCTATTTCTAATGCACTGTATAAGTCAATCATAATTTCTTTAAGGCTGTTCGTAATGCTGTCATTCCATATTTTGCTTGGTCTTCTCCTAACTTTGTGTTTATTATATTTCTTCAGCCCAGCTCCCTGTGGTGGTTGCTAGGCAGCACTCTCCTCAGATGGCCACACCATCTCATCTACATTTTAAACAGTAAAGCGAATAAAGAACATGGTCCCTTGAGACACATAACATTTGATACGTGTAAATGTTGGTGTCCCTAAATTTTATTTGTCTGCATATAATATTATGTAAAAGCATATGTTTGAATTTGAGCAAGTGTGTCAATGTTTGTTGCGTTGTTGTTTTATCCAAAACAGTGAGCCAGTAAATTGTGGCATTTGTGGAGTTACAAAAAGTTATCAGTTGCTGCCTACTGATGAATCCCTGTTTTGTATGCCTGTGTATCCCCTCTGTCAGCAGTATATGTTGTGTGATTATTGTTGTATACGGATAACTACTTTAGTTGTTTGCCTCTGTACGCCTGTGTATCCCCTCTGTCAGCAGTATATGTTGCCTGATTATTGTTGTATACGGATAACTACTTTAGTTGTTTGCCTCTGTACGCCTTTGTCAAGTCAAGAACCCTTTTTCCACACTGTCAGGCTTACTGGGCATATGCTAGACCAGGGGTTCTCAAACTTGTTTCGCCGCGGAACCCTTGTAGGGCTAACCAAAAAAAATTGCGGCACAGCTAACCTTTCAAGCGATTGAATACTTAAGAAAAGAGTGCAAATTTAATTTTCATTTGCCTTTAATGCGATGAACGAAACTGTTTGGATGAATTTTTCATTACTGCCGCGGCACCCCTGGCATAGGCACCCAGTTTGAGAACCGCTGGGCTAGACTATATTTTACAGATCAGTCACCACTAGGTGAGTGATGTGGTCAATATAACACCAGCCACCTTGATTTCCCAGGATTTTACCCGATACCTATTTAAGGCAGAGTCACCTTGGCAGCCAGATTCATTAAAAAAGTCTTGTCTCTGTTCGAAATGGAATCCACGACCTTAAGTCCGCGTCCAGCCACTACATCACGGCGGATCCATAATGGGTTTGTGGAGTTTCAGAAAGTGGCTATTTTTTATGTTGAAGTCTGTATTTACAACCTGTCAGAGCTTTGTACAACAAGAAGTCTTGAACCTGAGGATTTAGGGCTTTATGGCCGGTGCAGCCACCACCTTGGACTGTGCAAGTCAGGACTGTTATTTTCCCCCCTGACTGAACACAAAGGTCAATCACCTCACCAGAGATTCAAACCCAGATCTCCTGCACAAGAGTCCCGCACTCTGATCCCCTGGCCAGGCACTTCTATGGTAACCAACTGTACACTGATGAAGTCTTCAAGTTTAATGGCCTTTGTGGAGTTTCATAAAATTATTATCATTTGGTGATTTCTTTAGTTTTTTAGTTTCCTTTGTAATCGATCCCAGCTACGGACATTGTCTTGTCTTGTGTTGGTTTCTACAGTGGTACCGGGAGCTGATCGTTCAGAAAGCAATGGCAAATTATTGAATGTAAAATTTGCCCAGAAGAACCACAACAGCCCGAAGAAAGCTGGGGTTGGTTCTGCAACGTCCTGTAAAGGATATGTAACGAACTTTCCTTCGTGAACAGCATACGTTGTGTACGCCCATATACCTTCCGTAGACAGTGTATGTTGTTAATATCTTCTGTGGACAATGTATGTGCTTCAGTTATGGACACCTTTGTTTCCTCTGTAGACTGCGTATGTTTAACATGCATTCATTTTATGTAAATAAAATATTGTTTGGGCACAGCAAATGAAACTGTTGTCAGTGCTAAATTTGTTAACCACCTATGGATGGGAATGGTGTAACAGTTCAAAACTACTTTACAAAAAAACACAGGACTGATCACCTTGTATATTACAGAAAACTGCGCCTGTGTGTGTGTTAGTCCATAGTGTCCTGTTCTTTACTGAAAAATAGTGGTGTACTGTTTTCTGTTTGGGAGCCGCCTCGGTGTAGGGACTAGATGTTTGCCTGCGGATATCTTCTTTGTTCACCGGCTTCAAGCTCCAGTGGAAAGTCCTGGTTGTTCGTCCATTTAGACTTTAGCTTTGTGCCAGGGCCTGAGTTTTGTGTGTACATCCATTTTACTGGCTTTTTTTGTGTACAGTAGGCTGTGCACTCTGACTTCGAAGGAAGCTCCCAAACAGTCGACTCCTACGACATACTTGTTGGGGAGGCAGTGGGTCTGTGTTGGTTTTCCCTCACAATGGGTACCCGGAACCCACATGGGAAGTTTGAGGGTTTAAATCCAGATAGTGCTAAGAGTATTTTTTTGTTTTGTTTGGCTGACCCCTCTCCACTCCCAATGATAATGATGTGTTATCAGTTGGAGAAAACATTCATACACAACAAAATTTGGCATTTGACATCTGAATAAATGTGTGTAATGTGTAAGAATAAAATCTGTGTACACAGTAAATAAACGCACTAACAGACAGACTCATGCACACCATATTCAGCAAGCAAGCAGCTTGTTTGTAACAAAAACATCATCTGGTTTACTGGGAGCATGAGCTTGTTCAGTGTTTCTCTTTTTAGCTTAGGAAAGGAAGATTGAGTGTAGATACCACCAGGCAATGAGCCAACAAATCCCTAACATATGAGTTGCACTTTTTTTGTGTGTGTGCAAGGCTATCAATGAATCCTCTTCCTCTTCACTCCCTCTTCTACCGCTGCTTCAGGTGTCGAGGGAGATATAAGGTTCTGCTTCCTGTTCTTCAAGCCACCTCAGCATAGGCACCGTGCAACTGTAGAATTTCTCTGATGTTATCATTCTATTTAGTTCTTGGTCCACCTCGTGGTCTATGTCTTTTTCCACTTTTGGTATATGCCTTGTATGGTAGGGCGTCACAAGGCATTTTCTCCATGTGGGAAAACAGTTTGGTTTGCTTTGTATATAATTTAGAAATGGTTCTGTGACTTTTTCTCTTATGATATCATTCCTGACTTGATCTCTTCTGGTCTCTTATGATATCATTCCTGACTTGATCTCTTCTGGTCTCTTATGATATCATTCCTGACTTGATCTCTTCTGGTCTCTTATGATATCATTCCTGACTTGATCTCTTCTGGTCTCTTATGATTTCATTCCTGACTTGATCTCTTCTTTTCTCTTATGATATCATTCCTGACTTGATCTCTTCTGGTCTCTTATGATTTCATTCCTGACTTGATCTCTTCTGGTCTCTTATGATTTCATTCCTGACTTGATCTCTTCTGGTCTCTTATGATATCATTCCTGACTTGATCTCTTCTGGTCTCTTATGATATCATTCCTGACTTGATCTCTTCTGGTCTCTTATGATATCATTCCTGACTTGATCTCTTCTGGTCTCTTATGATATCATTTCTGACTTGATCTCTTCTGGTCTCTTATGATTTCATTCCTGACTTGATCTCTTCTGGTCTCTTATGATATCATTTCTGACTTGATCTCTTCTGGTCTCTTATGATATCATTCCTGACTTGATCTCTTCTGGTCTCTTATGATTTTATTCCTGACTTGATCTCTTCTGGTCTCTTATGATATCATTCCTGACTTGATCTCTTCTGGTCTCTTATGATATCATTCCTGACTTGATCTCTTCTGGTCTCTTATGATATCATTCCTGACTTGATCTCTTCTGGTCTCTTATGATATCATTCCTGACTTGATCTCTTCTGGTCTCTTATGATATCATTCCTGACTTGATCTCTTCTGGTCTCTTATGATTTCATTCCTGACTTGATCTCTTCTGGTCTCTTATGATTTCATTCCTGACTTGATCTCTTCTGGTCTCTTATGATATCATTCCTGACTTGATCTCTTCTGGTCTCTTATGATTTCATTCCTGACTTGATCTCTTCTGGTCTCTTATGATATCATTCCTGACTTGATCTCTTCTGGTCTCTTATGATATCATTCCTGACTTGATCTTCTTCTGGTCTCTTATGATATCATTTCTGACTTGATCTCTTCTGGTCTCTTATGATTTCATTCCTGACTTGATCTCTTCTGGTCTCTTATGATATCATTCCTGACTTGATCTCTTCTGGTCTCTTATGATATCATTCCTGACTTGATCTCTTCTGGTCTCTTATGATATCATTCCTGACTTGATCTCTTCTGGTCTCTTATGATTTCATTCCTGACTTGATCTCTTCTGGTCTCTTATGATATCATTCCTGACTTGATCTCTTCTGGTCTCTTATGATATCATTCCTGACTTGATCTCTTCTGGTCTCTTATGATATCATTCCTGACTTGATCTCTTCTGGTCTCTTATGATATCATTCCTGACTTGATCTCTTCTGGTCTCTTATGATATCATTCCTGACTTGATCTCTTCTGGTCTCTTATGATTTCACCCGTGATTTTATCTCTACTGGTCCCAGCACAGAAAGATCAATAATACTAGATATATGTGAGCCGCTAACTGAATAGCCATGCTCTACAGCAGTGGTTCTCAACCTTACAAATGCTGCGACCCTTTAATACAGTTCCCTCATGTTGTGGCGACCCTTTAAATACAGTTCCTCATGTTGTGGCGACCCTTTAAATACAGTTCTTCATGTTGTGGCGACCCTTTATTACAGTTCCCTCGTGTTGTGGCGACCCTTTATTACAGTTCTTCATGTTGTGGTGACCCTTTAATACAGTTCCTCTTGTGGTGGTGACCCTTTATTACAGTTCTTCATGTTGTGGTGACCCTTTATTACAGTTCCCTCGTGTTGTGGCGACCCTTTATTACAGTTCTTCATGTTGTGGCAACCCTTTATTACAGTTTCCTCATGTGGTGGTGACACTTTAATATAGTTCTTCATGTTGTGGCGACCCTTTATTTCAGTTCTTCATGTTGTGGCAACCCTTTATTACAGTTTCCTCATGTGGTGGTGACACTTTAATATAGTTCTTCATGTTGTGGCGACCCTTTATTTCAGTTCTTCATGTTGTGGCAACCCTTTATTACAGTTTCCTCATGTGGTGGTGACACTTTAATATAGTTCTTCATGTTGTGGCGACCCTTTAATACAGTTCCTCACGTTGTTGCGACCCTTTAATACAGTTCCTCATTTTGTGGCAACCCCCAACCATACAATTATTTTTGTCGCTACTTCTTAACTTCAATGAATATGTGAAGGGGTCGTTCGACCCAAAAAAGGGTCGCGACTCATAGGTTGAGAACCACTGCTCCACAATATCAAAACACTGTCAGTTTCTCAACTCATTCTCTACTTAATCAATGCTATACAAGAGACAACACATGCTGAAGACCTCAAACATGTGGACAATGATGTCTCTTTAATTTGGGGGCAAACTCTAGGACAGAGGTTTTCAACCTTTTTTCAGGTGATGCTCCCCTGAACATTCTGACAGCTGCCTTATGCACTTCCTGTATTGCCAGGAATGCAGACCGTTTCCATTTTTCCCCCCAAAGGGACAGTGACTGGCCTTCTGTGTGGTTTTTAGTGGCACAGGAATGGAGCAACTGTGGGAGCGACCTGTCTGCTGTGAAGTTGTAACTGTGATCATCAACATACAAAATCTAACATTAATTATTAGCAAGTTGCGAAGACGAAGCCCTGATTAATGATTGTATAAACAGATAACAAATAGCACACTAACTCCTTCCTGATTCCATTTTTGGGTCGCACACACTCAAAAGCCAAACTGACAATCACTATTATTGTTTAGGCTTGACTGGCTGAGGAACTTTGAGGAAGCCAACACGACGCAGGTATCTCACAATGAAAGGTGTGGCGGTCAGAGTAGTGGCAATGCGCACCGGTGCGAACACTTTATGGACGGCATAAGCTACAACAAAAGTCCCAGTGCCAGCTGCCAGTTTGTTCTGTAGTAACGACTCTCCGATGCCCAGCTTCATTAGCAGCCCCACAACATCGATGCCACTGGAGGAGGACAAATAATTTACATAAATTAAGAAAGGACATTTAGGTTCTTTATTAATATCCTACCCCCAGGATGACGTCACAGGGTAGTCCAACATTTTAGAGGGTGGTAAGACTGGGTTTACTGGCTGTCGGATGCTTTTAACAACCCCAAAACATCTAGAACTGGCCCTAACCCCAACCCACCTACATCCCCCGACAGAGTACAGCCTAGGTCCCATGACTGCATGCAGCCTAGGTCCCACAACTGCATGCAGTCTATCTATCACCCCCTGAAATATTAGACTCCCATGACTTGTGGATTTCCCCTGTTTGGGGTAGGATAATAATGAAGCACCAAAATTTCTACTAGCACAAAAAGTTCCCGGTGTGAGATGGGACCCCATTGTAGGAAAAACAAGAATAGACCCACTGCCTCCCCAACATGCATGTCGTAAGAGTCGACTAAGTGGGAACTCTTTCACAGTCATAGTGCATCTGCCTGAGAGGTAAGGAACCAACAGTCTGCATACAAATCAGCCATATCTATAAAATGGATGTACACATAACACTCTGGACTAGTCCAGATGTGGTTGAACAACTAGAACGATCCACCAGAGGTAACAGCAGATGAACATAAAGAAGAACAACATAAAAAGTGGAGTGGATGATGTACTGCTACAGTCGGGCATTTAGCCAGACATTAAAGGTGCCCATATGCAGTGACAATGAATCCTCGACTGACTAACTAAGTCAGTAAAAGTAAAGGTCCCTTTACACGCCAGTGGTGCATAGGGCATTTGAGGTGAGACCATTTTATAGATCAATCGCCCCTTAATGAGTGATGTGGTCAACACCACTCTGGCCGCCTTTTTTGCTTTCATTGCAGAACCAAACCCCGCAGTCTTTGGCTGTTGTAGTTTTTCTAGGCAAATTTACACCCAGCCATTTGCCACTGCTTTCTGGGCGGTTGGCTTCTCGATACCATTGTTGAAACCAACACAAGGTGCGAGTCCCGCAAATTCGCAACTCCTAAGCCACAGATGCCAACTATCTTTATATATTTGAAACAAATTTATACAGAGAATTAAAAAAAAAAATGGTGCTTGTAACATTTCCCGGCCCAGAAAGAGATTGACTCTCCTTCCCAGTCATGCCTCGTCATGTCGCCGGGCCTGCCTTATGTTGCAGGGGTGTCACGCTTAGTCAGCGTGCAGCAACACACAGTATTTTACTCGTATAATATATTCCTTATTGTCAACGCTTTACCCGCCCTCTCTTTTTTCGTCTTCTCACTGCTAACTTGTCATTATTCTCACGTTGTGCTACCTACATGACAGTTTGGGAGTATGGAAACTGTCATATTTTTTCATTCCGTTATTCCTTGTCAGTGCCTTCTGTGTCTCAGGGTGAAGCCACCGCCAACAAACATAGAAATACAAAAACATCCCAGTTTCGATAGCCAAGAATCGTCACCCATGTGGCGCTTCCCCCTGCAGTACTCCTTACTTGAATGCAGACACCTCAAATAGACTCATAACAACACAACCTCCTACAAACAATAATTACGCCAATCGAACTCCGAACTAAGCCATATGATAACATCCCCACAATACAGGACACTATGAGGCATGAATGGGAAGGGAAGTCACTTATTTTCTGGGTCAAAAAACTTTACACAATAATTGAGCCAAAAAATGTATTAGTGGCCTGTATAAAATGTTGTTTTTAAAGGATTTTTTCCAGGAAGCCTCACTGGTTCATGAACCATCTGTCAGCATTGCTGGGGCGAAAGGGTTAAGAAAAGTAGATAATTCTAGCTAAAACTAACAAACCCATGATGAGTTATTTAGTGCTGAATTAGTAAATAGTTTAAAGAGAAAAAGATCCCTTTTCACCCCTTTAGGCATACTGGGTATATGGAAAGAGCACCCATATTTTTACAGACCATCAACACTAGGTGGGTAATGTGGTCAGCATTATGCCGGCCATCTTTACTTCCCCAGGACAGCCATCCTGGTATCCATTTAAGCCTGGGTCGACCTGCGACGCACCATACCATGATAAAAATCCACACTGCCAGCAGTGGGTTTCTATCGAGGTATTTTTGATCGCTGTACATTGGAATTACGAGTGGGACTCGCAGCGCCTAAGCCACGGATGCCGCAGGTAATAATTTAACATTTATAAAATAGTTTGATCTGAAATCTTCTTGTTTCTGAGCGTTCAGTGGCTGTAAACTCCAGCGGAAAGTTCTGGTTATTCATCTACTCCTGGATGCTAGCCTTGATCCAAAGAGTTTTGCATGCACATCCGTTCTACTTCTTCAGAGATCTCTCTGGCATGCGCTTACTCCACCATGGGTCATAAACTGGGATGTCATCTCAAGGTCTCTCAGGTTTCCCCAAACCTTAACTGTCAGGTCTACGGGGTGTGGCCACATGTTGCTCCGCAGCTCTGCCAATAAAGGACAGTCTTGCAAGACTTGTTTTTTGTAGTCTGCTCAGCATGAAGACACTGGAAGAGAGCTGTTTCGCTCATACCTAATTTATACCCGTTTTTACAGATCTGGCTTATGTGTAAGCAGACTGTTGGTTTAGTGATTAGTGATTAGAAAGGATTATCATTACAGCACTCCAGACAGATCCATAGCTGCTCCGATCACCTCCTGAAAATCTCCATAAGTGTGAAATGACTGATGATGCCTGTTCTGTGCCATACATCTCCCTGATGGTTTCCCCCTTTGAGCTTACTGTAAAGGCTCATGCACTTCGCTGGCCCCTGATTACTGACCCACCTGTGTAAACTATAGCATCACCTTCATCTGTGTTTTCTGTTGGTTTCTTGATTCTCAGGAAAATGCACTCCGACTTTGAAGGAAGCACCCCTCATTAGTCACCTCCTACGAAGTGCTTGTCAGGAGGGGTGGCGGGTCTATTCTTTGTTCTCCAAAATGGATCCCCCAAACCCACGTGGAAAAAGCAAAATGAGGATACACAAAACACACAGACATACAACCCACCTGGAAACTAGCAGGTAAAAGAATCCTAGTGACATCAATGAAATGGTGACATGGAAAACAATAACTGTACTCCCATACTCCTTCACAGCCCGCTGTAGTTTTTGCCTCTGTGTCAGCTGACTTCCTGAGCCCTGCTCCGGCCCGCCTGGGGGACTGCTGTCTCCAGACCCAGGATTCCTTGTGGATGTGGAACCACCAAGTGGATCCCTGTCTTCAGACCCAGGATTCCTTGTGGATGTGGAACCACCTGGTGGATCCCTGTCTCCAGATGCTGGATTTCTTGTGGATGTGGAATACTTCCTCTGCTGCCTGGATATTTTCTGGTAGGTCACTGTAGCTGCCTCACGAATCATTTTGTCCTGTTCGGCAAATACCTGAAATGTAGTGAACTGGTCACAGTTCAAGAATAAAAGTAAAAGTAAAGGACCCTTTTCCAAGCCCTTTAGGCATATAGGGCAAGACCTATATTTTTTAGACCAAACGGCACAAGATGGGTGATGAGGTCAGCATCATGCAGGCCACCTTTACTTCCCAGGACTGGACCCAGTACCCACTCAAGGCTGGGTTGACCTGGGAGTCAAGGATAATTCTAGAATACTCAGTTTGATTGACATAAAGAGATCTCTAACCAACTTTTCTGGAACAGTCATCACATCTGATACAACATTCCTTGCAGAGATTAGAACAGGAAACCACATGGTAAACAGTGGCTTTTAGCAAGATAACGATTTTAAAAAGATGTCAATTGCAGCGGGAAATAGAGGTGGACTTTTAATCAGGTGGCAGCTAGTACTATTAACAAGTCAACTCTTGGTTGGTTACTGAAGAAAGGGACGGAGCACATGTGGGAATGTCCCTAGCACAGTAATGTCAGTTCTTGACTGACACACTTATTAGTGATCTGTGTAAAACTGCTGTTTTTAAAAGATTTGTTCAGAGGATTCCCACTGGGTCATGACCCAGTTTTTAGCATTACCCGGGCAATGGGGTTAAAGTGCTACATAGAAGATACTGTTTTTTACATTTGGCCTAACTATTTAACTATCTATCTACTTACCTATCTACCTATCTGTCTGTATACACCTATCTCTCTCTGCCTCTCCCTTCTCTCTCTTTCTTTGCACTTGTTTCTTTTTGTGCATTTCTCTCTGCTTTCAGCTCTCTTCTCTTCCTCCCCCCTCTTACATCTGTCTGCCCTGTTACCCCAACTACACTAACCAAGCTCCCGAAGAAGACACTCCACAAACCTCAGCTAATGACTTCCTCCCCTCCCCCCTCTTACATCTGGCTGCCCTGTTACCCCAACTACACTAACCAAGCTCCCAAAGAAGACACTCCACAAACCTCAGCTAATGACTTCCTCCCCTCCCCCCTCTTACATCTGGCTGCCCTGTTACCCCAACTACACTAACCAAGCTCCTAAAGAAGACACTCCACAAACCTCAGCTAATGACTTCCTCCCGGCCTCAAAACTGTCCAGCTGCTGGGCACAGTCATGGAGCCCAAACCTGTGGCAGTTCTCCAGCCACAGCTTGAACCGGGCACAGTCAAGACCTGAAATACATCACAGCTTTAATAGGATTATCACAACTTTAATAAGATTATCTCTAAATTAATAGGATTATCACAACTTTAATAAGATTATTTCTAAATTAATAGGATTATCACAACTTTAATAAGATATCTCTAAATTAATAGGATTATCACAACTTTGATAAGATTATCTCTAAATTAATAGGGTTATCACAACTTTAATAAGATTATCTCTAAATTAATAGGAATATCACAACTTTAATAGGATTATCTCTAAATTAATAGGATTTTCACAACTTTAATAAGATTATCTCTAAATTAATAGGATTTTCACAACTTTATATATAATCAAACTGCTAGTGGAACACTCAGCACTGGCATTGCGCTTGCTGTCGGCATCTGTGGCTTAAGACGTTGCGAATGAGCTTCATAATGCCGGGGTGCCAGGTTCAATCCCAGCTCTGCAGCATTAGGAGATGGCCCACCAGTTCTGGGTCAAAGGAAACTGATCTTTTTTAATAGGCCTACAGGTGACATTGTTTTAGACTCAGGGTTTTTATGGCTGCAAGCAAAGGTGCATGGCAATGTTACCTGCTTGTAGGCAGAATTTTGCCAGCGTTACTGTAATAGACCCGACCTGGTGCTAACCAAATCACCCACCGAGTGCAGACTGGCCTATAAAATATAGATCTAGCCCTAAATGTGTAATATATATGAAGGTGGGTCCTTCACTTGACTTACTCTAACAGACCCTTTGTAAAGTGTACCGGCACCTTTGTTTTTTCTACAAGTAAAAGTGCTGGCTAGCTTTATATTTTTATGAACCCATCAGGGGGCTGGGTGGGCTTCAGGCATGGTGTCCGCTTCGAGTGCTAAAGGGTCCGGGTTCAATCCCCGGTAAGGGATGGGATTATTTCACGTGGACTTGGACTTCTAGCACTTCCCCCTGGTCTCTGGGTATTGAGATCGGACACTCGGGTGCATTGTTGTGCACGTAATAAAAATCCCTTGGCAGTTGGAAATCGAAAAAGTAGTCAAACGACACTGCCCAGGAAAAATTAAGTTAAAAATCTACTTAAAGTATTTCATAATCCTCACCAGTGCTACAGAGCCTGTGCACTGTGCTGAGCTTCTTCGGACTCGGACTTGAGTTAGAAAAAGAACGGAGCACTTATGGGTTACACCCGTGTGCTATGAGGTTGATCCGTTGTTCCAAACCTCAATGAACCTATCAGAGTTTGATGAGCCATGTAGCAGATATCATGCTGGTCACTCCTTTTGTTTTCTTGGTCTAGTTATGTTATGAGTTATGAGCCAGATTATCTTCACAGCACTCCGGACACATCCATGGGCGCTCAGATGCCCCTCTCAACATAGTCATCAGCGTCGTGCAGTTAATAGTACCAGTCCTATGTTGTTTTACAAGACTTTGTGTGTGTCATGTGTGATTCTCATGCTTGTGCTGATCTTTACTCCCAGTTCGCTAATTAGAAGTGATGTGGACACGTTGCTTCCAAAATCTTCAGAGCGTCCTATCTCTCTAAGGGCAATGACAATGTCTGCGTGATCCGTGAGCTGGCCATCTTCAATTAATGCAGTGCCTGCCAGTCTATCAGCTCTCTCATTACCAACAACGCCTGCATGCCCTGGGACGAATATGAAAGTAACTGCACACAGACGATAATTTAGCAATGGCTCAAGTCACTGTCTGCGTAACCAGCCTGCCTCGACCTGCCGGATCATACTCAAAGAAGCACTCAGCACACACACGCGGGAATAGTCCTGTGATCCCAGCCACATGAAAGCCTGTGTCACCGCCATCACCTCTTGGTCTAGACAAGGCTCAGGGTGGGCATCATATTTTTATGAACACTGTAGCAGATTTAATGTTGGCCTCATCTACTTCCCTGAGCATGTCCGTTAGGCCAAGGCGACCTGGGAGACCAGATCAACTTTTTTTTTTAAAAACCATCATGAAGGGGAGATAAAAACATGACCACCATGTTGGTATGGCATACAACATACCCTGGACTCCCTGAGGACAAGGCATATCTACATCCACATCCACAGAAGCTGCCACACCATCCTGAAGGCCCTGCACGTTACTGTACGTGTCATGTCTCTGTGAGGCTGCCTGATACTGCTCCGCGATTTCTGAAATCAGCTTCTCTTGTTCCACCATCACCTCAGAAAGAGTTTTTCTCCCAGACTGTATCCCTTGCAGCTGATTGTTGCAGTTAGCCAGGCCATATCTGAAAGAATTAAGGAGACAGTGAACAGTCTGACCGGATGTGACCATAAACAAGATTTACGCAAACATCACAGCAGCACAGAACAAGTCAGCATTTTCCGTATATGCACTGGACATGGCGTCTGTGGCTTAGGCGTTGCGAATGAGCTTTGTAATGCCAGGGTGCCGGGTTCGATCCCAGCTGCGGGCCTTGTGTTGGTTTTGACAGTGGTATCAAGAAGCTGACCATCCAAAAAGCAATGGCAAACTACTGGGCGTAAATTTTCCTAGAAAAACCACAACAGCCAAAAAATGCTAGGGGTTGGCTCTGCAACGTTCTGTACAGGATACGCAAGTAACTTATTATTTTTACTGAACATTGCAGATTCGACAAATGCTCATGTAAATTAGGTTTGCTAGTGTCAGTCAGTCAATCATTCAGTCAATAACGTCTTACAAATGGTCACTCACAAAAGCCACCACTGCACCCACAAAAGTAGACACCATTCTGAAGGTAATCTGCCACCTGCCATTTTGGTGCAGTTAACAACAACAAAAATCACATTTCACATGAAATCCAGAGCTTACAGTGTCACAACAGGCACTTTGCATTTCCAGTCCAGAAACGGTGAATCTGCATCAGCAAAACATAACTTTTCAGAGTATCAGCGGTCAGCCGGCTATCGGCCAGTTTGGCTGGGACTGTTTCATGCTTGGTACGGGGGAAAAAGGGGGGGGGGGGGGGCAAGCTATCAAATACTTGCTATAATTTACAGCATCACATATGTTAGTTCACATATGTTAGTTTCCATCTTCAGTGAATGCTGTTTCCAGATAGTTACACTTTTATTCCTGGAACTACTTCTTCGTGTTCTCTTGCTGTAAACTCTGATGGACAGTCCTAGTTGTTTATTCATTGCTGGACTGTCATTGTGTTCAAGATTTGAGAGTTGCGTACATATACGTTTAGCAGATCTGGTTTACCATTGTGCAGACTGTTGGTTCCTTGCCTCTCAGGCAGATGCCATCTAACTTTTAAAAAAAAACCCAGGTGTTTTCTATCTATATTGGCTAGGATCCCGGTTGGGAATCTGTTTCCAGTATGTGTAGCAAGACATGCAGACATGCTTGACTTTCTTCTTCGACTTCTTCTTTACGTTCACCAGTTGTTAATTCCGGTAGAAAGTTCTGGTGTACGTCCACCTCCAGACTTTTAAATCCACATACAGTCTTCCCAAAGTTTCTTTAATGCGTTTCCCTGTTTCATATTGACCTTGCTTGTTGTTGTTGTTATCAGTCCAGCGGCTCATGAGCTTTCACCCTTTGGCCCAATGCCATGTAGTGGAATTTGCATGTTTTCACAAGCTGTTCTTTTCCTCCGTACAAGGTGTTCCACTTGTCTGGTCTCGGAGGGAGTAGCGTTCTTCTTGTCTCACTGAGTTTTGGGCACTCAAAGAGATGGTGTTCAACAGTTTCGTAGGGGTAGTTACATAGCTGGCACTCTGGGGAGTGTTGTGGCTGTATTCTGTTTAGATGTCCATTGAGTGGAGTATGTTGCGTTCTAAGTCTGAAGATGGTGGCCTGGTCCCTTCTTGTTAGATGGTTAATGCTGTCATTAGGATCAGGGCCAGCCATATGTCTATAAACCTCTCACCCTGGTTGTTAAGACGCTCTCCTGTCTTGTTCATTAAGTTTTACAATTACAGTTTGTGTTTGTATTTAGTTGTTTCCCTGCCTTCAGCCATACTGGGCATATAAGGCTAGACCTGTATTTATATAGACCAATCTGCACTTGATGGGTAATGTGGTCAGCATCATGCCGGCTGCCTTTACTTCCCATGACTTTATCTGGTACCCACTCAAAGCTGGGTCCTTTCTGAAAAGCAACAGTCATTTCTGAAAAAAGTCCCATTCTGTTCAGACTCAAACCTACGACCTTTTTATGTTGTATTTAGTACTTCCTAACCAGCGTGAGTCCTGGTGCACTTGCACGTGTGGTTTACCACTTCTGCATCTCATCCAATATAAAACTTGATGTAGCAAACTCTCCTGGATCTGACAGAAAGAGTGACGAACAGTAAACATCCCAGTAAACAGAAGGATATTAAAACAAGCAACATGTTTCTCCTGTCTTGGACACCTAATAAAACATGATGGCAGAAGTTAAACAGAAATCAAAAACAGAATAGTAAAGTAAAGATATCTTTTTCCCCCTTTTAGGCACATCTGGCATATGGGAAGAGCATCCATACTTTTACAGACCAATAGGCACTAGGTGGGTAATGTGGTCAGCATTACGCCGGCTATCTTTACTTTCCCAGGACATACATCCTAGTACCAAATTTAGGCTGGGTCAACCTGGGACGAGCCAAACCATGATAAAAATCCACGCAGCCAGCAGTGAAAAACAGAATAGGAATAGCAAATGAAATATTCTGGAGACATTAATTTAAAGACATAATAATCTTTTAAAAACCATACTGGAGGGAAAGGTGGAGGGCAAGACAGCAAGATGTAGACAATGTTACAAGTGGGATGACAACATCAACAGATGGATAAACAGCAGTCTGAGAGGGTGTACAACCAAGACAAGAGACAGAGCGTGGTGGAGATCCATTGCAGCCAAACTTCAGTGTGGAGACAGCACCTGGTTAACTGACTGACTACTTACCTTCTACAGCTTTCCAGCCAGAGTTTAAAGGTGACGCAGTCATCCCCCTGGATACCTTGTGGACAGGCATCCTCACTCAGACTGATTGTTTGCTCAGGCTTTCGCTGGGTATCAGAAAACCAAGACAACTGGACTAGCTTGTTCTGTGTTGACTTCAGGCGGTGATTGTCACATGCTTTACTCAATCCTGGAGGGAAAACATAGCTTGCTGTACAATATGTTAGACTTTATCCCAAAGTGACCTGGTTAAAAAAAAAACTCCTTCAAATCTTCGAGCGCCAGAACCTGAAAGTTCTGGCATCTTGAGTTCCCCTTTCCCTCAATAATTGTAAGGACACTAAGCCTCCAGCCAATCCCCCTTGGATAAAGAGAGCTAAGTGCTCCACCCTCTTGGGAGCTGCTGCCATGGTGTTGCGGCTAGATACTCACTTGCAGATCTAAAGGTCATGGGTTCATGTCTTGACAGCGCCAGACTTTTTAAAAAGAAATTATCTTGGCTCCCAGAAATGTAGCTAGGAAGAAAAAAGGAAATAAAGATGTCCAAGAGAAACCCTAAAATGAACACTGTTGAGGAAGGCCAAAGGTGCAGAGCTGGATTCTATCCATGACACTGAAAGGATTGCACAGGATAGAATGGAACGGAATCAGAAACTGCGAGTCCTATGTTGAGATGAGTCAAGAATTGACATCATAGCACTCTGGGCATTCCTGTATGCAATCCGTCCCCCCTACTCAGCAGCCAGCGCAGAGTTCGAATACTAATAATGCCATCCAAAGTCTGGTTATATGTCCGTCTTGCCTTTCCTCTGTGCGTAGTGTGCCGGCCGAACCCTCTGGTCACACCCAGGTGCATCATTGTCTCCAGCCCACAAAAATCTAGTTTTTCTTCTGATTCGTTACTTGTTTCCAGAAGGTTCTGACAACATCTGCCTTCTCACGTATCAATTCACCACCCAGCGGTGCAGATCCAGCCAGTCTTTGCCTGTTCACTTCCCACCATGCCAGGATAGCTTGGAGAAAAGAAAAGATCCAAAGTATGCTCACCACCAGTGACCTTGCAAGTGAAGCTTACCACTCTGTTCGAAGCAATCCTGTCTTCACCTCTGCGAGTTTTAGATGACACATAATAACAGGATGATGATTCCTCCATTACCTAAAGCAAGTTTAAATCTTATAAACATGTCCTACAGTATGTGTCCATGGACCAAGAAGAAGAAAACCTACAACATCCTACATCAGCGACTCTTAACCTGCTGGTTGCGACCTGTTTTTTGGGTCGAATTATCCTTTCACAGGGGTCGCCAATGACCACAGAAACAACACATATTCAATGAAGTTATGAAATGTCGCCAAGACATGAGGGAACTGTATTCAAGGGTCACAGTATTTGGGCAGGTTGAGAACCCCTGTCCTACATGATCTGAGCATCCAGGCGAATTGGCTCATAAACAGCATCCTGTCCTGAAAGCTGAGGTGTTTTGGTCATGTTAAATGTCATGGTGGCCTGGATAGAATGGTGATTGAGGATACAGATACTGGAGAACGAGACAGTGGCACACCTCTGCGAAAGTGTGCATGAGTTACTGCACATGCATTGACTATGAAAGCATCCAGGGCTGGATAATTAGCTAGAGAAACTCTCAGGCGTGCCGTGACGAGAGCAACGTTCTGTAACAATACCTGCTCTTGGATGATGAGTTCATATACTATTTTTCAATTAGGAAAATAAAGTTAGTTCCATAAATATCCATTGCAGGACATCCACAAATTGTTGGCGGTTTGTGGTAGACTAGGCATTGTTATATTCAGCCGCTTGCCGTGGCTTTCTTAGCAGTTCAACGCTCATACTATTTTCGCAATCTGCCAGAAACAGTCTATTCTTCACTTACCTGAGGCATTTCTCGGCAACGGTCTACAATGAACCACAACAACAGCTGGGACATGGTTCGCGTCTGACCAAGCATTTTTCACAACATCGCTTCTTTGACGAACAGTCCTCAAATAAACTCTCTGTGTGGATCGTGCCGCTGTCTGCATTATCGTCGAATGTTTGCCAGCTATTCCATCAACACAATCTGGATTATAACAACTGCTGCTACACAACAGATACCAGACAATCAATCAAAGTTAGAGAGAAAGACAAGATGAGCGAGTTGTTAACAGACTCCGTATTATGGATATCGCAATACTAGGGGATCTGGCCGACGCTCAACACTCAGGGAAGGGTGAGACGGATATACATCAGTCGGTTGCAGGTACCATTGGAATTGGAACTAACAATGTAACTAACAATGATTGCTTGAAAGAAGCTGAAGAGGGGGACTGAGCACCTAAAGGAGTCTCCCGAGTGTTGTGATGTCGATTCTTAATTCAACATTATTTATGGGGACCACAGGGGACTGATATGTTTATTCAGACAGATAGGCCTACTATTACGTGGAGTCACCAAGTGGAAATAGAAAGTCAATCACAGAAATAAGCAAACTGACATTTATTGATTGGGGTAGAGGAAACAGGAGCAGAGGGATAAATGGGACGAATTGACACATGAACCACAGAAATATACTGAGACTGGTCTTTCTGCAGCAATGAACTACAAGGGCTCGGAATTCTGACAAAGGAGAAGATTAACCTATGTGCGTATTTAATTATCAAGAAAATGTCGTATTCCATGAAAACAGAAACAGTCAAATTAGAGGTTCTAGGAAGACTACGAATATAAAGAAAATTACTTTAAGAAATAACAAAATAGACAATGAAATATTTTGCTAACATAGGCTAATAGAATACTAATACGCTTTAAAAAAACCAAACTGTAGGTAAAGGTCGAGGAACGGGGGAGAAAGAGGTAGGCAACGATACAAATAGGAGGACAACATCAAAAGACAGGCGAATAGCAGTCTGGGAGAATATACAACCAAGACTAGAGACAGAGCGAGTTGGAGATCCACTGCAGGCAAACTTCATTGTGCAAACATGAACTAACTAATCGAATGAGTTGAGTCATCAAGTGGCAAGAGAAAGCCAATCACGCAAATTCATTGATATACACTGATTGGTTCTTATTAAAAGGGTAAGAGAGATGGGTGGCATGAAGTGAGAGATGAGCCACAGAGATGAATTGAGGAGGGTGATTTCTGCAGCAATGAACCTCAAAGGCTCGGAATGCTGAAGAAGAAGAAAATTAATTTATGAATGTATCCATTAATTGATTGTCAAAGACGGTCAGTGTCACATCAGCTTCTACTTCCGGGTCATCAAGGGGAAGAAATCGATAACCAAGATCCCGTCTGCTGGAATCAGACTGGGGACCTTGTAGCTTTCATTTTATTTAAATTATTATTTCATTTCCATCGTTAGATTTGTAAAAATGATCCTTCCATCGCGTATTTATCATAACCCAGACAGCTAACTATACAATGGCAGATGGGGATAACGGCGGCACTAGTAACGAAGTTTTCGATGCAGAAATGGACAATGACAACAGCGTGAACACGGTCAGTGAGGAGCTGTCTAGGTTCAGCTCCCAGTCGGACTCCCAAAGCTCTTCTTGTACAAGTATAACCAATCCATTCTACGACGGCCCGCCAAATATAAATGAAAGGAAGGATGAAGGTGTTCAGGGTAATCGTAGGACTTCTGGAAGTTCACATCGACGGAAGAACACGGCTGATGATCTAACAGCCGCAGGTTCCATGAGTCAGGGAAGCGCGGCTTCTAGTAGCAGGTCTGGTTCGGATGTGACGGAGGAGAAGATTCAACAACGTGTGATTATTTTTTGGGATCTGGGATATTTGGTGACTTGTGCGGGTCTTCTTCAGTTTGTCCAGTTGGTGAGTATTCATTTCATGCATGTGTAGAGCCATAAAGGTTGTGTGACTTGTTGATTTTATGTGATTATTATCAGATTATAAACAGCATGTTTATACTAACACTGTTGTCGTACTTTGATATTATTATATATTATCAAAGGCTAACCTACCTAAAAAGAGGGGGCTAAAATGTTACATAGAATCTGTTCTGCTGTATGGCAGCGAATCTTGGAATATCAGTGAACAAATTTGGAAGCAACAGAGATGTAGTTTCTGAGATAAATACCTTAGACGGCCAGAGTAACTAACAATGATTGCTTGAAAAAAGCTAATGAAAGTAGATCTCTATATACAACAATAAGAAAGAGACAAACACTGTTCTTAGGCCACAAAATGAGAAGAGAGACATTGGAGAATATGACAACTGGAAAGACCAGTGGAAAAAGGGGTAGAGGCAGACCAAGAGAGATGATGCTGGATGGACTGAAGCGATGGCATGGAGGGATATCATCAAAAGAGTTGTTCCAGGCAACCAGAGATCGTGATCTGTGGAGACGCATCAGCACCTACGCCAGTTGGTAGGCACATGATGATGATAAACCTACATAAAATGGACACCTGTGAAATGAGATGCCTGACGCGAGGCGTCGACTATAAGAGACAAAGTGAGAAATAATACTATGAGACAAACTGTAGGAACAACACTGCACCCAAATCATTGAGAAACAGAAGATCAGATGGTTAGAATACAGCTACAACAACTACCAACTCAGATGCTACACATGAAAATATCAGGCAAGAGGTGGCTTTAAGAGGATATGGACTGATAACATTAAAGATCTACTACATCGATATATAATGAAAGTAGCCATTTCTACCCATGAAGCAGTGGATCACAATCTGTTTCGCCTTTTGAGGCTTAAAAGTAAAAGGGGAAAATTGATGTTGCTGATGATGATGATGGTGTTGATGTTATGTTGTAACACTGCCTAGGGCTTTTTCTTGGGGAAAAATGTACCAGAACACTTATAGCCTGACCCAGTCGGTCAGACAATAGTTCACTTTGTTATCGTGGGGTGCCCCATTTATGTTTGTATTGTGTGACTGACCAGGGTTTTTGGGATTTGTACCTAAGGCACATACTTATTCACACTGAGGCTCTTTCACCCACCAGGTGTTAGTTGCTCAGTGTGCCCTCCTTGAGGGATTCACTTTCACTCACTCATTTAATCAGTCACTCACCCAATCACTCACTCACTCTCTACACGTGGGGCAGAGAAAGAACTGTACCTAAAAAAAAAAAGATGCTGGTACTGCATAGTTGTGTACCACTGTCTGGTCGTGTACCACTGTCTAGTTGTGTACCACTGTCTGGTTGTGTACCACTGTCTAGTTGTGTAGTTGTGTACCACTTTATACTTGTGTACCACTGTCTGGTTGTGTACCACTGTCTGGTTGTGTACCACTGTCTGGTTGTGTACCACTGTCTAGTTGTGTACCACTTTATACTTGTGTACCACTGTCTGGTTGTGTACCACTTTATACTTGTGTACCACTGTCTGGTTGTGTACCACTTTATACTTGTGTACCACTGTCTGGTTGTGTACCACTTTATACTTGTGTACCACTGTCTGGTTGTGTACCACTTTATACTTGTGTACCACTGTCTGGTTGTGTACCACTGTCTAGTTGTGTACCAATGTCTGGTTATGTACCACTGTCTAGTTATGTACCACTGTCTAGTTATGTACCACTGTCTGGTTGTGTACCACTGTCTGGTTATGTACCACTGTCTAGTTATGTACCACTGTCTGGTTGTGTACCACTGTCTGGTTATGTACCACTGTCTAGTTGTGTACCACTGTCTAGTTGTGTACCACTGTCTAGTTGTGTACCACTGTCTACTTGTGTGCCACTGTCTAGTTATGTACCACTGTCTACTTGTGTACCACTGTCTAGTTATGTACCACTGTCTAGCTATGTACCACTGTCTAGTTATGTACCACTGTCTAGTTATGTACCACTGTCTAGTTATGTACCACTGTCTAGTTATGTACCACTGTCTGGTTGTGTACCACTGTCTAGTTATGTACCACTGTCTAGTTATGTACCACTGTCTAGTTGTGTACCACTGTCTAGTTGTGTACCACTGTCTAGTTATGTACCACTGTCTAGTTGTGTACCACTGTCTAATTGTGTACCACTGTCTGGTTGTGTACCACTGTCTAGTTGTGTACCACTGTCTAGTTATGTACTACTGTCTAGTTGTGTACCACTGTCTGGTTGTGTACCACTGTCTACTAGTGTACCACTGTCTGGTTGTGTACCACTGTCTAGTTGTGTACCACTGTCTAGTTGTGTACCACTGTCTAGTTGTGTACCACTGTCTAATTGTGTACCACTGTCTAGTTATGTACCACTGTCTGGTTGTGTACCACTGTCTGGTTGTGTACCACTGTCTGGTTGTGTACCACTGTCTAGTTGTGTACCACTGTCTGGTTGTGTACCACTGTCTGGTTGTGTACCACTGTCTGGTTGTGTACCACTGTCTAGTTGTGTACCACTGTCTGGTTGTGTACCACTGTCTAGTTGTGTACCACTGTTTACTTGTGTACCACTGTCTAGTTGTGTACCACTGTCTAGTTGTGTACCACTATCTAGTTGTGTACCACTGTCTGGTTGTGTACCACTGTCTAGTTATGTACCACTGTCTGGTTGTGTACCACTGTCTAGTTGTGTACCACTGTCTGGTTGTGTACCACTGTCTAGTTGTGTACCACTGTCTGGTTGTGTACCACTGTCTAGTTGTGTACCACTGTTTACTTGTGTACCACTGTCTGGTTGTGTACCACTGTCTAGTTGTGTACCACTGTCTAGTTGTGTACCACTGTCTAGTTGTGTACCACTGTCTGGTTGTGTACCACTGTCTGGTTGTGTACCCCTGTCTGGTTGTGTACCACTGTCTAGTTGTGTACCACTGTCTAGTTGTGTACCACTGTCTAGTTGTGTACCACTGTCTAATTGTGTACCACTGTCTAGTTGTGTACCACTGTCTAGTTGTGTACCACTGTCTAATTGTGTACCACTGTCTAGTTGTGTACCACTGTCTGGTTGTGTACCACTGTCTGGTTATGTACCACTGTCTGGTTATGTACCACTGTCTAGTTATGTACCACTGTCTAGTTATGTACCACTGTCTGGTTGTGTACCACTGTCTGGTTATGTACCACTGTCTAGTTGTGTACCACTGTCTAGTTGTATACCACTGTCTAGTTGTGTACCACTGTCTACTTGTGTGCCACTGTCTAGTTATGTACCACTGTCTACTTGTGTACCACTGTCTAGTTATGTACCACTGTCTAGCTATGTACCACTGTCTAGTTATGTACCACTGTCTAGTTATGTACCACTGTCTAGTTATGTACCACTGTCTAGTTATGTACCACTGTCTGGTTGTGTACCACTGTCTAGTTATGTACCACTGTCTAGCTATGTACCACTGTCTAGTTATGTACCACTGTCTAGTTATGTACCACTGTCTAGTTGTGTACCACTGTCTAGTTATGTACCACTGTCTGGTTGTGTACCACTGTCTAGTTATGTACCACTGTCTAGTTATGTACCACTGTCTAGTTATGTACCACTGTCTAGTTGTGTACCACTGTCTAGTTATGTACCACTGTCTGGTTGTGTACCACTGTCTAGTTATGTACCACTGTCTAGTTATGTACCACTGTCTAGTTGTGTACCACTGTCTGGTTGTGTACCACTGTCTGGTTGTGTACCACTGTCTGGTTGTGTACCACTGTTTACTTGTGTACCACTGTCTAGTTGTGTACCACTGTCTAGTTGTGTACCACTGTCTAGTTGTGTACCACTGTCTAGTTATGTACCACTGTCTGGTTGTGTACCACTGTCTAGTTGTGTACCACTGTCTAGTTGTGTACCACTGTCTAGTTGTGTACCACTGTCTAGTTATGTACCACTGTCTAGTTGTGTACCACTGTCTAGTTGTGTACCACTGTCTAGTTGTGTACCACTGTCTAGTTGTGTACCACTGTTTACTTGTGTACCACTGTCTAGTTGTGTACCACTGTCTAGTTGTGTACCACTGTCTAGTTGTGTACCACTGTCTAGTTATGTACCACTGTCTAGTTGTGTACCACTGTCTAGTTGTGTACCACTGTCTGGTTGTGTACCACTGTTTACTTGTGTACCACTGTCTAGTTGTGTACCACTGTCTAGTTGTGTACCACTGTCTAGTTGTGTACCACTGTCTGGTTGTGTACCACTGTCTAGTTATGTACCACTGTCTGGTTGTGTACCACTGTCTAGTTGTGTACCACTGTCTAGTTGTGTACCACTGTCTGGTTGTGTACCACTGTCTAGTTGTGTACCACTGTTTACTTGTGTACCACTGTCTGGTTGTGTACCACTGTCTAGTTGTGTACCACTGTCTAGTTGTGTACCACTGTCTAGTTGTGTACCACTGTCTGGTTGTGTACCACTGTCTGGTTGTGTACCCCTGTCTGGTTGTGTACCACTGTCTAGTTGTGTACCACTGTCTAGTTGTGTACCACTGTCTAGTTGTGTACCACTGTCTAATTGTGTACCACTGTCTAGTTGTGTACCACTGTCTAGTTGTGTACCACTGTCTAATTGTGTACCACTGTCTAGTTGTGTACCACTGTCTAGTTGTGTACCACTGTCTAATTGTGTACCACTGTCTAGTTGTGTACCACTGTCTAGTTGTGTACCACTGTCTAATTGTGTACCACTGTCTAGTTGTGTACCACTGTCTGGTTGTGTACCACTGTCTGGTTATGTACCACTGTCTGGTTATGTACCACTGTCTAGTTATGTACCACTGTCTAGTTATGTACCACTGTCTGGTTGTGTACCACTGTCTGGTTATGTACCACTGTCTAGTTGTGTACCACTGTCTAGTTGTGTACCACTGTCTAGTTGTGTACCACTGTCTACTTGTGTGCCACTGTCTAGTTATGTACCACTGTCTACTTGTGTACCACTGTCTAGTTATGTACCACTGTCTAGCTATGTACCACTGTCTAGTTATGTACCACTGTCTAGTTATGTACCACTGTCTAGTTATGTACCACTGTCTAGTTATGTACCACTGTCTGGTTGTGTACCACTGTCTAGTTATGTACCACTGTCTAGTTATGTACCACTGTCTAGTTGTGTACCACTGTCTAGTTGTGTACCACTGTCTAGTTATGTACCACTGTCTAGTTGTGTACCACTGTCTAATTGTGTACCACTGTCTGGTTGTGTACCACTGTCTAGTTGTGTACCACTGTCTAGTTATGTACTACTGTCTAGTTGTGTACCACTGTCTGGTTGTGTACCACTGTCTACTAGTGTACCACTGTCTGGTTGTGTACCACTGTCTAGTTGTGTACCACTGTCTAGTTGTGTACCACTGTCTAGTTGTGTACCACTGTCTAATTGTGTACCACTGTCTAGTTATGTACCACTGTCTGGTTGTGTACCACTGTCTGGTTGTGTACCACTGTCTGGTTGTGTACCACTGTCTAGTTATGTACCACTGTCTGGTTGTGTACCACTGTCTAGTTATGTACCACTGTCTAGTTGTGTACCACTGTCTGGTTGTGTACCACTGTCTAGTTATGTACCACTGTCTAGTTGTGTACCACTGTCTGGTTGTGTACCACTGTCTAGTTGTGTACCACTGTCTGGTTGTGTACCACTGTCTAGTTGTGTACCACTGTCTAGTTGTGTACCACTGTCTAGTTGTGTACCACTGTCTGGTTGTGTACCACTGTCTAGTTGTGTACCACTGTCTGGGTGTGTACCACTGTCTAGTTGTGTACCACTGTCTGGTTGTGTACCACTGTCTAGTTGTGTACCACTGTTTACTTGTGTACCACTGTCTAGTTGTGTACCACTGTCTAGTTGTGTACCACTGTCTAGTTGTGTACCACTGTCTGGTTGTGTACCACTGTCTAGTTATGTACCACTGTCTGGTTGTGTACCACTGTCTAGTTGTGTACCACTGTCTAGTTGTGTACCACTGTCTAGTTGTGTACCACTGTCTAGTTATGTACCACTGTCTAGTTGTGTACCACTGTCTAGTTGTGTACCACTGTCTAGTTGTGTACCACTGTCTAGTTGTGTACCACTGTTTACTTGTGTACCACTGTCTAGTTGTGTACCACTGTCTAGTTGTGTACCACTGTCTAGTTGTGTACCACTGTCTAGTTATGTACCACTGTCTGGTTGTGTACCACTGTCTGGTTGTGTACCACTGTCTAGTTGTGTACCACTGTCTAGTTGTGTACCACTGTTTACTTGTGTACCACTGTCTGGTTGTGTACCACTGTCTGGTTGTGTACCACTGTCTGGTTGTGTACCACTGTCTAGTTGTGTACCACTGTTTACTTGTGTACCACTGTCTAGTTGTGTACCACTGTCTGGTTGTGTACCACTGTCTGGTTGTGTACCACTGTCTAGTTGTGTACCACTGTCTGGTTGTGTACCACTGTCTAGTTGTGTACCACTGTTTACTTGTGTACCACTGTCTGGTTGTGTACCACTTTATACTTGTGTACCACTGTCTGGTTGTGTACCACTGTCTGGTTGTGTACCCCTGTCTAGTTGTGTACCACTGTCTAGTTGTGTACCACTGTTTACTTGTGTACCACTGTTTACTTGTGTACCACTGTCTGGTTGTGTACCACTTTATACTTGTGTACCACTGTCTGGTTGTGTACCACTGTCTGGTTGTGTACCCCTGTCTGGTTGTGTACCACTGTCTGGTTGTGTACCACTTTATACTTGTGTACCACTGTCTGGTTGTGTACCACTGTCTGGTTGTGTACCACTGTCTGGTTGTGTACCACTGTCTGGTTGTGTACCACTGTCTGGTTGTGTACCACTGTCTGGTTGTGTACCACTGTCTAGTTGTGTACCACTGTCTAGTTGTGTACCACTGTCTACTTGTGTACCACTGTTTACTTGTGTACCACTGTCTGGTTGTGTACCACTGTCTGGTTGTGTACCACTGTCTGGTTGTGTACCACTGTCTACTTGTGTACCACTGTTTACTTGTGTACCACTGTCTGGTTGTGTACCACTGTCTACTTGTGTACCACTGTCTACTTGTGTACCACTGTCTGGTTGTGTACCACTGTCTGGTTGTGTACCACTGTCTGGTTGTGTACCACTGTCTGGTTGTGTACCACTGTCTGGTTGTGTACCACTGTCTACTTGTGTACCACTGTCTGGTTGTGTACCACTGTCTGGTTGTGTACCACTGTCTGGTTGTGTACCACTGTCTGGTTGTGTACCACTGTCTGGTTGTGTACCACTGTCTGGTTGTGTACCACTGTCTGGTTGTGTACCACTGTCTGGTTGTGTACCACTGTCTGGTTGTGTACCACTGTCTAGTTGTGTACCACTGTCTACTTGTGTACCACTGTCTACTTGTGTACCACTGTCTGGTTGTGTACCACTGTCTGGTTGTGTACCACTGTCTACTTGTGTACCACTGTCTACTTGTGTACCACTGTTTACTTGTGTACCACTGTCTGGTTGTGTACCACTGTCTGGTTGTGTACCACTGTCTGGTTGTGTACCACTGTCTACTTGTGTACCACTGTTTACTTGTGTACCACTGTCTGGTTGTGTACCACTGTCTACTTGTGTACCACTGTCTACTTGTGTACCACTGTCTACTTGTGTACCACTGTCTACTTGTGTACCACTGTCTACTTGTGTACCACTGTCTACTTGTGTACCACTGTCTACTTGTGTACCACTGTCTAGTTCTGTATCCCTATATGGTTCTGTCGTTGATCGAGGTTCCAATGTCACTGCAGGTGGGTTGCCCCCTTACGGCTTTGTTTTCCCCGCCAGTGAAGATCATAAAAATGTTTTTCACTGTTTCATTTCAATGAAAACTAGAGACAGTCTTGTCAGTCCTAGCCAGATCTTGAAGCTCGCTCATGCTAAATAAATACATAAGGCAGCCATCAGATGTTCCAACACCAGTGTCTAGTTTTGTAGAAACTTCCAAATAATAGCTTTTGGTTTAAATAACATCTCATGTATTTCATTTATATTGTTGTGTACTTTCTTTGGTTCTCTGTCCAGGTGATGACCTCTGCTACGTTGGTCTGTTTGGTCAGTGCTGGCAAATCTGACGGTGGTCTGCTCAACCTTCCACTCAGCTGGCACTTCCGTATCATGATTTTTGTCATTGTCCTGACGCTGCTGGTGACCTTGGCTATATTCCTGGGAAATTTGACCTCATTAATTACTGTCTTTGGATTTGAATGGACATTTTTTGTAAGTTAATTTTTCTGCTTTGGAACCATGCACCTGTTTAGGAGTAATGAAGATAAAGATGGAAAAAAGGGGGTTTTCACAGCACAAGGAAATTTGTCGAAATAAAGGGAAATAAAAATTAAACCAAACTTAAAATATTGAACTCTCGTCAAAGCAGAGATAACTAAAACAAATACTAATTAACTACAGACATTCGTTAACTGGTGCCCGTGCAGAAAAGAGGAAATTAAGTGGTATGATAGAATCACTAACGTAGAACTTTGGGAAAAACTAAACAATACTGCAAGAAATATAAACTCCAGAGGACTTCCTTTAATGGAAATATGATCCGCTGCAATAAGCTGTGATAATAGACAACATTCCGAGGGTAGATTGCTCTAGGGAACTACAGGGAAATATCAAGCAGTTATCACAAAAACAGAGGTTAGCATATGAGATGTTTATATATCTTACGACAGAATAATGGTATCCCAGTTCACTTTAAATGTCTGCACAGATAGACTACACAATTATTGTAATTGTTTGAAAGTAGACTTAAAATATTAAACTTAACAGTCTTTACTTCTAGTTTTGCAATATGGAGTCACCAAACATAATTGATAGGTCAAAGGAAAGGCAAGACGGACATATAACCAGATTGTGACATGTACCATTAATATTGGAACTACGCGCTGGTTGCTGAAGATGAGGACACTGCATGCCTGGGAATTCCCCAAGTGCTGTGATTTAAATTATTTACTCAACTCGCTTTCTGTCTCGTCGTCCTTTAACGTTTCCAGTCCATTTTCCGTTTGGGGCTATCCGTTTATTTATCTCCTTTCTAATTTTCGTAGCAATAAAAAATCCACTGCCGGCTTGCTAGGCCAGTCGCAGTTTAAGGGAAAATCTGACCAGATGGACCCCATCCCATCTGGCGAGCCAGAGCCTCGTTCGCCTGTGGCCTCACGGCCACAGTTTCCCGGTCTGCACCACTGGGAGGAGAGGTTGACTTATGTGTACTGTGGGTCATCGGCAGGCTACTAATTTTCACTTTTCACCTCTCCTAAGAGAAGCTAGCCGACCCCAACCCTGCTGGATGCAGAGCCAGGCACAGTCCACATCTTGCAGACTACCAGTGCCAGACATGGACAATCAACAAGACCCATGAAAGAAAAATAGAAGCCTGTGAAATGAAATGTCTAAGAAAAGCAGCGAATAAGACCAGACTAGACAGGATAAAGAACATAGACATTAGAAACACTGTCAAAACTACACCATGTTTAGACTACATAGAACATCAAAGAATGAAATGGTTTGGACATCTAACCAGGATGAAAAATGACCAAATAACATCACAAATTTTCAACCAAAGAAGCTCAGGATATAAGGCAAGAGGAAGACCAAGGAAACGGTGGATTGACGGGGTCTCCGAAACCTGCCAAAAGCATGGCCTCAGAACATCAGATGCTGCCCGCCTTGCTTATGACAGGAACTTGCATCTCCCCACAACGCTTAGCGGCATACGTGGAAGGAAAAAGTAAAGTAAGTAAAGTACTCAACTCGCTCAACATAATTAAAAGGCCTCCCCAAAAATCCTTTTTTTTTTTCAAATAGAAGAAAACAATATATTCAAATTATAACCCAGATGGGTTAAACAGAATATTGTCATCATCATCATCATAAACCACTTCTGCCATTAAGCTTTTTGGGAGGAATAATTTGCGATGATAATACATTTATTGTATTCTAATGTGGTAGTACATTCATGTGTACTATAACACTTAAAGAATCCCGAGTGACTTACTTTTAACAGGACATGGTCGTCTATGGATTGTTTGCCTTCCTGTACCTGGTGGGGTCATCCTTGGTTGCCAGCGCCTTCGACTTCTACCAAAAGATGAAGACCGATGTCTCCATTGAGACAATCAATCAGCTTGTCACTTCAGTGGTAGGTGTTGCCTTGTCTTGTTGTTCTTGTTCCTGTTGTTCTTTTAACAGAATGGAGAGAGCAGAAATATTTGCTTCAATAGTATCTTTATTGCTGGGGGGTAATGGTGGCTGGCATGACTTGTGAGGGGTTTCCGTGACGAAGTGGTCAAGCCGATTGCCCTGTGCTCTGAAGGTCGTGGGTTTGTTTCATAACTGTGCCATTCACTTCACGAGTGCAGTATCTGTGTGGTGCTCTCGGCAGGCGGCCAGCCGTTCTACGGAGAGAGACCAAGCCATGTGGGATACACACCCAGTGCAGTGAAGTCGATCCTCTCACCTTTAACCTTTCAGTGTTCTTCAACCGGTGGGGTGTGGGAAAAGACCAGGTGGGCTGCCAATACATTCCTGTTCAGTCGTGTAAAAGAGTAGGGTAGATAGGTTTTTTTCTTCCGGAATTTCAAATGGTAATAATTTTATCCGTAAAAATGAGGATATTCGTATAGGCAGCCTTTGGATTAGTAATCACTTCTTGCATTATATAAGATGTATGTAAGATTCTGAGATTCCAAATGGTGATAATTTTATCCGTGAAAATGAGAATATTTGTATAGGCAACCTTTGAATTAGTAACCCCTTGTTGGAATATATAAGCTCATGCACGCATGATCATCATGAAAAATAAATGCTGATCAGTTAGTTATCTTCTGGTGTCACCATTATATTCAGACATAAAATGCAATCATTATATGAATTTTGGATATGGGGAAAAAATATCCATCTCTTAGTTATTGTGTTATTTAGGAGCCGCGTTAGCACATTTGATAGGCGGCTCACTTTCAAATCCAGCTGTGACTCGCTGCAGCCACAGTCGGTGTTTAAAATCAGGTGGTTCCCAGGGTTCACCCAGCCTCTAGGAAATGGTTACCAGAGTGACACTCTGGGGTAAATGGAGGAACGTCGCTGTAGCTACAGTTACGTGCGGACGGTGACACAGGGGGACAGTTTCCTATCAGCTGTCTGTACTGGTGGCAGAGCACTTATGGTTTATAACCGTGTGCAATGACGCTGGTTTACATCTCCAGACTTCACCTTTTTTTAGCGCTATCAGATTGTTTTTCAACTCCCCATTAAGGGAATAGGCTTTTTCAGCCATGTCAGTAACTATAACCAAACAGAGAATTTGAATATATATTATTACAGTGCTTTGTCTATCAGAAACAATGCTTTATCCTGGTAAAGCGGATTTTCTAGCATTTGAGCGGGAGCAGTCGTTTGTAATTTTGTGACGTCTGATTCAATGCATTAACTGCTATCTACCTTTGGGTTTGCTCCTGTGTTTGATTAGATGTCGGACGGGCTGTGCAACATTGACCCTTATTCTGGTAGGCCGCAGGCCCACCTGTTTTTACCTGTTTTTTTGGGGGGGGGGAGAGGGGGGGCCTTGAGGCCGTAGAAACATTGTGTATATATATAACATCATCATCAGGTGCCTTGCCGACTGGTGTGGGCGATCTCATATATATATATATATACTTTCAATCAACTCTGACACAGATGATCCTCCATGCCATGATGTCAAACTATCCAGCATCTGTTTTCTCTGTCTCCTTGCGCCTCTCCTCCCTTCCAACATTCCAACTGTCAGTTTTCCCTTTCTCATCACATGACCACAGAATTTAGATTGTCTCCTTCAAAATTAGACAGTTTTGAAAATAAATGCCTTAGAAGAATACTAAATTTCAAATGGTCAGATTTCTGAACCAATACACAAATAAGGCAAGAATCCAGGCAAGAGTATGTGTCTAATTTTATACGAAAACGCCGCTGGAACTATGTCGGCCACGCCCTTAGAATGGATAAATCAAGACTTCCTTACCAAGCCCTCATTTGGACACCACAGGGGAAAAGATCTCGTGGAAGACCAAGGGAAACCCTACGTAGAACTATCATCAGGGAAGGCTCGCTCATGGGCCACTCAAACATCCAAGACCTACAACGGATTGCAACGGACCGCCGTGCATGGAGAGTCATGACCTCTGCCCTATGTGCCGCACTCGACACAAGAGGAAAGACTAACTAACTAACTTCTGATGTGGATTAATAAATATAAATCTGACTGAATTTGTTTTTTCCCCCACAGATCTTGGGTTACATCTGCATGCTGTTGAACGGAATAACATCTTTCATGAGTTACAGAAAGTGGAAAATCCAGTATCGATTGTATCAGAGAAGAAAACTCATAGAAGAGGATGAGATAGATCTTTGATCAGTCTCACCTCAGTACATTTTCTGTGTGACTTAGGGGGACAGAACGAATGTTTGTAAGTGATTTCAAACATTAGCCTCGTCTCAGAACATTTCTTCAGTGACTTAGGGGGACAGAACGAATGTTTGTAAGTGATTTCAAACATCAGCCTCGTCTCAGAACATTTCTTCAGTGACTTAGGGGGACAGAACGAATGTTTGTAAGTGCTTTCAAACATCAGCCTCATCTCAGAACATTTCTTCAGTGACTTAGGGGGACAGAACGAATGTTTGTGTTTTCAAACATCAGCCTCGTATCAGAACATTTCTTCAGTGACTTAAGGGGACAGAACAAATGTTTGTAAGTGCTTTCAAACATCAGCCTTGTCTCAGAACATTTCTTCTGTGACTTAGGGGGTCAGAACGAATGTTGATGAGTGGTTTCAAAAGGTGACTTGAACTCTTTCAGCTACAGATGATTTTGCTGCACTTGTACAAGAGGGGTGTTAACTAACATGAAAAAAAAAGGTATGAATATATTACTTTAAAATAGGCCTATCCCTGTGCAAGGTTTCTTTAGTGAGTTCAGACAAAAAGTATATGCTCTGTTAACAGACAGTGCGTTTCTTGATGCAATGAGTTGGTAGCTAATTCCATGTGGTACATCCTTTGGGACATACAAAAATAGACCAAAGCTACCAAAATGTGTGTTTGTGGTGGAAAGCTAGAAAAGTCTGTTGCGGCAATGGTAGCCACGGGTTGGGAGTGAAAAAAAATAAAGGGGGCTGTAGAAGCATAAAAATAAAATTAAAAAAAGAGAATTTTGAACAGTGGTTCTGTTGTGTGACAGAGTTACATGCTTCGGAGGTCCAGGGTAGTTGGTGTCCTTTGTATATTTTCTCCAGATATGCTAGTGTGTTGGGAAATAAGCAGGCAGATAGGCTTACTGGTTCTGCATCACTGGTGAATGGATGTATGAAAAGCTAGATGTTGTGGGGGTCCCTTGTGAGCAAGAAACGTGAGGAGCACAAATCGATCATTAAGCTCTGAGGAGAATAGCACTGCGAGGAGTTACCAGTGGGTCTAGCCGATGCTGAACACTCAAGGGAAACCCGAGATAAATGGAACTTTTTGCTTGCTGCTGAAGACGGTGACAGAACATTTATGTCGCATAACCTAGTCACAGCTATAACCTAAAGCTCCCCCTTCAGGGAATGTTGGTTGAATGTGACGATTGTTCATTTCTTTTTTTTTTTCCTAGCAAAGCCCCGACCTACCAACGTTTGGTGTATAAAAATATGAGCCCACTGCGATATTTCCTGTGGGGGCTAGATGCTTGTTTAGCAGCTCAGTGGTCTTGGGTAAGAATCCACTCTAAGTCAGATTTTTTGTTTTTGTTTTTTTCCAAAGCGACCATGGCTCTCAGGTCGACCCAGCATAAAATAGATACCAGGAAATGTCCAGTGAAGTAAAAGGCAGCCTGCATAATCATGACTACACATGACCCACCGAGTGTCAGTTGGTGTGACCACACATGACCCACTGAGTGTCAGTTGGTGTGACCACACATGACCCACTGAGTGTCAGTTGGTGTGACCACACATGACCCACTGAGTGTCAGTTGGTGTGACCACACATGACCCACTGAGTGTCAGTAGGTCTATGAAATATGAGCCTAGCATGATATATCTGATGTGCCACTAGCATAAAAAAGTATGTGTAACTTTTTTGTAATTTTTTATTATTTTGTTTTATGGTTTTCGTTTGTGACTTTTTTTTTTTAAACTGTGCTATATACTGAGTGTGTCAGCGGTATGCCAAAGGTATTGTACGTATACTTTTTACGATCTGTGGTTCTTTTCTGTTGCCTTGCTTGCCACTTGTTCCATGTTGTGATTTCCTACTTTTTGTTTTTTCAAATACACAACAGGCTGGTATTTATTAAGTTGCTATTTGCTAGCATTTAAGTCTGCTGAATTTGTGATGCATTTTATTATTGTGTATACCACTTTTTAAAATAATTCTGTATTATTGCTTTTTTTTTTTTGGTAATGTTTTTTCTTTAAAGTGTTTTAAAACTGTTTTTTAATACAATGTAATAATTTAAATTCAGCGGCGTCCGTGGCTAAGGCGTTGCGAGTCCGACTCGTAAGCCAGCATACCGCGATCGAAACCCACTGCAGGCTGCGAGGATTTTTGTCGTGGTATAAGAGGTCGCAGGCTGACCCAGCCTAAAATGGGTACCAGGATGGGCTGTCCTGGGAAAGTAAAGACAGCCGGCGTAATGCTGACGACATTACCAACAGAGTGCTGATGGTCTGTAAAAATATGGGACGCTCTGCCCATATGCCCGATGCGCCGAAAGGCGTGAAAAGGGAACTTTACTTTTACTTTTACTTAATAATTTAAATTGGAACCACACAAACAAAAATCTGGCACAATTAACAGTATTTATTGTTCAGACTGTTGTGAGATGTTTAATTTAGAAAACAAAAACAAAAATATGGACAGGACTAAGAAATCTTCTTTCAGGCATAGCACCACTGTAATAGACACTTTGTGTTGGGTACCGGCACCTAGTTTATACACTTTCTAGTTAGTACCGGCACCTTTTTTTCCCCTAGAAAACAAGCCCTCGATCAGAGACATTTAATAACAGGTGAGTAGGATTTTCTTCACCCTTTTTTGTAGGAAGATTATGTGTTAATGTGCTAGACAACGGTTTATGTGGTAGACTTACTGGTTAATGTGGTAGACTTACTGGTTAATGTGGTAGACTTACTGGTTAATGTGGTAGACTTACTGGTTAATGTGGTAGACTTACTGGTTAATGTGGTAGACTTACTGGTTAATGTGGTAGACTTACTGGTTAATGTGGTAGACTTACTGGTTAATGTGGTAGACTTACTGGTTAATGTGGTAGACTTACTGGTTAATGTGCTAGACTTACTGGTTAATGTGCTAGACAACGGTTAATGTGGTAGACTTACTGGTTAATGTGGTAGACTTACTGGTTAATGTGCTAGACTTACTGGTTAATGTGCTAGACAACGGTTAATGTGGTAGACTTACTGGTTAATGTGGTAGACTTACTGGTTAATGTGGTAGACTTACTGGTTAATGTGGTAGACTTACTGGTTAATGTGGTAGACTTACTGGTTAATGTGGTAGACTTACTGGTTAATGTGGTAGACTTACTGGTTAATGTGGTAGACTTAACAGTTAATGTGGTAGACTTAACAGTTAATGTGGTAGACTTACTGGTTAATGTGGTAGAGGGCAGACATAGTTGTTGCAAGATAGAAGGAAAATTTTATTGTAGCCAAGCAGAGGAAAGGAAGGCACAGATATAGACTGTTGGCAGACTTTGTTTTTACAGTAGAAGGAAGGTTTTGTTTTAAAGTACAGGGAAGGTTTTGTTTTAAATACAGGACTGTTATGTTATGTTATGACAATCATCGTCACTGCACATTGGCATTCTCATGCCTGCTGAGTCATCTTATGGAGAAGTGGCTTATAGTATGTTCTGTCTTTACCTCGAAGACTACATAGGCATGCTTCATCAAGCTAAACTCCTCAGTCATGCAATAGTGTTAGCATAGAGGAAAGACTTTGTTTTAAAGCAGAGGGAAGACTGTTATAGCAAAGCAGAGGAAAGAAATAATTGTAGCAAGACAGAGGGAAGACTTTGTTATAGCAAAGCAGAGGGAGGGAATAATTGTAGCAAGACAGAGAGAAGACTTTTTTGTAGCAAAGCAGAGGAAATGAATAATTGTAGCAAGACAGAGGGAAGACTTTGTTGTAGCAAAGCAGAGGAAATGAATAATTGTAGCAAGACAGAGGGAAGACTTTGTTGTAGCAAAGCAGAGGAAATGAATAATTGTAGCAAGACAGAGGGAAGACTTTGTTGTAGCAAAGCAGAGGAAAGGAATGACAGAGGTAAGACTTTGTTGTAGCAAAGCAGAGGAAATGAATAATTGTAGCAAGACAGAGGGAAGACTTTGTTGTAGCAAAGCAGAGGAAAGGAATGACAGAGGTAAGACTTTGTTGTAGCAAAGCAGAGGAAAGGAATGACAGAGGTAAGACTTTGTTGTAGCAAAGCAGAGGAAAGGAATGACAGAGGTAAGACTTTGTTGTAGCAAAGCAGAGGAAATGAATAATTGTAGCAAGACAGAGGGAAGACTTTGTTGTAGCAAAGCAGAGGAAAGGAATGACAGAGGTAAGACTTTGTTGTAGCAAAGCAGAGGAAAGGAATGACAGAGGTAAGACTTTGTGTGGTTTATCCGAGTTAATGGAAATGTCTAAGCATATGTTTATACGAGAAGATTTTTGAAAACCGTCTCCACTCCCATTCCTAAACTATCTACTCTAGAGTTGTTAGTTTTTTCTTTCATTTAAAAAATATAAATATAAAATGTGTGATCTATTGAGAAACAAAGAATGAAATAGTTTGGCCATCTAATGAGAATGAAACCAACTACGCCAGCAGCAAGAGAATACAACTGGAAAATCGAAACATCAAAAGGCAGGGGAAGACCCAGAAGAAAATGGATTGAAGCAGTCACTGACACCTTCAGACTGCATAAAATCACATCATATCAAGCGACTGAGCACGCCCGGGCTCGGCTGCCGATAGTCTGGTGAACTGTGATGCCTAGCGACATGAGCAGGTATTGACAAATGAAGAAGAAAATTTGTTTCCTCCAGGATTGCAGTCTTTAGAAAACATCACAAGGGTGAGAATCACACAGGTACAAATTCAGGAAACTCCCATTCAACCGTATAGCACAGCTATATTGGGACGCCACAAAACGTTTAGCACGTAACCTGTAGTTGACTGTTGGTGAGTTGTGTGTGAGCTGCTGTATTGTGGCCCAACAGAAGACTGTACAACCTCTAGAAGTAGTGGAATGGCAGAAAAAATAATAAAGTTTCTAGCGTAGCCATGAATAAATAACGCTTCTTTATTAATATCTTACCCCAAATGACGTCACGGGACAGTTCAACGTTTTAGAGGGTGGTAAGACTGGGTTTTCCAGCTTTCTGATGCTCTTAACGACCCCAAAACATCTAGAACTGTACCTAACCCTAACCCACCTACGTCCCATGAGAGAGTGCAGCCTAGGTCCCACAAATGCATGCAACCTATCTACCACCCCCTGAAATATTAGACTGTCCAGTGACCTGTCGATTTCCCCTGTTTGGGGTAGGATATTAGGAAAGCACCTAAATAACTTTAAATAGTGTGGATACAAATGACACATTGCACAGCTTATTGCCTGGCATGTTTCAATGTATCACATCAGGTGCATAACTACAGAGATAAATCAACATTTGATCAAGTTGAAATACAGAATTACATTGTCATTGTCAGGTTAAGCTGTTCATCTCCCAGCTGGACGTTCAAGATCAGCCACATGGTTACCACGGTAACTTCAGATTTATCAGCGATCTTTTTGTTTAAAGAGTTCAGTTTTTTTTTTTTTAAATGGCCTTGGCTAGCAGTTAAACTGAACTCTCCTGTGTTGTGAAAACAATAAAACCACACAGTACAGTTGAAGTACCATTGTAAACACATAGCCGATCTTTAAGCCTAACTTGACAATGACAATGTGATTTTGTATGTCAGTGAGAAGGATTCATTTTTTATACTTCGGTATGTGTTCATGCTCCATTCACCATGCTTGAGGACCTTGATTTTGCAGATGATATAGCACTCCTATCACATAAACATGAACATATACAAGAGAAAAGCAACAGACTACATTGCACAGCAGAAATGGTGGGACTGAGAATAAAAACAAAGAAAACTAAGATCATGACAAACAGTGACCATAAGTAACCAATCACTTGAAAATGTAGAACATTTCACATATCTTGGCAGTGTGATGTCCCTACTGGGAGGGACAGAGGAAGACATACAGTCACGCCTGAACAAAACTAGAGCTACTTTTGGAAGGATGCGGCAAATCTGGAAATCCGACAATTACTGCAGAGGAATGAAACTCAGACTCTACAAGAGCATCATTTTGCCAGTTCTTCTTTATGGAGTGGAATGCTGGAGAATTACCAAAAAGGATGCACACAAGCTGTCCACCTTCCATCACACATGTCTACGTAGAATTATCAAAATTGTCTGTCCAGATACAATCTCAAACACTAATCTACTTCAAGCCACAAACCAAGAAACTTTAGACAGTATGATTACCAAGAGAAGATGGAAATGGCTTGGCCACGTTATGAGAATGACTTCTGATATACCTGCCAAAACAGCTCTCACATGGACACCAGAGGGAAAGAGTAAACAGCTGCGCCCAAAAACAACATGGAGACGAACGATGGAAAGTGACCTGAGTGCGGCATCTTTGACATGGAAAACTGCACTGAAGATTGCACAGGACAGGAAAGCATGGAAAGTCCTCTCTGAAGCCTCATGTGCCACTAGGCATAATGAGAACTGATGATGATGTATTCATGTTACTCTGTACTAATGCACCTGAGTTGCAACAAAAAAAGCCTGGCAATAAATTGTGCAATGTATTGTCTGTTTCCGCAATATTCAAATTTACAATGGGCGGTTCTTTCATAATATCCAACTCCAGATGACGTCACAGGACATCCAACATTTTAGAGGGTGGTAAGACTGGGTTTCCCGGCTTTCTGATGCTTTTAATGACCCCAAAACATCTAGAACTGGCCTTAACCCCAACCCACCTACGTCCCACGAGAGAGTGCAGCCTAGGTCCCATAACTGCATGCACACCCCCTGAAATATTAGACTGGCCTGTGACCTGTGAATTTTCCCTGTTTGGGTTAGGATATTAAGAAAGCACCTAATGGGCAAACATTGTTTTGAACAAATAGGTTGGCTGTGAAGTTATTTATTTGATTGTTGTATGTTATTTATATTATTGTTAGTTCATCATGTACTGCGCAAATGTTGTCTTCTTTATTACAGTCCTTTCCGTTTCATCTATGCTTGTCACCAGTCTTTGAATCCTTTGCGATTATCAATAATCCTCGGTACTTTTCATCGATATTTGAATCCTCAACTTTTGTACTGAAATCCATGCCCATATTGAATTATTTGACATTTATTTGGAAATCCTTTGTTTTTTGTATTTTACATCCATGTGGAAGAACTCTGACATATGACATTCACAGTGAAATCCTGGATATTTTACATCTGTTTTGAAAACCATTCCCCATGTAGATTTCGGGGCCCCATTGTGGGGAAAACAAGAATAAAACCACTGCTTCCCCAACAAGCATATTGTAGGAGTCAACTAATTGGGGACTTCATTCGCAGTCAAAGTGCATCTACACGAGCGGCAAGGAACAACCAGTATAAGCCAGAATAACTGATGTACACGCAAAACTCAGGCCCTGGCATGAAGTCAAGTCTGAATGGATGTACAACCAGGACTTTCCGCAAGAGCTTACAGACGGTGGACAAAGAAGAGAAAAATACATTCGTATTGACATCCCAGACATTTGTCGTCCATTCTGAAATTGTTTTGAAGGATACTGAAATATAGTGAATCTGTGACCATTGGTAAACCATTCCATTTTTGTTGTTGTTGTTGTTGTTACATAAGACAGGTTTTGCAATGATTTAGAACACAGTGAATAATTGATAACTATTTTTAATCTGCATCAAGATGAGTTTTATAGCGTGAACTGTTTAGGGCATATTGAGAGAATGTCAGATGACAGAGAGGTAAAAACTGTGTACACAAAGGAGTTGCATGGCGGGAATTTACAGCTGGTGAATGTTAAGGAAAAGAAGGTTCCAGCTGCTAGTGATTTGGCAGCAGTTTGCTTTGCATTGATTTTGACAATGGTCTCAAGAGCCGACTGTTTAAGAATCACGCTAAACTAGCGCAAAACCTGCCCAGTAAAACCCAAAAATACTGGGGTTAATTTGCAACTCATTTTGTTAGTGATAAATGGGTCATTCCTGCCCTTCCTCAGTTTCCCTTTTTTAACCACTTCAGGTACCGAGAGAGATATAAGGCTCAGCGTTTTGCAGTTCTGGCTGCCTCGACCAGAGAGACATTGTGCTGTTGTAGAGTTTCTCTGATGTTATCTTTCCATTTCGTTAATATATCAATAATTGTGTAAAATGTGTAAAATAATTGTGTATAATAATTGTTATTGTAATTTGAAAGTAATTAGCAATGATTCAGTTATTGGTGCAATAATTTTGAAGTTCATTGAATGAATTCTTCAGTGGCTGGTTTGTAATAAGTAATTTTGTAGTGATTACTGCAGTAACTGGTGTGTTATTATAGTACTGCAGTATTTACCACATGGGTTGATTGACTGATTGGTCGAGTGAGTGGACTCCGTCCGCATCTGAGTTCCGGGGAGGAGGGGGGGGGGGGGGGGATAGATCCACCAATCCCTTAACAAGTATGTTTGAGAGGCGACTAATTAGGTTTTTGCCAAAATCAGATAGGATTTGGCTGAGAGATGCAGATATCCCAGCCTAGTTGTAAACCATAATACTACAGGCCAACTGCCCTTCGAAGGGCAGAAGTAGAAGGAGACCACACTCATCAATGCCTCTTTTGGGTTGTTCCTCTTGCTCTTATGCTTCTTCTTTTTCTTTCGCTTATTCTTCTTTTTCTTGTCTTCCATTGACCTCATAGAAGGGCTAGTAGGAATCATAAGGATTTGCGGTGTGCTCTTGTCACAAATTATCAAAGAAACCCTGTAGTTGGAAAAGAGACTCTTACTTTTTTTTTTTTTTCATTGTTCTAGCAACACTCATCTCAAAAAGCAATTAACCAAGAGCCTGTAAAAAAGCAAGATTGGTAAAACTGATGTGCACGCAACACTCAGGTTTTGGAACAAGACTAAAGTCAGGAATTGGACCAACAACCAGAACTTTCTGCCGGAGTTTACAGCCAGTGAATGCGAAGAATAAGAAGATATTTCTATACATTTTTCTAATTCTCACTGCAGACATGTGTGGTGAGTTTGTGTGTGTGTGTATTCCTGTTCATTCACCCCAAAGAGACAGTGCAATATTTCAGGGGGTGGTAGATAGGCTGCATGCAGTCGTGGGATGTAGGCTGCATGCAGCCATGGGACCTGGGCTGCACTCTGTCATGGGACATATGTGGGTTGGGGTTAGGTCAAGTTCTTTGTGTTTTAGGGTAGTTAAAATTACCACAATGCCAGGAAACCCGGTCTTACCACCCTATCAAATATTGGACTGTCCCCGTGACATCATCTGGTGCGACTTATTAGGAAAGAACCTTTTTATTTTTAAACAGACTGCAAGAGACTTGCACAGCACTCACCTCAGAAAGCACATCTTTACTGCCAGTGACTCTTATATGAGTCTGTATGTAGTTAATTATCTTTGAATTATTGGTGCAATATTTTAATGAATGAAAGCAAAAGTGGGTTGCTTGTATATCTTCCTATAGTGATGAATGCAATTATTAGTTGATTTTTAATTTTTTAATTTGAGTATTGCAGTAATCAATTCATGATTTATTAATTTCTTGTTGGATTGATTGAATGCTGTTAAAAAAAAAAATTCATGGGGTGGTCTTAGTAGCCATCTTCTTTGCACTGCAAAGGGGATCTGGCCGACACTGAACACTCAGGGGATTGAAATCTGGTACCATCAGAATTGGAACTCTTTGCTTGCTGCTGAAGAGGGGGGGGGGGGGCGGAGCACTTATAGGAGTGTCCCAAGTGCTGTGATGTGGATTCTTAATTCAACATTCAGCATTGAATATTTGCACTACAAAGCTGTCATTTAGAACCATGTTTCCTCATTTGTTGTTACTGTCATCAGCTTCATTTAATGAGCACTTGTGTGAATGTTTAAAAAAAAAAAAAAAGAAATAACAGAATAAGAGCAGTAAAATGAAATGGTACCTGGTGTGTTGTTTTCTGTAGTCTGAGGTTTGGTTTGAGGGAAGTCTGTGGATGGATGGGGACTGGTAGACAGACATACTGAGAAATGTTCCACAAGAGTGCATATAGACATACAGTGTGTGTATGTGTGTCTGTTCTGGATGGCGTACGTCCCTCAGGCATGGTACATCGGCCTGCCAGGCAGTGGAGGTTGCACAGGCGGAGAAACGGAGGCAGACTAGAAAGAATCGTACTGCTAATCCCAGACTTACTGTGGCTTCCATCTGTTGTCGGCACTGCTCAAGAACTTTCCAGGCTCATATTGGACTAATCAGCCACCTTTGTACTCATAATCATTAATCATTACTACTTTGGATGAAGGTGGTCTTCATCCCTCGTGATGGACGAACAACATGTGCCCAGACTGAGACTCTGTCAAACACTTTTAAGGGTGTTTTTTGTGTAACAGAATGTAAATACATCATTTTTGATTGGTTTTGACACGTTGATTTCAAACATCATAATGAAATTTACCCATTGGCTTAAGTTTTGTGTGTGTGTGTGTGTTAAATCATGAATTTACATTACAGTAATACAAATATTGTTTGCTTTTTAAAAATCCCTGGAGTGAACAGCTAGTCTTTCTGTTTTAGCCTTATAAAAATTGTTGTTACATACTTAGTTAATAGATATTTCAACATAGAATGATAGAAACAATAAAAAAAAATATTTAAAGTTCAAATATAATGTTTAAAAAAGAAACATTTGAACCTTTTCCATCATTATTCAGGTGCTGTTCGAGCTCTCTGTGCTTGTTTATTTTAGTCAATCGATGCAGTGTCTCTTGTCACAGACCAGCAGTAATCAACAAGCATTGAAGGGCTCCAATTGCCTTGATACCATGTCTCCAAATCGTTCACCACACTCATCACTGACAGGTCCCCAGTTTGACATAAGGAAATCCAGATGAGAAAGAAGAAAATGAATTTTCTAAGAAAATATTACAGACAAGACTCTCATACTTCAGAAGGAGATTTTCTACAATCTCATTGTAATCATCAGATCTGTTGTTTCCAAGAAAATTGGCCACCACTGACTTAAATTCTGGCCATGCTGCTTATTCCTTGAAAGGGAACACACAAACTTCTCATCGTAAGGAAGTTTTTGAATTTGCAGACCAACAAATTACTTCCTCTCTAATTTTAGATTCACTCAGTCTCTGAAATTTTGGGATGCGATATTTAAAAGCATCGTCTGTTTTCTCCATGGCCTTGAGAAAATTTTTGGTGAGACCCAGTTTAATGTGCATGAGTGGCAACAAAATCTGGCAGGTGTCGACAAGTGCTAGGTTGTGGACATTCTTACTGCCAGGCTGCAATGACCGCCTGATTGACCAATGTCTTCTGATGTAATGATCATGTCGTACACGGCTATCCCATTCACAGAGAATTCACACTTGCTATTTTCACCCTGTAGTCCAAGAAAAACAGCGAACACTTCTAAATCACCGCAAAATGACCAATGATCGTAGTTTATACACTTCAAAAGCTGCCTAATGTTTTCAAAAGTTTCTTTCAAGTGAAATATGTGACCATTGGAGTTGACGTTAATACATTACCATTATTCAACAAAACAGCTTTAAGACTTATCTGGGATAAATCAGCGAAACGCCTCCATTCTTCCAATCTGTAATTGATGTTTAGGGCTGCCATTAGCTCAGAAATGTGGTGGCATGCAGAAAGGTTTCCTTTTTTAAAGAAAAAAACACATTAAGTAGCTTCATTAGAAAAACAAATTATGCAATCGGCCACAAAAGTTGTGTTATATATATATATATATATATACACACACACACAAGAGGGAAAGTCAATAAGTAAGTCATAAATGGTTGTTTAAAAAAAAAAAAACTAATGATGATAACAACTTTGAAACCCTTTATTTTTAGACATACTCTGTTTCTTTATGTTTCAACATAATTTCAACCAACATTAATGCACTTGTCTCACGCTTTATATGTCCTCCCAAACCTGCTGCATAGAACTGCATGCTCTTATTTTCTAAGCCACATTTTAACTTCACATTCAACTTTTGCGTCATTTGCAAAATGTCTCCCACCAAGGTGGTGTTTCAGTGGACCAGAAAGGTGGGGAATGCTAGGGGCTAAGTCAAGACTGTAAGGTGGATGTTCCAAAAGTTCCCACCCTTGAGGGTTAAAGTATCTCCTGAGTTAACCGAGCCGTATGTGGTCTGGCATTGTTATCAAGGAGCAGTACTCCTCTAGTCAGCAGGCCAGGTTTTCTGCAGCATTCACATTGCCACTTTTTTTTTGGGATTAGTTAAAAATAGGGCTGTACCGAATAGTGATTTTCACTATTCAGCCGAATACGAATAGTTAGATCAACTATTCGGCCGAATACAAATACAAATAGTGTGTCATCATCATTTGGTGCCTTGCCGATCGACGTAGGCGATTATGCCTCACCACAATCTGTGATCTGCTGCAGCATGTATTAGTTCGTGTGCTGACACACCTCCATGCCATGCAACAAAACTGTCAAGAATGTTCTCTCGTTGTCTTCCTCTATCCCTCCTTTCACAGATCTTTCTAGTGGTCACCACATGTACCATTTTCCCTCTTCTCATAACATGGCCGAAAAATGATGACTGTCTCCTTCTGATGTCTGTGATTAGTTGTCTTCGGGCTCCCGCCTCTTTCAAAACCTATTGGTTGCTTTTTTTTTGGCTGTTCAAGGTATTTTAAGCATTTTTTTGTAAAACTACATCTCTGAAGCCTAGAGAAATTGTTTGGCCTGCCTACCGATTGTCCCGGAGTTACAACCACATGTTAAAACTGGAAAAATAGGAGAAAAATAGTAGCAAGCAAGAATTATTTTTCTAACCTTCAATGGCAAAGATATATTGCATAAGATGTTCTTTAATTTATAAAATACAGGTATTGCCTGACGCCTGTGCTCTTTTCGACAGTGGTGAGGAAAGTATCTCAAGTATCTTTATGTCTTCTTTAAAAATGTTATAATTTTATGGCCAACTTTTCTTGATTTTCGCCCCGGCACCCCTGGCATTCGCACCCAGTTTGAAAACCTTTGCTGTAATGCCTCGGATGAGTAAGCAGGCATCACCTTGCCAGCTGCTGTACCACGCAAACCGGGTCGCAGTTTTCCCGCTACTACAAACTTAGACAACAGCAACTATTGTGTTAATGAGAGAATTATTTCAGTCCATCGCAGTGAATGCAGAAATGAGTGTAAGGTAACCACTATTCGTATTTGGCCGGACCGCAACTATTCGGCCGAATACTGAATAGTCATTCGGTCCACTATTCGGCCCCGTAGCGAATACGAAGCGAATATTCGGTACAGCCCTATTTAAAAGCACTCTCCGTGCTGGTACCGTAACCTTGAACTTTTGAACACACTGTGAAAAAGGATGTTTCGATTGCACTGAAGCATGCTTTGATTCGGACTGGCAGTGATGCACTCTGTGATTTGTCGCCAGTAATAATCATCCTGTTCAGCATGTCTTCTTCTTTATCTGCGTATCGACAGAGATTCTGTATGGACAGACTTAATCGGTTCATTTTGTGTTCATCAATTTTCTGGGTACCCACCTTGAGCAAAATTTCTTAAATATCAATCGATCATGCATTATGTTGTATGCTGAACCATGTGTGGACGGTGTCGTACCGGGAAAAATGCGACCCGGTTGCGTGGTACAGCAGCTGGCAAAGTCTTTGCCTGCTGACTCCATTGAGGCATTACAACAGAGGTTCTCAAATTTGGTGAGTATGCCAGGGGTGCCGTAGCGAAAATAAAAATAAAAATGTCGGCTATAAATTGTCACATTAGGAGACTTGAAATTTAAAATTTAAATTGTCTTCCTCGCCACTGTCGAAAAGAGGACAGGCGACAGGCAATAACTGCATTTTTTAAAATGAAGAACATCTTATACAATAAATCTTTGTCATTGAAGGTTAGTAAAAGAATTCTCGCTTGCTACATACATCCAGTTTTAACGCTTGCTACATACATCCAGTTTTAACATATGGCTGTGAGTCCTGTAAAATCGGTAGGCATGCAAAACAATTTATTGAGGCCGCAGAGATGTAGTTTTACAGAACAATGCTTAAAATATCTTGAAGAGCAAAAAAAAAAAAAAAGAAAGCAAATAAGAGGTTTTGAAAGCGGTGGGAGCCCGACGACAGCTAATCACAGACATCAGAAGGAGACAGTCATCATGTTTCGGCCATGTTATGAGAAGAGGGAAAATGGTACATGTGGTGACCACTGGAAAGATCTGTGGAAGGAGGGATAGAGAAAGACAACGAGAGAAAATTCTTGACAGTCTTGTTGCAGGGCATGGAGGTGTGTCAGCACACGAAATAATACATGCTGCAGGAGATCGCAGATTGTGGCGAGGCATAATCGCCCAGGCCAGACGACAAGGCACATAATGATACACTATTCGTATTCGGCCGAATAGTTGGTCTCGCTATTCGTATTCGATAGAATAGTAAAAATCACTATTCGGTACGCTCTACTATATATATATACATACATACATACATACATATATATATATATATATATATATATATATATATATATATAATTTGGTCCTAATTAAGTAAACTAGTAGCATATATCTTGAAAACTGTCATTAAAAAAAATATCATTGTCATTTCCAGCACACCAAAATTAGTTAAGATCAGCTACTGTCATTTCTGGTGCATTTTGGTTGTTGACTCGTGTAATAGATTAATTCCTGGCATCCTATGCTCCATTGGGATCCCCAGTCAAGTACCCATCGGGCCCTGACTCAAGAAACTACACCTGTGTGGTTGTCAGTGAGTCTTTGAGTGCGAGCATCGCTAGGTACAGAAACAAACCTACCATCACAAATGTGGACTCTGTGTAGACTAGAAGAGAATAGATAGCATGGGGGAAGATGAATATGTACTGTAGCCCGGCGGCAACAAGCTATTAATTTTAGTTCATTGCACATGCAGAAAAATCTGGCTGCTCAGGGAGTCACATGTTCAAGGAGTAGATTTGTATATTATCCTTCATAGTTATTTCCTCCCTTTTCTCTAATACAGCACTCCCTTAGGCTTTGCTTCTAATACAGTACTAAAGGATGGGGAAGAATGAAAGAGTAGGAGGATGATTACTAATAATAATAATAGTACTAACCAGACGTTAATGGACTTGGGAAGGACAATCAATTTTTCACCGTAGCCGCTGGGAAATCGAACCGACCGGTGACCTTATTTTATCATACCCCTGGAGTGGTTTTAATCTTGCGGAGAAATTCATCCTACTAATGAAAGTTCAAAGGTTAAAGGCGGTATTGCAACAATAGTACTCTGGAAATGCATTCCTTGTCTCTCAGACAGATGCACTCTGATGTTAAAGAAAATCCCTAATTAGTCGACTCTTACGACATGCTTGTTAGGGAGGCAGTGGGTCTATTTTTCTCCCCCGCCCCCACAATTGGGCCACAGAACCCACGGAAAAAGGAGTGGGGGGGGGGGGGTTCCTTGAAATTACAAATACACGCTCTATTGATTTAAAGTAAGATGGTCAACTTCATTGCACTCGGTTTTATCTCATAGAGCTCTCTCTCTCTCTCTCTCTCTCTCTCTCTCTCTCTCTCTCTCTCTCTCTGCAGAGCACAGCGGTCTGCCGAAGGCTTTACATAAAGCACGAACTTTGCAGCTCCAGCGACGATCCTGAGGTTCTCTGCACAATGCACTCAGGGATCCAACGACGCAGTTGTGAAATGAACTTGTGTCCTTCTGAGCACAGGCAAACGGGCGGATCTCTTTGCCGCGGAGACCCCTATCCCAGTGGTGATATAACCAATAAAACCCAACCGCTTTTACGTCCCAGTATGTTTCCTTGGATCAGTTATAGACTGCGATTGAGGGCTATGCCCTAACGAAAGATAAACGATACGGTAAAAATTATTCAGTCAAAGAAAGTACCACTAAAAGATATGGAACGAAAGATAAATGATACGATAAAAATTATTCAGTCAAAGAAAGAACCACTAAAAGATATGGAACGAAAGATAAATGATACGATAAAAATTATTCAGTCAAAGAAAGTACCACTAAAAGATATGGAACGAAAGATAAATGATACGATAAAAATTATTCAGTCAAAGAAAGTACCACTAAAAGATATGGAACGAAAGATAAATGATACGATAAAAATTATTCAGTCAAAGAAAGTACCACTAAAAGATATGGAATGAAAGTTCAATGCATTCGAAAAAAAAAAAATGTCTGGGGGAAATTGTGAAAATAAAATTGGATGAATTCAAAAGTGTTGAAGAAATAAGAGAAATGTATGGGCAACCACTAGTATCAACAGTTATATGACAGAGAAGATGGCGCTACATTGGACATATATCCTAAGAAGAAAGAAACAAAATGGGAATCAACAAACAGGTACTAAAATGGGATAAAAAGGGATTACGGAGGCTAGGACGTACAACAGAAACCCTAGGACGAAGGTTGATGAGAGAGGCCAAAGCTGCTGGACTGGATTCCATTTATACTATTAAACTGATTGCACAGGATAAAGAAAGCCCTAAATGACATAGAATGGCACAACAGGACAATGAAAGAATCACGACTAGCAGTAGTAGAATTACTTGCACAATACAAATAAAAACGTATAGGCAGTTAGATGGTTTAGTTAGGTGAATAGTTAGTTAGATGTTTGATTAGTTAGTTAGTTCGTTCGCTAGCTAGTTGGTTAGTTAGTTCGCTGGCTAGTTGGTTAGTTAGTTAGTTCGCTGGCTAGTTGGTTAGTTAATTAGTTCGCTGGCCAGTTGGTTAGTTAGTTAGTTCGCTGGCTAGTTGGCTAGTTAGTTAGTTCTCTGGCTAGTTGGTTAGTTAGTTAGTTCGCTGGCTAGTTAGTTGACTGTGTAGTTAGTTAGTTATTTGTGTGGTTTAGTTGGTTGGTTAGCTAGTTAATTTGATAGTTAATTAGATGGTTAATAGTTATTTGTTAGTTGGTTAGCTAGTTAGTTGGCTGGTTTGTTAGTTTAGTTGGTTAGTTAGACAAGTTTAGTTTAATTTAGTCAGTCAGTCAGTCGGTCAGTCAGTCAGTTAGTTTATTGGTTAGTTATTTAGCTAGATGGTTAGTTAGTTAAATTTAGTTTAGTTTAGTCAGTCAGTCAGCTATTTAGTCAGTAAGTTAATTAGTTTCTTTAGCTAGTTAATTAGTTAGTTAGTAAGCTAGTTAGTTATTAATCTAGCTAGCTAGCCTACTTGAAAACTACTGAAAAACTGTTGTTAGTTCTAGCAATTTCTTGAAGCTTGCACGCGCAAATACAAAACGTGTAGAAACAATAAACCAGAAAAACTCGCCGCCTTTGCTTAGGCAGAGGAACGGACAGATTGTATAGTGTAGTTCGCCCGGCTCGCTAGCGTAGTTGCTTAAACTGGACTGTGCGGTGACCGGGTGACGAACTCCTTGTGTTCCGGGTTCTCGCCCGGGGGTAGGCAGAAAAGCCCCATTTCTCCCATATTTACGGTATTTATCACGGAATCAAGGCCGAAGGGTTGCGATATCCATAATACCGAGCCTGAGGGTTAACAACTCATGGCTTCTGGATACTAAAAAATAAAAATTGTGAAGTTCTGATAATAATTTAGTTCTGTTCTACGTTTTCAACGTGTTCCTGATATTAATTCCATGTTAGTCTATATGTAAAAGTAAGTAAAGTAAAAATTCCTTTTCACACCTGTAGGCGTATTGGGTATATAGGAAAAAGGCCCATATTTTTACAGACCATCGGCACTAGGTGGGTAATGGGGTCAGCATTACGCCGTCCGTCTTTACTTCCCCGAGGACAGCCATCCTGGTACCCATTTTAGGCTAGGTCGACCCGCGACGCCCCAGTTAGTCTATATGTACTTAAATATATTTGAATGGCGATATATATCCCCACTACCTCTACAAGATTACATATATCGTCACCGCACTTGCAATTCGCCTCTCGTGGGAACAACAAACTATTTCTTTTGAAGTTTTATTTTCTGTCAGTTTGAGATCGTTATACCTCTATGTTTATGATTTCTGCTGGGTTATTTTTGTCTCCATCTTTTCATTCGTAAAGTTAAAATAATTTTCCCAACATACTTTCCGACAGGTACAAAATGGCTTCCCATCGGGCCCAACGTCATAATTGTCATAATATTAATTTTTAGATTAAAAATTTTTTTAAAATGTTTTTCATGAATAGATTGCCTACTTTCATTGAACGTTGAATATTGAATTGAGAATCTACATAACAGGGCTCGGGACACTCCCATAAGTGCTCAGTCGCCATCTTCAGCAGCAAGCGAAGAGTTCCAATTCCGATGTTACCAGTAACCGTCTGAATGCATATTCGTCTCGCCTTTCCCCTGAGTGTTGAGCGTCGGCCAGATCCCCTGGTAACTCCTCGCAGCTGCCTCATTTCAGCTTCCAGCTGTATATTTTTTACAAGGTTTCCGTATAATAATTGTCTGTCTGTCTGTCTGTCTGTCTGTCTGTCTGTCTGTCTGTCTGTCTGTCTGTCTGTCTGTCTGTCTGTCTGTCTGTCTGTCTGTCTGTCTGTCTGTCTGTCTGTCTGTCTGTCTGTCTGTCTGTCTGTCTGTCTGTCTGTCTGTCTGTCTGTCTGTCTGTCTGTCTGTCTGTCTGTCTGTCTGTCTGTCTGTCTGTCTGTCTGTCTGTCTGTCTGTCTGTCTGTCTGTCTGTCTGTCTGTCTGTCTGTCTGTCTGTCTGTCTGTCTGTCTGTCTGTCTGTCTGTCTGTCTGTCTGTCTGTCTGTCTGTCTGTCTGTCTGTCTGTCTGTCTGTCTGTCTGTCTGTCTGTCTGTCTGTCTGTCTGTCTGTCTGTCTGGCTGGCTGTCTGTCTGTCTGGCTGGCTGTCTGCCTGCCTGTCTTCATATAATTATAATTGTTGTAGCTTTTGTATTTATAACTTGCACACGTTCATGTGGAGAAAGTCTACATTCTTTGGTCATGCCCTGGGTCATGAGAAAACTGGAATAGATCCAAACGGCGGGGAATTTGGCTGGGAAGAGAAAGAGAGGAAAGCTGAGGTAAAAAATGCTGGACAGTTTGACATCATGGCATGGGAGATCATCTGCGTCAGAACTGGTTGAAAGTACATGAGGCAGAAGGTTCTGAATAGACACGACTACACACGTCACACGACACAGACTAAAATACACGAGACCGAAAGTTGTGGAAAAACACGACTACACACGACACACGACACGGACTAAAAGACACGGGACATAAGGTTGTGGCTAGACAAACTACCAACGCTACACGGCATGGACTACGAGACAGGAGATAGAAGATCTGTGGAAAGACATGACTACCAAGGTCACACGGCATGGACTACGAGACAGGAGGCAGAAGATCTGTGGAAAGACATGACTACCAAGGTCACACGGCATGGACTACGAGACAGGAGGCAGAAGATCTGTGGAAAGACATGACTACCAAGGTCACACGGCATGGACTACGAGACAGGAGATAGAAGATCTGTGGAAAGACATGACTACCAAGGTCACACGGCATAGACTACAAGACAGAAGGCAAGATGTTGTGGAAAGACATGACTACCAGCGCTACACGGGATGGACTACAAGACAAGAGGCAGAAGATCTGTGGAAAGACATGACTACCAGTGCTACAATCTAAACTCAATATTTTCATGTAAAGTTTGCAGATCTATGCCCTCACACACTGTAAGCCTCGACGTGCAAGCTGGCAGGCCAACTCCCCTTATCTCATTTCTCCGTGTGGGTTTCAAGGCCCCATTCTGGGAACTTAACAAGCGGGTCGTAGGAGTAAAGCAGTGTTTCCTTATAGTTAGGGATGGTAGTGAAGTTTTATATTTTGGGTTTTTACTTACGAAATTATAACAGCTAGGTAAAGATTAGAATTACAAATCCAATGGTACCTCATTTAAGCCTGTAAGTCGATTCTAAGCGGAGATATTAAAATTTTAGTGGCGGACACCACGACAGAAAAATTGTAGTGGAAATCTTTAAGTTATAGTGACCGAGCACTTCTATTAGTGACATACTGCATTTCTGACATCGATTGTTGGCTTTGGCGCCTCCAACAACTGTCATATGCATTTACTGCGTTTACATATTTCTGGATCTTTGTTAGCCAGTTTTTCAAATTGAACAGAGAGGAATATTTGATATGATTTTCACTAGCACAGGAACGGAGCAAGGATGGGGAAACCCGATTGTAGTGACGTTAAATCTCCTAACTAAGACTAAGATTAAGACCTTCAAAGTCGGAGTGCATTTGCCTGAAGGGCAAGCAACCAACAATCTACATACAAATAAGCCAGATCTGTAAAACGGATTTGCTAGCGAAACTCAAGTTCTGAATAAAGACCAAAGTCTAAAAGTGTACGAGCAACCATAAATGTCCGCCGGAGTTTACAGAAAGCGAAGATTGCCACCATTACTTCTTTCTTGTGGAGAGATTCATCAATGTAAACTACAGGCAGAATTATCCAGGCTGTTTGTCAATGCGTCCCTTCCAAGTTTCTTCCAGCAGAGTGGTAGAAGAAAGATTGGCAACACCGGATGTTTGTAACAAGAGATGATTGACTTCAAGCGTCCAACAGGAGAACCAAGTCACCGTCTACTGCACGGTATCCGGCACATTCGTGTCTGCTAGTGATGCGTTATGTATGTATGTATGTATGTATGTATGTATGTATGTATGTATGTATGTATGTATGTATGTATGTATGTATGTATGTATGTATGTATGTATGTATGTATGTATGTATGTATGTATGTATGTATGTATGTATGTATGTATGTATGTATGTATGTATGTATGTATGTATGTATGTATGTATGTATGTATGTATGTATGTATGTATGTATGTATGTATGTATGTATGTATGTATGTATGTATGTATGTATGTATGTATGTATGTATGTATGTATGTATGTATGTATGTATGTATGTATGTATGTATGTATGTATGTATGTATGTATGTATGTATGTATGTATGTATGTATGTATGTATGTATGTATGTATGTATGTATGTATGTATGTATGTATGTATGTATGTATGTATGTATGTATGTATGTATGTATGTATGTATGTATGTATGTATGTATGTATGTATGTATGTATGTATGTATGTATGTATGTATGTATGTATGTATGTATGTATGTATGTATGTATGTATGTATGTATGTATGTATGTATGTATGTATGTATGTATGTATGTATGTATGTATGTATGTATGTATGTATGTATGTATGTATGTATGTATGTATGTATGTATGTATGTATGTATGTATGTATGTATGTATGTATGTATGTATGTATGTATGTATGTATGTATGTATGTATGTATGTATGTATGTATGTATGTATGTATGTATGTATGTATGTATGTATGTATGTATGTATGTATGTATGTATGTATGTATGTATGTATGTATGTATGTATGTATGTATGTATGGATGGATGGATGGATGGATGGATGGATGGATGGATGAATGGATGGAAGGATGGATGGATGGATGGATGGATGGATGGATGGATGGATGGATGGATGGATGGATGGATGGATGGATGGATGGATGGATGGATGCATGCCTGCCTGCCTGCCTGCCTGCCTGGCTGCCTGCCTGCCTGCCTGCGCGTGCGCGCGCGCGTGCGTGCGTGCGTGCGTGCGTGCGTGCGTGTGTGTGTGTGTGTGTGTGAGAGAGAGAGAGAGAGAGAGATAGAAGGGGGAAGAGTTGGACATGTACATTGAAAGAAAAAAGATAGGAAAGTAATATATATATTACAGCTGTACCGAATAGTGATTTTCACTATTCGGCCGAATACGAATAGTGGGTCCAACTATTCGGCCGAATACGAATACGAATAGTGTATCATCATCATCAGGTGTCTTGCCGACTGGCGTTGGCGATTTTACCTCGCCACAATCTGCGATCTGCTGCAGCATGTATCAGTTCGTGTGCCGACACACCTCCATGCTATACAACAAGACTGTCAAGCATCTTCTCTCGTTGTCTTTCTTTATCTCTCCATCCACAGATTTTTCCAGTGGTCACCACATGTTCCATTTTCCCTCTTCTCATAACATGGCCGAAAATTGATGACTGTCTCCTTCTGATGTCTGTTATAAGTTGTCTTAGGGCTCCCGCCTCTTTCAAAACCTCTTGGTTGCTTTTTTTTCTGTCCAAGTTATTCAAAGCATTGTTCTGTAAAACCACATCTCTGAGGCCTCAAGAAATTGTTTGGCCTGCCTACCGATTGTCCAGGGCACAACCATATGTTAAAATTGGATGTATGCAGCAAGCAAGAATTCTTTTTCTAACATTCAATGACAAAGATGCATTGCATAAGATGTTCTTCATTTTATAAAATGCAGTTTTTGCCTGTCCTTTTCTGTTTCTTATTTCAGTAATGCATCTTCCATCGGATGTTATCCATATGCCAAATTCGCATGTAAATCATCGTTCGCTCGGCCGTTCGTTCGACGTAATTTAAACGCACCTTCAAATTCTTGTTGGGAATTTCTTCAAATTTGATTTGAGCAAAGACACCCTGAAAGAACCTAAAAAATACATGATATCTCTCTCTCTCTCTCTCTCTCTCTCTCTCTCTCTCTCTCTCTCTCTCTCTTTTTTTTTCCACACACACACACAGACACACACTCACACAAGCAACAACAACAACAAAAATCGCATTGCCTTTAAATAAATGTGCTTACTTATCTGCTGCACCTTTACGAATACAGATGGAGAATCGGTCGCATGTCGAGATGAACACAGAGACAATGGTTAGTACGCTGCGGTTGGCATTGTATGCAGTATAATACACTTTGAGTGTGAAACATGAGAGAAAAAGATTTTTTTTTTTTTATGGCGAGAAAAGACAATTAGAATTTCAACTTTTAAGTATCTTCTTGCCTTCTTTAATAATGTCACAATTTATAGCTGACTGTTCTTGATTTTCGCCGCGGCACCCCTGGCTTACGCACCCAGTTCGAGAACCTATGCTGTAATGCCTAAAACGAGTCAGCAGGCAAAGACCACGGCCGACTCAGTCTGGAGAAGGCGGTGGACAAACTTAGGCAACGGCAACTATTGTGTTAATGAGAGAGTTATTTCAGTCCATTGCAGTGTATGCAGAAATCACTATTCGTATTCGGCCCGACCGCCACTATTCGGCCGAATACCGAATAACTATTAGGTCCACTATTGGGCCCCAGAGCGAATACGAAGCGAATATTCGGTACAGCCCTAATATATATCACTGCCAGCTCCAGTATAAATCTGGAGCTGGCCGTGTGTGTGTGTGTGTGTATGTATATATATATATATATATATATATATATATTATATATATATATATATATATATATATATATATATATATATATATATATAGGCAGGCAGCATTCAGGCAGATAGATAAACCAAAGGATAAGGATGTGGAGGGCTCGGGGCATATCTCAAAATATGTGTGATAAGAAAAACACCCACTGCATCAAGCGCTTTTTAGTGAAAAGTGGCGACAGACTGAAGAGGGGGAAATCGTGGCTAGGTCGGGCAGAAGATGTTTATTAGGCAAATATGCAGCCTAACCGACATCATACCTGGTGCCAGAATGGATACCTGTGCCTCAGGCGTTTATTTGTACATTTTCCTGTATTGTCACACTCAAACAAGCGATGTAGAGAAGAGAATCCTGTTGCTGTTAATGCAGAGGTCAACGCTCTCATCGGTGAAAATTCTAGACGAAGCAGATGCAATAATATATAACAGACGGATCCGTTTATACGCAAAGAAGAAGCGCATGGGCATTTACAGCACGCTCAGCGGGCAAGAACAGTCAAAGAAGCCAACGGCGCCTTCTCCATGACAACCAGCAGCAGACGATGGAGGGGATGGCAGTGACACAATGCGGCTTGCTGGCTTGAAACACAAAAATACACCCGCGTGTGTATACTTAGTGATTCAATGAGTATGATCCGGAGGGTTCAGGCAGGTTCAGTGCGAAGACAATGGCTTGAATCATTACAGAAGTCCACTGTCCGTGAAGTCACCTTTATTTTTGTTCCGGGACACGCAGGCGTCGAATGAAATGAAAGAGTGACAGGTTGGCTGGATCCGCTATCACTACCGACGGTCAGGCCTATGGATCATGCTGATATTATCAATGCCCTCAGAGAAATGGGAAGGATAGACGACTTTGGTGGCAGTGAACCACATCACTCGCCAGAATGGCAGACTTGGGAATTAAGATCGCGCACAGCAAAAAACGAGACGCACACTAGCTACGCCAGAAGACTTGTTAATCAAACATAGGACTGGTACTATTAGCCATCGGACGTTGGGGTTCATACTGAGGGGAGGATCTGAGCACCTATGGACATGTCCGGAGTGCAATGAGGATAACCCAACTAACTAACTAACTAACTAACTAACTAACTAACTAACTAACAGCCTTTCAAGAAGAAGAAGAAGAGTTCAGTTGATTAGGAACCTGTCACACAGTGGGGGGAAACAAGAACTGCCTCCCCAACAAGCATGTCGTAGGAGTTGACTAATTGTGGAAAGGGGGGGGGGTGGGGCTTCTTTCGGAGTGCATCTGCTGGAGAGTCAATGAATTAACAGTCTGCATACAAATAAGCTATATCTGTAAAACGGATGCACACACAAAACGCAGGCCCTGGAACATAGCCAGTCAAGAAATGGACGAACAACCAAGACTTTGCCCTGGGATTTACAGCTTAAGCAGCCTGCTAGGAGTTCCAATTTTCGTGTTAGAAGTCTTATATGTCCTATTTATCTTTTGAGTGCTGCTTGTCGGCCTGGTCCCCTTGCCATCCCCATTCGTGAGAAGGACGTATTTAATTTGATATATGTGTATCACCACCATCATAATCTTCTACTTCTTCTTTTTTTTTTTGGAACATTCCAAGCCCTACAGGTTCACTGCTGCAGATATCACACACCTCCATTAATCTCTCTGTTTGGTCTTCTCTTTCTAGTTTGTGACACCAAGTGTTAGCAGATCTCTCAAGACATTATCTCTCCATCGTCTTCTTGGTCTGCCTCGTGGTCTACGACCATTCAGCTCCCTTGTGTATATAGTTTTTTCTCACCGTCATCTGACATTCTATCAATATGCCCTAACTATTTCAACCTGTTAGCTCTCCTGACCAGTGGTGATTTAAACGGATTATGTATTTCGTTGTTGCTTTTCACTCTCCATTCCCCGCTGTTTTCATCGTTGATAGGTACCACCATAATCTAAGTAGGGAAAACATGATTAGGATATCGGGAATACTTAATAGACACTGAGGTAAAGCAAAGCCACTTTTCTGAGACACATTCTAGTGAATACCGGCACCAGTCCTTTTTAGGATTAAAAACATATTTACATCTGTGTATAGCCATCCTAGATTTTTGTAAAGTTTCGTATCCTTTACAGGACGTTGCAGAACCAACCCCAGCATTTGTGGCTGTTGTGGCTTTTCTAGGCATTGTTACGTTCAGTAGTTTGCCATTGCTACTGAACGGTCAGCTCTCGGTACCACTGTCGAAACCAATGCAAGACAAATCGTCCACAGTTGGGATCCAACCCGGCACCCCGGCATTACGAAGCGCGTTCGCAACGCCTAAGCCACAAACGCCGACCCATCCTAGATACACGTTCCCAACTAGGGGGCCTGGCCAACGTAGACAGGATTTATGTTTCCTTGAAACGCGGAGTGCACCTGCCGGAGGGGCGAGGAACCAATAACCTGCACACAAATTATCCAGATCTGTAAAAACGGATGTGTGTGTATAGCTCAAGTTCTGGGACACGATCAAAGTCCAGAAGTAGATGAACAACTAGGACTTTTCGCCGGAGTTTACAAAGAAGAAAAACAATTAGTCTCTCGTCTCTTTGATTCCCTCGGAGGATCCTCATCCCAGACCTGGGCTAACAGATGAGCTAAGTCTATGTGTAATCCAGCCATAGCAGGGGTCAAAGGTGACACAGTTAACATACACCAACGGCAGAAACCAATCAGCGACGCCTAAGTCGGTCACGTGACGCCGAGGCAAGCGAGTGCTTTCACTCCATTTTCCCGAGGCTTGCCCGTGTGTATGTCTGCAAGTTGTGGGTTCCTTTTTGTGTGTGATTATTTCCTCGGCTCTTCTACCTCGCAGAATCAATTCCAACCTACGGATTATAATGGAATCAAACTGTGTAATTATAAACATGTTTACGAACGCAGGGACTTGAGGTTTTTTGCCAAGCGTTCGGGTTTTAGTAGATGTTTTGTGTTTTGGTTGCTGGCTTTCTCGCTGCCACGGTAGACCTCTGATCGTGTTTGATCGTTCGTTCCTCATCGCCTGGAGAAGTCGATAGTTTGTGGTGGTAATAAAACGTGTGTTTAGACTTTATTCTTTACGTTTTGAAATTAGAATCGCTGACATTCCTGGGGATTCATGTGCCAAAATAACGTGTGGATAATCAGTTACTATTAGAAGTCTGTGTTTTGAACCAGTTGCTGATGCTGGTGGGGTGGATTCTGGGAAGATGGGTGATGAACCGTGATGCCGGGGTCTTTAACTATAATAATGTCTATGGCTGTGATGTGTTGTGGAATGAACCCGCTCACACCAAGCAACTTTCCGTGCTTTCGTTGGCTGTTTCTTACGCTAAACATTTTTTTCCTTAACTACTTAATTCCATGTTACGTTATGTCACTACAGTGACTTATTGATTCTCATTCTGCTAAATTGTTATTTAATAACAGTTATTAAATGACTAATATTAGGGTAAGGGTATTGGTACTCCTTAAAACTACGGCCACCCCTAACCCTAGTACTAGTATACAGCAGTGCATCTATCGCCCACACACAGTAAGTACGTCATTTGTTTCATTCCCTCCTTTCCACTTCGTAATTGCAATGCGGCCAGGGGACTGAACTCCGGCGTACTCCATAATAAGTGGCCGTAGTTTTAAGGAGAACAATTAATTTTGTTATTGAAAATTACTCCTTCTCTTTCAGAGTCTTCTTGAAGTTCTTCTTCGCGTTCACCGGCTGTAAACTCCGGCGGAAAGTTCTGGTCGTTTGTCCACCTCCGGACTTTAGACCTGTTCCAGAACCTGAGTGTGCAGGGCACATCAGTTTTACAGATCTGACTTATTTGTATGCTGACTGTTAGGTTCTCGCATCTCAAGCAGTTGTACTCCGACTTTAGTGGAAACCCCCAATTAGTCGACTCTTATGACATTCTTATTGGGAAGGTAGAGGGTCAATTCTTGTTTTCCATGGACAATGGGGCCCCCAGACCTACACCCGGGTTCTTTCAAAGTATTATTGGGCTATCCTCCGAATAATGGTCCCAAATGATCGAGGCCAAAAATATACCCTAACAGGGCTTTAGTCACTTGTCGATTGCATACTTCCGGGGACTATACCGTAGAGTGTTCCCCACGCTGCTCATGCCGCTTGGATTGGGGCTACACTAGATGGCTGGGACTCACGAGCAAATAAAATAAAGGAAGCTGCAGGAGATGTGGTAGCTGCTGCTCGTGAGTCCCAGCCATCTAGTTTAGCCCCAATCCACGGTGCTCAAGCGGCGTGGGGGATATTTTCTGCGGTGGCAGAAGTGCGAAATTTAAGTCGCGGGAAGTGCGCAACTGACACTAGACTGAGGCCCTGTTAGGGTATATTTTCGGCCTCGATAATTTGGGACCGTTTTTTTGGAAGATAGCCTATTATTGAATATTAATGATATTATTTGAAGTCATGATTCTATAAACCAAGACGTTAATTAAAAGTAAACAAAAAAAAATACGTAGAGTAGAATTATTCAGCTTAAGTTCACTCAGAGGCCAAAATGTTGAAAATGGGGTTCTTCTTGGGCCAGAGGCCCGAGGCCCTGCATATAAAGATCATTAACTCTTTAAATCCCGGGGGTAAACATCATAGGTCCAAACGGTAGCAGAGAGAGATCATCTAAAATCAGCACATACTGCGTTATTTGGGCTTCTGGGTAGGAACCTGTGATGTGTTCCCGTGGACAGAGAGGGTTGATATCATACAGTCGGCAACGATCCGCAAGCCACTTGCTAGTCCTCTGTGAGCCAGAATCAGCCACCAGATGAATAGTCCTGAGGTAGAGCATGAGGTAGACCAAGAACTAGATGGAAAGATATCATAAGAGAAACTCTACAACAACATAATGAGTAATGTGTCTATGCTGGAGGTGAACAGAAGAGAAAGAAGCAGAACGTTACGTCTCCCTCTACACCAAAGCGGTAAAAGAAAAAAGGGAAGAAGAAGATTTTGACCTAAACATTTGTAAAGTAAAATTTTCTAGGAGGAGAGAATTAACAGCAGATATCTTAAAACTGTAGATGCTAGCCATTCCCATAGCACACTTATTATTATACGTATGTCATTCCTTGCTCTCATACGTCCATCCTCACGGGATCCACTCCTGATTCCTCGTTCACACATTCTTACACGTTTTTTTCATCTAACCTGGTACTGGAAGTACAGCTTGTCTGTCATTTAATCATACAAATTATCCACTACACATTATGTTCCACTGATGCCTTATTCTTGCGCTAACAAATGAAACCTGTTGTTTTAACACGCATGTCACGTTGCATAAAATGGGATATTATCACACATAATCATGTCCCTCAGGTGTGAAGCCTCATAATTGGTTAGGGCGGTTAGACATAATGGTAGTCGTATAGTTACAGTTTCTTATGATGCATCATATTTGGTTAATGCAGGCAGTGTAATGGATTAACATAACATAACAACCCTTGACCCATTATGGTCGTGCAGGTGTACCGATGGAAGCACTAACACACAAAACCCATCATCTTCCTGTCTTCAGCTTGATGCACAAGTGTATGATAACCTAGTTCTGTCAGTTTCTTGATGTTATTTCAGATTCTTCTTTGCCCTTTTTCTTCTTCGTCTCTTACACCTCAATGTTCTAATGTATTAAAGCAGTCATATGTGAAATAGCTTCAGCAAAAGCAACATGTCACAACATGGAGAATATTCTGCACAGTCTTTCTTTGTCATGCTTTTAGGGACCCCTGGGTTTAGTCCTCCCCCCCCCACCCACTGAATGGGGCCCCATAACCCACACGGGAAAGTAGTTATAGTAATGCTGTCTGTCTGTTGAGGTGCATCATTTGTTCCAAGTACCCTGATAATAGTACTGTCATGGTAGTGTTGTGATACATCATTAGTTTAGAGTACTCAGTGCAATGATAGAAGTACTAATACAGTACTGGTGTTATACATTATTTGTTGGTTTGATCTGATTTTGATTCAAGAACCGACACCACAGCACTCAGGGCATTCCCATAAGCGTTTCCGTCTCCATCTTCAGCAGCCAGCGAAGAGTTCAGATACTAATGGTGCCAGTCGTATTCTGATTAAACGTCCGTCTTGCCTTTCCTCTGAGCCTTGAGCATCTGCCAAAACCTCTCGTCCCCCCCCCCCCCTTTCCCCCCGCATCATTCTCACCAGACTGTGTGATCCATCTGCTCCTCCAAACTACACGCTCTCCCACAAGGCATTAACCACGTCTGCCTTATCATGTATCAGTATTCCACCAAGTTGTGCAGAGCCAGCCAGTCTGTCTGCCTGTTCATTTCCCAACACACCGGTGGACCTGTGAAAAATCCAGACAATACTCCTCACCCGTGTTCTCCGCAGCGAAGCATGCCTGTTCTGATCTTCTTCAGCATGCTTTCTGAATCAGTTATCATGATGTGTGTGTGTGTCATGTTCTCTAGCCAGCGGAAAGCTGCAGTGATTGCCTCCACCTCCATTCTTAAGCTGTTGTGGTATCATATGCTAGGCTCTCCTGCACCAAATGTCGGCCATTAACTTTTGCTAAGAAGCCCCAAGCACTTCTTTTGCCTCTTGACACTGAACTGTCTGTGTGAATGATCAAATCCTCTGTAAGAGCATTATCTTGAATTAATGGCTGAATTTCCACCTCTGTGGCACCTGCTGGCCAGTCTCTTCATTCCCAGCTCAGCATGAAACATTATTTGTTTAGAGTATTTAGTGCAGTGATAGAAGTACTGTTACAGTACTGTGGTGATAATCATTGTTTAGAATACTTAGTGCACTGATAGAAGTACTGATACAGTTCTGTTTTGATACATTTGTTTAAGAGTAAGTGCACTGATATAAGTACTAATACAGTACTGTTGTGATACATCATTTGTTTAAGAGTACTTGCTGCAGTGATATTAGTACTATTACAGTACTGTAGTGTTAATAGTGATACATCACATTTTGTTTAGGGTGTTTAGACATTGTAGTGAAAGTAGTCCTATTTAAGCTTGTTTTTATGTTTAGGCTGGTTTTAGTAATAAAAATACAGTTGTCGAAATAACCGGTGTTGTGTAGATGGTAGCTGGTGAAGTGTGCCGTTGCTGTTTTATCACTGGCAAGCTGTCGCTGTTGACAGTTTGTTAAAGGCTGTGGATTATAAAAATGTCAGCTGGATCAACAACTGCCATGGAGAGCGCAGGCACTGGTAATCCAGAAAAGGACATTGTCGTTTTCGGGGGACTTTTTCAGACGATCATCAACGATTTGAGGGTATGTTCATTTGATTGTTTTTTTTTTATTTCAACTGAAATTTCACAGCATGTTGATTTTTATGTTCTTCTTCATGTTCACCAGCTGTAAACTCTGATGAAAAATTATGGTTGTTCATCCACTTTAGGACTGCAATTCTGTTCCAGAACCTGAGTGTTGCGTGTTCCGTTTTACAGATCTGACTGATTTGTATGCAGACTGCTGGTTCCTTGCCTCTCAGGCAGATGCACTCTGACTTTGAAGGAAGCTCCCAGTTAGTCGACTCTTACGACATGCTTTTGGGTAGGCAGTGGGTCTATTCTTGTTTTCCCTGTAATAGGGCCCCGGAACCCACACAGGTTTCTTTTAAGTTGAAATAAGAACAGGGATCACAGTGACGTGACTTCATCCCACTGGGTTACCGCATATAGCTTGTGTTGGCTGTGCAGAACGGATATTGTGATTATTTTCTTTCTTTCTTCACACTGGAACAGCATGGAAGTATTCTCCTCCTTCTCATTATTATTAGATTCACCTGCAGTATTCTCTAAACAATTCTCACTATTTCTGGATGTCTTTTTTCTTTCTAGAACCCACATTCATATCTGTATTACAGATCTGGCTTATTTGTATGCAGAATGTAGGTTGCTCATCTCTGAGGCATATGCACTGCAGCTTTAAATAAAATGCCCCCAATTAGTCGCTTTGTTTCGGTTAGAGAGCCAGTGGCTCTATCGCTCCCCCCACCCCCAACCCCCAGTGGGACCCCAAAAGCCACACAGGGAACTGAGGATTCAAATCTGAGTCTCCTGCATAAGGGTCTAGCATTCTAACCACTCGACCTGCAGCTTCTCATTGCAGTGTAACTTAGCCTTTACTTAGAATTATTGTTTATGAATTGTTTTCTGGTTGACATTTGTCATTTCATGAAGGCAAGGCATGCCTAGACACACCTACTTGATCAGGAAACTTGAGGCACTCCAGGATTATAGGTGTGGGTGGGGAATAACTAGGCCAGGTTACACCTTTACCAGTGTCAGTTTGATATGGATGAATGTCTGTGGCGAACAGGTAGATTTCCTGCTGTGGGTTATGTCGGTTATGAGGATAGGTCTGTCGCTACATCCAGGGCAAGCCCATGAGTGCTCTACCTCTCTCTCTCGCTGCTCTAAAGGTGTGCCTTGTCGAGGATATAATATCTGCTAGGTCCTGATAATGTCATGAAGTGACATGTTCCATTCCACACTCTTTCCTCTTCCTGAACTATTTTGGTCCCAAGTGCAGCACTTTGTACTATCATGCTACAGTTTGTGTGCATCACACAAGATATGTTGTACTATCATGCTACAGTTTGTGTGCTTCACACAAGATGTGGTGTAGTATCATGCTACAGTTTGTGTGCTTCACACAAGATGTGTACTATCATGCTACAGTTTGTGTGCTTCACACAAGATATGTTGTACTATCATGCTACAGTTTGTGTGCTTCACACAAGATATGTTGTACTATCATGCTACAGTTTGTGTGCTTCACACAAGATATGTTGTACTATCATGCTACAGTTTGTGTGCTTCACACAAGATGTGGTGTACTATCATGCTACAGTTTGTGTGCTTCACACAAGATATGTTGTACTATCATGCTACAGTTTGTGTGCATCACACAAGATATGTTGTACTATCATGCTACAGTTTGTGTGCTTCACACAACATGTGGTGTAGTATCATGCTACAGTTTGTGTGCTTCACACAAGATATGGTGTAGTATCATGCTACAGTTTGTGTGCTTCACACAAGATGTGGTGTAGTATCATGCTACAGTTTGTGTGCTTCACACAAGATGTGTTGTACTATCATGCTACAGTTTGTGTGCTTCACACAAGATATGGTGCATTATTCTTTCACACTGTAAAAGTAAAGTTAACATCATCATCATGTAGCAGGTCCTTTGCAGAACGTCACTCTCATCACAGAAAGAAACTCAGTCTCTCGCCAGTTCTCCCGCCTCATGAGCTTTCATATCTAAGGGGTAAAGTGCAAAAGTAAAGTAAAGAACCCTTTTTCACGCCTTTAGGCATATAAGACACCATACCAGACAAAGCATACGTGGAAAGAGAAGAAGGACGTAGAGCACGGGGTAGACCAAGAACAAGATGGAAGGATAACATCAGAGAAACTCTACAACAGCACGATGTGCCTATGGTCGAGGCAGCCAGAAGAGCTAGAAACAGAACCTTATATCTCCCTCGACACCCACAGCGGTAAAAGAGGAAGTGAAGAAGAAGAAGGCATATAAGGCTAGACCTGTATTTTATAGACCAATTGGCACAAAAGTGGTGATGTCAGCATCACGTCCAGTGAATCCAAGACAAACTGATTTTTGTATGTCTCTCTCTTTACTACCACCTGGGCCTCTTATGCTAAATCCCCTAGGACTGAAAGAGTTAAAAGGATAATTTACTGATAATGTTCACACCCATTATGTGATTTCCTTACCTTTCGGCCCAACTCATTAGATTTCAAGAAACCTAATTAACCGCCTTTTATGACATAATTATTAAGTGGTAGTTTGTTTTGTAACTCCCCCTTCCCCTTTTCCCCCCCTCCTCTTTTCCAATGGGTCCTAGAACCAACACAGGGAGTTATATTTCTTTGTTCTTGACCGAGGTGTTCTGAGGAACTTGTTACTCTTGCAGTGCAAAACAGTCAGCATAACCATTCTTCTTTGTCTTCACCGGTAGTAAACTCTGACAGAAAGTTCTGGTTGTTTATCCACTTCTGGACTTTGGTCTTGTTCCAGAAAGTTTTGAATTTAGACTGTTGGACCCTGGCCTCTGTCAGGCAGAGATACACTACGACTTCAGTGGAATCACCTCTGATTGGTAGACGCGTTGCAGCATGGTTGTTAGAAAGGCAGTGAGCCCCCTCCCCCCTTCCAATGAGTCCCTAAAACCCACTCGGCCACTGAGACCCACCCACAGGTTACATCAATGACTATACCAGAGTGGGTTCACAAAAACAACTGCCAGGAATCCAGAGGGGTTTAACACTGTGTTATATTATATTATTGCAATCACCGCCTGTGCACACATTGGGCATCCTCATGCGTGTTCAGTCCTACGATGCAAGTCACTCCAAGATACCTCTACTAATCCTTCCCATGAGGAGTTGTGAGACTGTAAATGGTTAAACCCTGTGTTGTGAGACTAAATGGTTAAACCCTGTGTTGTGAGACTGTAAATGGTTAAACCCTGTGTTGTGAGACTAAATGGGTAAACCCTGTGTTGTGAGACTAAATGGTTAAACCCTGTGTTGTGAGACTATAAATGGTTAAACCCTGTGTTGTGAGACTGTAAATGGTTAAACCCTGTGTTGTGAGACTGTTTTTAAAGTGGTGGCATTCCAAACTGACAGGTGTGAGTCACATGGCAGTCTGCCATAAACTTGCCAGTTTGTATTGATTGTTTCTTCATTCTGGTGTTGTCACCTGGCCCAGGTATACAGACTAGTGTATCCTACGACCTTTACAGCTTTGACATTGATTACTCCCATAAGGTCAAATATTTGGTTCCAATAGATGTAACCATGTTAGAATATTCCCTTTATAGGTTCTCAGGCCCCCTGACAAGCATGCTCTAAAAGATGGCTGATTAGGTTTTTAGTGAAATCAAGTATGTTGGGCCAAAAAGCACACATACGGCTGCCCAGCTGTAAACCACAACATAGTGTACCGACTGTCTTAAGGGTATATGCAGATGGAGATATGTCCAGGACAGAACATCTGAATGTGTGGAAGTGATCTGTCAGCTGATTTATTTTATGGTTTGACATCCATCTTTGTGACACTTGTGTTTGCCAGTGTCTGCCTTCTCATCATGCGACTTGTCAGTAAGTTAAGACTTTCATGTTTTGCCATCCCACACACTTTTACCAGACTCACAGATCAGGTCAGTGTTTTTTTGTCGTGCCATTTCCGTATTGCTAGGCCCTTCAATTATTTATGTCTCTGCTTTTCCCTTGCTCTTTCTCGTGCCAGACTTTAATAAGTTCTTGTCCATTTCTTCTCATAACATGCACGCAAAACACCAACTGTCTGTGTCTAAGTTTTCCCAATCAGTTTATGACTTTCCTCTGTCTTGAGGGGAAGTGCCTGTTTTGTTTTTCTATGATTCCATAGATGTGCATTGTTTTGAAAGGAATGCCAAATATAACACGCAGTGTGACTAGAAAGCTTAACGGAGGGAATAGATAGAGCTAATGAGTTTTCCTCTCACAGTTTGTGCTGTATTTAGTACTCTGTTGATAAAGACTTTGGTCAGAACATTCGGTTGTTTGTGTGCGTCTCTTCCATTTCCTCCGTTGAATTTTCTAGTCAAATGTTGTGTTATATTTAACATTTTTTGCGGTCAGCTCGACTGCGGTCACTCCCTTATTTACATTCATTCTTTTGAGCATAGATACTGATTAGTGGTGTTGTCCTTTTCAAATATAGAGCTGTGTACAAGTGGGCATGGATGATACTGATTTTAAGGTAGATTTGTAAGAATGCGATGCACAGCATTGTGTAAAGGAAGAACATTTGGAAGGAATGGAGATAAAGGAGAAAATGGCTGCAGAGAGAAGAAACTGGTTGAAATGCATCTGATGGTCACAGTCTTGACATCCTATACTCTGACTGTGGAAGACTTTGTAATGTGAGTGGGTCTTGCTGGGTCACAGTCTTGACATCCTATACTCTGACTGTGGAAGACTGTAATGTGAGTGGGTCTTGCTGGGTCACAGTCTGGACATCCTATACTCTGACTGTGGAAGACTTTGTAATGTGAGTGGGTCTTGCTGGGTCACAGTCTGGACATCCTATACTCTGACTGTGGAAGACTTTGTAATGTGAGTGGGTCTTGCTGGGTCACAGTCTGGACATCCTATACTCTGACTGTGGAAGACTTTGTAATGTGAGTGGGTCTTGCTGGGTCAAAGTCTGGACATCCTATACTCTGACTGTGGAAGACTTTGTAATGTGAGTGGGTCTTGCTGGGTCACAGTCTGGACATCCTATACTCTGACTGTGGAAGACTTTGTAATGTGAGTGGGTCTTGCTGGGTCACAGTCTGGACATCCTATACTCTGACTGTGGAAGACTTTGTAATGTGAGTGGGTCTGGCTAGTCACACGTGCCATCGCCATGGGCAGACTAATCTCATATCTTTCTTTAGCACAGTCTAACACTATCATCTGTGTTGTTCCCCGTGTGGGTTCCAGGGCCCCATTGTGGGGGAAAACAAGAATAGACCCACTGCCTCCCCAACAAGCATGTTGTAACAGTCGACTAACTGGGAGCTTCCTTCGAAAATCTGCATCTGCCTGAGAGGCAAAGAAACAACAGCATGCATACAGATAAGTCAGATCTGTAAAATGATGTGCATGAAGCATTCAGATTTTGGATCAAGACTAAAGGACAGAGGTAGACAAACAACCTTCCCACGGAGTTTACAGCCAGTGAACATGAAGAATAAGAAGACTGTCATCTGGAAAGGTGCCAGCTAACCCACTTTCATATTTCTGATTTCAGAGTAGCTCTCCAATATTGGAGGAATTTACGTACAAGTCAGTAAAGCTGCATGCATCCTTGAAGTAAGTATATGTTCTTTTTCTTTAGTTGGTATCTTATCATAAACACAATCATCAGTTTTTTTTTTATTGTTCACTGAGGAATATAGGGCTTTGATAGTTACATTTTTATTCGAATTCTTGCGTACAAATGAGTCAGATCTGTAAAACGGATGTGCAAGAAACACTGAGGTTCTGGAGCAGGACTAGAGTTCACATGTGGACGAACAGCCAGAACTTTTTTGCAGGAGCTTACAGCTCGTGAACACAAAGAAAATAGAAGTACACTAATAAATAGAATATAACAGTATAGCAAACATTACATGTGTTTTTGAAATGGATTTTTTGTTCTTTAGAAAAAAAAAATAATTTACCTTACATAAAAATAGACAGTTATTCCGGATGTAATCATATAGAGTGCTTGCCAGTTGTTGCTATCATTTGGTGTGTCTAACAACAGAATAGAACATGAAAAATGGCTGGGTGTAATATTATCTCTAAGACCTGAGCACAGAACAACATCTGCAGTGCATTGTGTCACACAGGATTTCATTGTAATCAGACCTTAAAAGATACTGTTTGAAACAACTACGATTATTCATTACTCTTCTTTCTACAATTCCACCTCAGTTTCCAGATTCTTTTCCCCTACAATTTCAGGATTTCTTCTTGTTTCACTTGAATTTAAGGATTTCTTGTGCAATGTCACTTCACTTTCAGGATTTATTCTACAGTTCACCCAAAAATTGTCATAAGAAATGAGAGAATCTAGTTGTGAAGTTGGTGTGTTCAACATCTCCTAAAGCTTTTCTTCAAAGGGAGTGTATATAGATTAGACTCAGGAGCCAACATTTTGAAAATGGGAATCATCAGCAGCCAGATGGCGGATCCATAGCAAAGACACATCATTTATAAGTACAACTGAAAATGACCTGCAGACCACTTGCTAGGATTCCGCGGGCCAGATTAAGTCCACGGGCTGCCAGTTGCAAAGCCCTGTGCTAGAACATTGTCTCACTGTCTCTTCGACTCTTTCTCTCTGTCTCTTCAGCACTTTTTTTTTAGAATTTATTCTTTTTGAAGATCCCCCACACAGGCCTGCAGGTTGCACCGGGCTAGTGTGTCCTAATTATAACTTCTTTGGAGGTTAAACAGGGTGTCATCTGTCCTGAGAGACAAGGAACCTATAGTCTGCATATACATAAATCATACATGTAAAACAGATGTACATGCAACACTCAGATTCTGGAACAAGACTATAAAACCTGGACGTGGGCGAATATCCAGAACTTTCAGCCAGAGTTTACAGCCGGTGAAAATGAAGAAGAACAGGGTCTTAGGGATTAGCCCTGTTGGCTTGCCATCCAGATTGAGATTTTGTAGTCTCATGGTGGTCAAACTTTCAAGTAGTAGCCGAGGGGAGGGGGGTGGGGTTGAAAGGAAAGTAGATGCTTCTTCTTCCGTCAGCATGTATCAGTTTATGAGTTAAGACCTTTCTCTGTCATAAAAAATTCATCTCATTGTCTTCCTCTGTCTCTCTTCCCATAAATATTTCTTGTTGTCACGTGTTCAGGTTTCTTTCTTCTAATACCATGCCCATAAAATGGAGACTGTCTCTTCTCTTTCTGGGGTTTATAATTTGTTGTTTTCGTGGCCTATCTTTTCCCCCCTAAATATCTGGATGGCTCATTTTGACTGTCCAAGAAAGTTTAAGCATTCTTCGATAAGAACACATCTCTGAGACCTTCAGAAATGTTTTGGCTTGTTTACTTATTGTCCATGACTGATAGTCGTATGTTAAAAATGGCTGTGTGTGGAAAATAAGAATTTGTTGTAATTTTCAATGACAAATTATTTGCGTAATTTTTTAATTTTATAAAATGTATCTTTTGGTGACTTGCTACACACATCACAGATACCCGATGTCTGTCCCTTAAGATAAATAACAACACATATAGTTCTCCTACTTAATCTGCACACCCACACACATATTTTAACTCACAAACAGACACTGTACACCACACATGACTCTTCCACTTGATGTGTGGGCGCATACACACATTAAATCCACAGATGGCTGTTCTTCTTGATGTTTACACCTGCACATTAAATCACAAAGTGACTTGCTGGACCATGCCATGTTCACACAACCATGCCATGTTCACACCACCATGCCATGTTCACACCACCATGCCATGTTCACACCACCATGCCATGTTCACACCACAATGCCATGTTCACACAGCCATGCCATGTTCACATGACCATGCCATGTCACACGTTAGTTAAGTCCTCCCTTATCAAGCATGTTTCCATGTATCCGTTCACACAGCCATGCCATGTTCACACCACCATGCCAAGTTGACACAACCATGCCATGTTGACACCACCATGCCATGTTCACACCACCATGCCATGTTCACACCACCATGCCATGTTGACACGTTGGTTAAGCCCTCCATTATCATGCATGTTTCCATGTATCCGTTCACAGAACCACAGTTGTGGCTGTGGGGGCTTTCCTTGAAGCCTTCCAGAAAGTGGCTGATATGGCTACCAGCTCTAAAGGTGAGCATTTATCTGTGTATCTTGTCATTTATGTTATGTGTTATGCCTGCAACACCTGTTGTTATATGTTATGTCAAACCTATTCTATTATTGAAATATTTTTATTATGTCAGCTGTTGAGTCAGACCTGTCCTGGTATGTGAACCTCGTATCTTTTATGTTAGACTTATTATGTTATGTGAAGTCCTTGTTATCGATTATATCAAAATTGTTCCTGTTACTGAACATCTTGTTGGCTGTCATACCTGTTCTGTTATCAAACCTCTTGTCTGTTATGTCAAACTCATTTTGTTTTGTGAACTTCTTATTGTTCGTTGTCTCAAAGGTATTCTGTTAATGTGACCTTTTTGTTATCTGTTATGTCAAACATGCTCTGCCATGGGAACTTCTTGTTATCTGTTATGTCAAACATGCTCTGCCGTGGGAACATCTTGTTATCTGTTATGTCAAACATGCTCTGCCGTGGGAACATCTTGTTATCTGTTATGTCAAACATGCTCTGCCGTGGGAACATCTTGTTATCTGTTATGTCAAACATGCTCTGCCGTGGGAACATCTTGTTATCTGTTATGTCAAACATGCTCTGCCGTGGGAACATCTTGTTATCTGTTATGTCAAACATGCTCTGCCGTGGGAACATCTTGTTATCTGTTGTGTCGAACGTGCTCTGCCACGGGAACCTCTTGTTGCCTCTACCGTCAAACCGATTCTGTTATGTTGAACTTTTTCATGATTTTTTTAAAAACCTATCCCAAATCTCCAGCTTTTACTCCTCTACCTCCTGCTTGTCTTCCTCCTCATTTTCCTCGGTCTGTATGTTTATTGTTTGGAGACCCATTGTGGCTGTTAATGTGTTGGGGGGGGGGGGGGGGAGGTGGAGTATGAAAAGCAGCTTACTTAAAGGTAACAACGAGCACCCTATTGTGAGATCCATGGTATTTTCTCATCCCCCGCACACACACGCGCGCGCGCGGTGGGAGTGCTTCGTGAATGCCTGTTAACTTTGTTGTGTAACACACCTGCTGTACACACCCTTTTTTAATAATATGGAACACGATTTCTGTTTTGTTATTTTAAAGTTACTCGTTGGGGGTTCTAATATAACCTAAATGTTGAACGGGTTTTTTTGAGACTTGTGCCCAGAGGATTCTCATCCGAATGGTGGCACGTTGCATCACCAGGTGTTTATCGCACATTGTACGGTCCTGGTGGGGTTGGACTTCACGCAGGAGAGGCGCAGAACTTGTCTTGCCGAAGGACACCTGCTGGGCTTTTCAAGACACACAGTAGCTTGAAAATGGAACTATCATCTGTTTATGTAGTAGTTTTTTAAAACCAGCTTCTTCTTCTTTCGTTCGCTTAAAATAGATGATCTATATCTGCAATGCTGTCTCTAGCACGAACTTCACTGTCTTTTGTAATTCACTCAGTGACCCGTAAAGTTTGACCGATGTCTCTCTTGGCCAAAAGTTTTGCCTGGATATGTTGTATTTGGGACAGTCTTGGAGGACATGATCTGTTGATCTTCTTCTTTTTTCTCTCCTCTTCTTCTTCTTCTCCTCTTCTTCAGCAGTCCGAGTCCTTGGGGTTCATTGCTGCATATGTCAGCTGTCTCCATTCATCTCTGTGATTGGCCTTCTCTCTCCAGTTGGTCACTCTGGGTGGGTGGGTAGGCAGGTGCTTTGCTGAAGAAAAGAAGTTCGGGAGAATGACAGAGTATGCTATTGATGATTATGCCATAATCATTATCAAGGCCCCGATCTTCATCCTAGGGCGCATTAATGAATTCTCATTATTCATAGTTTACTGCGCATCTTTTCCGGTCACAAACAGGACGGTGCGTTTGAGATCTCTACTCTCCCCGTGTGTGTTTCGGGGTCTTATTGTGGGCAAAACAAGAATAGACCCGCTGCCTCCCCAACAAGCAAATCGTAGGAGTCGATTAATTGGGGACTTCCTTCAAAGTCGGAGTGCTTCTGCAAGTAACAGCCAGCTGCATACAAACAAGTCAGTAAAACGGATATACACGCAAAAGTTTGGCCCAGGTACAAAGACTTTCCGCCAGAGCTTGGAGTCAAGATTCAGTGAGCCAAGAAGAAGCAGATCTGTGCTGGTGCCCCATAGTTTATCTTGAGGGTCACATTTCTTCTCTTCTGACTGGAAAATGTATGCAGTTTTTTTAACACCTGTGGTTTTCATTCTATTCTCACTTTCATCTTTCTCTCTTCCTTATTGTTCCCTTGCCTCATCCCTTAAGCCCTCTAGTTTATCACTATGATTGCTTCACATCTGCCGATTGTTGTTCCTCGCATGATGTGGCTGTGTGGTTTCCCACAGAAGTTCCGTCAATGAGATAAACGAATGACGTCAGCGGGCTGGTATGTGGTCGACAGCTTTCGTTTGTCCGAGGATGTATTATTGATTTTACGTTGAGCAACTTCTGGCCAGCAGGAGCCTAGTGTAGGGGCCGAGTGTGGGTGCCGCATGTAGGGGCCGAGTGTGGGCGCAAAAAGAAGTTCCCGTGTCGGAGACAGGCCTGCAGGATGTTGTCAGTAGCTATGTGGTGCTTAGGAATGTATATATGATAAACAAATAGGGCACTCATAGAAAGAAGTGGAAAGATTACAGAACACATTAAAGTAAGTAATTTCCAGGCTTTATATTTTTTTAGGCATATAGGGCTAGACCTTTTTTATTGAACAATCGGCACTTGCTGGCCGCGTTTACTTCCCAGGACTGCACCTGGTACCCACTCAAGGCTGAGTCGACCTGGGAATCAAGGGTATCTTTTTTTTTAAAAATGTCAGGCTCATGACGAGAACCCACGACCTTCCGATCCACTGGCGGGCGTCTAGCCGCCAAAGCCACGGTGACTTCTAAAGGACACATCAGACTAAACGAAAATGGAAAGCTATATTTTCCATACCGGGAATCAGACCTGTGACTCCAGATGACGAAACCCCCTTACTGTAGGGACAAGTCTGCTAAGTTCTTTTGTTTCACCCCATCTCGGGGGCTCCAAGGTTTCTTAAAGAATTCTCGCAAAAGTTTAATATTATAAAGGGATTAAGGTTAGTATTGGTCGGTGTTTACTCTACACCCTAACACCCCTATACTTTAAGACTCCCAAAAATTCCCTGCGAAATCTCGGAGCGCTCGAGACGGGGTAAAATACAAGAAAAGAACCGTCTCATCCTTCCTCTGAGTGTTGAGCCTCGAGCAGATCTCCTGGCAACTTCTCGCAGCGCCATTCTCCTCAGACCGTAATGATCCATCTACGCCTCCGCACTGTTCACCCGTTCCCAAAGAGCCCTCACAGTATCTGACTTGTCATACATCAATTAACCACCAAGTGGTGCAGAGCCAGCCAGTCTATCTGCCTGCTTATTCACCAACACACCGGCATAACCTGGAGACAATATTCAGAGAATGCTAACTACCCGGGACCTCTGAAGTGATGCTTGTCATTCTGCACGGAGCATGATTGTTTTCACCTTGCTCAACATGCTCTGTGAGTCAGTTACAATCACGGCATGTGTGTTGGTTAGTTGCGTATCCTTAACAGGACGTTGTAGAACCAACCCCCAACAGCCCCTGGCTGTTGAATGGTTTTTCTAGGCAAATTTACGTCTAGTAGTTTGCCATTGCTTTCTGGGCAGTCGGCTTTCTTGATACCACTGTCGAAACCAAGAACGTAACCGCAGATGGGATCGAACCCGGCATCCCGGAGCGTTCGCATCGACTTAGTCACAGAGCTGACCATGTGTGTTGAAGAGAAGAAAAAGTTATAACAATCGAAATTGTCCTTCCTCTCAAGAAAATATCACCGTTAGAAAAACCACTTTGATGCTCCAAATAAAACGACCCAGCGGTCAAGTGGGTCAACCAAATCGTGGTCAATGTTTACCCAGAAGCCGATGGCCGGACCGCCGTTCCCAACTTGTATATGTGCGGTTCCGTCTAGGGAATGTTGCCCAGTACAGAAATACACACAAATGGCGACATTCCACGAGTTTTTGTGGCGGAGACCTGGCTCACAAACTGTTTAGAATGCGTGCCTGTTGTCTCAAAGTTTGCTTCGGTCTGGCTGGGAGACTGACTTGGTGGTTATATTTCTCACGACACCGGCTCCCCTTGGGTACATAAGTTTGTTTAAGCAGAGAAAGTCCAATAGTTAACTTTAGGAAGTTACTGTTTTTTAGTTACTATATGAGTTGGCTGATCCTCATAACATAACATAACCCTCGACCCATTAGGGTCGTGGAGGTGTGTTGATGGAAGCCATCTTTCTCTGTCTTCTGCTTGATGGATAAGTAAATGTATAACTTAGTCCTGTCCATTTCTTGATGTTGTCATTCCAGATTCTTTTTTGCCTTCTTCTTCTTCGACTACCCCCAATGTTCGTTGAAGTAAAGTCTTTGCATAGCATCATGTCTCACCACGTGCCCAAAACAAGCTAGCTTGTGATGTTTCACCCACGCCAAGAGAGAGGCTCCTGATGTTCCGCAAATTTGTTTATTCTGTCTCTGGCATATTTATTAGTTTTGTGTTCTAAACATCTAATTCATAAAATGCTGATCCTCATAGCGCAGTGTATACGGGAAGCTGTTGGGGTGTCGGTTAGACGCTCGCCTCTGTATCCGAAGGTCGTGGGTTTGACCCAGCTCTAATGAGTACCAGATGAAGTCCTGAGAAGTAAAGGCGGCCGGCGTTGTGCTGACCACTTCACCTACCGAGATCCGATTGGTCTACAAAATATCGGTCTAAGCTAGGTCATTAAAAAAAAATTTCGGCTTCGTCAGGATCTAAACCCATACCTCCTAATTCGCAGATTTAGCATCTAGCTGCTACATCACAGCTGCTCCCACGTCGTGGAGGGCTCGCAGTCTATTCACGCGCAGTCTCTTTATTATAATTGAAATGAGCGAGCTGACCAACTGGCAAGCTTTGCACTAGGGCATGTGGGTAGAAGTGAGCTGACCAAACTGGCAAGCTTTGCACTAGGGCATGTGGGTAGAAGCGAGCTGACCAACTGGCAAGCATTGCACTAGGGCATGTGGGTAGAAGCAAGCTGACCAACTGGCAAGCATTGCACTAGGGCATGTGGGTAGAAGTGAGCTGACCAACTGGCAAGCTTTGCACTAGGGCATGTGGGTAGAAGTGAGCTGACCAACTGGCAAGCTTTGCACTAGGGCATGTGGGTAGAAGCGAGCTGACCAACTGGCAAGCATTGCACTAGGGCATGTGGGTAGAAGTGAGCTGACCAACTGGCAAGCTTTGCACTAGGGCATGTGGGTAGAAGCGAGCTGACCAACTGGCAAGCATTGCACTAGGGCATGTGGGTAGAAGCGAGCTGACCAACTGGCAAGCATTGCACTAGGGCATGTGGGTAGAAGTGAGCCGACCAGCTGGCAAGCTTTGCACTAGGGCATGTGGGTAGAAGCGAGCTGACCAACTGGCAAGCATTGCACTAGGGCATGTGGGTAGAAGCGAGCTGACCAACTGGCAAGCATTGCACTAGGGCATGGGGGTAGAAGTGAGCTGACCAACTGGCAAGCATTGCACTAGGGCATGGGGGTAGAAGCGAGCTGACCAACTGGCAAGCATTGCACTAGGGCATGGGGGTAGAAGCGAGCTGACCAACCTGCAAGCATTGCACTAAGGCATGTGGGTAGAAGCGAGCTGACCAACTGGCAAGCATTGCAGGCAAGGAAGCGATGTGGGACATTGCACTAGGGCATGGGGGTAAGCGAGCTGACCAACTGGCAACCTTTGCACTAGGGCATGTGGGTAGAAGCGAGCTGACCAACTGGCAAACTTTGCACTAGGGCATGTGGGTAGAAGCGAGCTGACCAACTGGCAAGCATTGCAGAAGGGCATGTGGGTAGAAGCAAAGACAGCAGATATCATCAACACTATACGGACTGGGCAAGTGGATAATGACAAATCTCTAACACTAACACAATTGCGTGACATGGGAGTAAAGCATGGTAAAGCACGTCTATGCCGTCTTCGAGGTCGAGATAGGAGACAATATAAATCAGCTTCTCATAGGAACAATTAGTAGAAGTACTTTGGATTGATTGCTGCATCAGAGGACTGAGCAGGCATGGGAATACCCAATGTGCAATGACGTCGAGTGTGATAACATAACATAGCGGGATCCGGTTCAGCACTTGTGGCATTTTTACCAGAGTTGTTCTGGTGATTTCTTTTGGACGTCCTCGGGATCTCTGCCCGTTTGTTTCCCATTTCAGTGCACGTCTGCTGATTGTTTTGGTTTTGGTTCTTGAACTTGACGATTAGTTTTAACTTTAACAGCAGCCATCTGTGCTTGATTCAAACTAAGAGAAACGGATCGTCTGCGGATTCAGCCAGAGCGTCACAGTGTCAACTCTGTAGATATGTAACTGACACAGAATTAGAACGACCACCATTTGGACAATAGATTCGCTTCCGGGAGACAAACGGTTGTGCGAGGTTTGAATTTAGTAGTATCGATCGCTGGTTGATCGATGAGCGTCTGTCGCTTTCCGGAATTAGTTTATAGATGACGACTGGGATAGGCCCCTGGGGATTAGTGTTCGGGTTCTGGCTTTGTTGGTGAAGAGTTTGCAGTCGCCGAGGGACCTGTTGGGGCGATATTTCCGTGTATTACGTAAACGCAAATGGGCCGGTCGATACATCTTGTCCAGGTAAATGGTTTTACCTGAAAGCATTAGACTGATGTTCAAGGACGGACGGGTCTTGTCGCTGACAACTTAGAATAGTGGTAATGCGTGGTTAAACCAAAGATGGTCGAAGTATTTCTCTCTCTTTTTTTTTTAATGCTCATTTCTTTTTTTTTTAAACTGTAGAATGTCAGTCTTTATTTCTGTTTTCCAGTTCGTTGTGTTCTTAGTAAATTTCTAAAAAAAAAACAGTGTTTTTACTTGGTGAATTTAAATAACGTCGGCTGATACAAACAGTACATTGCACAATTTATTGCATAATATATTTCGCTGTGCTGCATGGTCTCGGGGCATGGTGTCCGCCTCGAGCGCTATAGGTTCCGGGTTCAATCCCCGGTAAGGGCTGGGATTTTTTTCACGTGGACTTGGACTTCTAGTAATTCCCCCTGGTCTCTGAGCAGTGAGATCGGACGCCCGTGTGTATTGTCGCGCGCGTAAAAAATCCCTTGGCAGTTGGAAATCAAAAAGAGTAGCCTAACGGCGCTGCCCGGGCAAAACTTAGAAATGTACCCAAAGTATTTCAGGAGCTCGCCGGTGCTACAGTATCTGTGCACTGTGCTGAGCTTTTTTGGACTCAGACTTGAGTTGAAAGAAGAACAGAGAACTTAGGGTTACACCCGTGTGTCATGATGTTGATCCGGTGTTCAAAACTCCAAACCTCGTCAGCTGCGTTACTGTAGAGTTGCATAAAGATATAATAAAACACGCGCGCTTACACAAACAAAATGTAGTCTCCTCTTACAATATGATTGTGTTTTCATCGGAAAGGTTCATTTGTTTGCTTCATTTTGTGTTGACGTAAATCCACAGTAACGCACCTGATGAGATATAATATAACAGGCAGTAACATGTCCAATGTATTGTTTGTGTCTACAGAATTTCAAGTTGTTAAAGGTCGATTTGTTTTTAAACTACTGACTTCAGCATACTCTCATTCGAAAATATAGCCATTATCACGTCCGTGTGCTTAACCTTCGAGAAGTTCCTGGTACCTGTTTCATATTTGGTCAACCTGCGAGCACAGACTAATTTAAAAAATAAAACTGTGTTGGAGTTGAACCATATGGTCCAATAGGCAAGCGTGCCATGGTGTATAGAGAATGTGCAGTCATCTTCCGCTCTCATTCTCTGCACCTGTGACTCGTTGTAGCTGTTCCCTTTTCATGGTGACATTTCTCGCATGTTTAGAATTCTTGTTTTATTTATCTTGGGTAGTTGATGGACACTTACCTGCGACGTAAATTTTGGGGGAGATTTTAAAGACACTTTTTGTTTGTGCCTAGGAAAAGTAAGGATAGAACCGCGTAGGTTTGGCATTCATCCATCATGTGCATTTGAATTGGGGCACGGACCGTATTTGTCACGCTTCTAGTTTTACTGTATGCGCGGACTGCGGTATGCGGCCGTCTAAAGTGCGAATCGAAGGCGTAGTCAGAAGAAACATCTATTGATTATTCTTTGACCAACTTTGTGCTACCAAAGTCAAACTTGGACCCTTCTGAAAACTGATGAGCGCAAAATCAAAACAGATGAGAGGGTGCTGCTGTAGCAACAAAAAGAGATGCAATTAAACAAAGGGACATTAAAACAGTGCTTCTCAATCTTGTTAATGTTGAGACCCTTTAATACAGTTCCTTATGTTGTGGTGACACCCCCCCCCCCTCAGCCATAACATTATTTTCGTTGCTATTTCATAACTTCAGTGAATATGTGTTTTCCGCTGGTCTGAGGCGACCCCTTTGAAAGGATCGTTTGACCTCTTAAAAAGTCGCGAGGCAAAGGTTGACAGCCGCTGCATTAGAAGTAGACTAGGACCGAAACCAGTCACACAGTTGATTAGACAGCAACAGATAAGATGGTTTGGTGATTTGCCGTGAATTCCCTAGTACCACCTGCCACAGAGAGTCTAACTGAAGATATATAATGGGCACATGGAAATTTAAAAAAAAAGACCACACCAAAGACGGAACAACGGTATTAAGAACACCCTTAAGGAGATCAAGATGAAATTATACAACGCATTTGAGCACACGGTCCTATTCTCGTTTCCCGGCCCATTTGCACACTGGCTGACTTTTCATTCATTCTTTCTCAGACTGTTCCAAGTCAGAGGGGTGTCACATCGTCTTGCCTCTAATTACATCAGCGCCGATGTCGCGTGTTCTGCATTGCACGACGACACAGCTTTTAACGAAACCAGAACATCTAGAACTAGCCCTAACCCCGCTCCCCCTTCCCCACTCACAGCCTGATCCTAGATTCCTCTATAGACTCTTTTCAAAGGAAACAGTACAACGTGACACTCCTCTGATCACAACGTGACACTCCTCTGATCTAGACCAGACTGAGGAAGTGTGTAGATGGGCCAGGAAAATTGAATAGGACCGAGCATACTAAAGATTGTTGCTCCCCTCCCCCACCTCCCATTTTCTACACTTCGGTGAAGTAACTGGTGGAAGTAAAGAAAAGGAAGAACAAGAAAGAGAGAGAATGAAGGGCGTGTTCTCTAACACACACACAAAAAGAAAGCTCTCAAAGTTAAGGACACTTTCCTATATCTGGAAGTTTATTGTAGAGTCGCCGACACTCGTTGCACATTTTCGGGGCGGGGGGGGGGGGGGGGGGGCGGGGGGGGGGGGGGGGGGTGGGGAGGCGTTGTTCAAGGGGCGTAAGTTTTGTTCAACGGTGTAAATATAATGACAGTGACGAGGTGGTGAATGGAAGTCCAATACAAAAATATATAAAGTACTTCAAATTCAGTTGGTTTATGTTTTTTTGTAACAAGATAAAATTTCAGCTAAATGTTGTAACGTCGAAGTTACCGTTCTGCTTGGATGCGTTTGAGCCTAACACTCCCTCCGCCCTGAATTAGTCGGCCCTTTTTGCATCTTGTATCACCTTAGTGTAATTAAATGGCATCATCATCATCGCGTGACGTGTCGTAAGTGGGAGGAGTCAAGAGCCACAGTCTCACACGATCGCTAGAAAATGATTCAAACGGTATCAGGATAAAGGCGCCTGGAGTGACCTTGGTGGGCCACTTCTGGGTGTGTTGAGAAATGAAAGAGCTGAAACATTCGCAGAAAGGAGGAGCCCGCTTCTAACGATCTGAAGCTTTTCTGTTGTGCTATAGCCCCACTGCTGGGTTTTTACTACATCGCCGCTAAGTCCCCGAGATGAGGCGAACTAAAAGAAAAATACCTAAAAAAAAGAGTTTTTTGAATCACTGCCAATTAAGGTCAGGTATGAAGTTCCTCTTCAGCATAGCACAAAGCCTGGGCAGTATTGTAGATACAGTGTTGCCGGTGCCGCATGATTTCTGTCTCGCAGTGGGCGCTGTTTCTGCAAAGGAGAAGTTGCTGGTTCTGTTGGACAGGGCTCTGTACAACTGTTGGAGTTTTCCGACTAGACCAGCTGATGCTAAGGGTCTGGTCGGTCCTGTCCTGACAATGAGTTCTCGGGTTGCATTTAATGTCATTCATCTTTTCTCCAGTTTTATCCGCATTACTTAAGGACTAATTTTCGTGTTATCGGGTGTGTTGGAAATATAGTAGTAGGCCAAAATTGTGTGTACCAATCGGCTCTCTTTCGGTGATGTGGTAAACATGACACCAAGTGCTTTTACTTCCCAGTACTTTTCCCTAGTACCCATTTAAGGGTTAGTCGACCTGAGAACCGAGGTCATTTTCATGCATTTACAAAAAAATTTGGATTTGAATCCTAGAGTTTCAGGCCAACAAGCGAGCCACTAGCCACTCAGCTATCACCACACTTCTCCATCCCCCTTCCCTGAAAAGAGGTTTCACCTAATCTGGTGATGAATAACATTCAACATTATATGTCAGCATAGCGCGGGATCGAGTGGCAAAGGGTTGTGTTGCGAGTACTTTGTGCTGGAGTGGGTGTGACATGGAGAATATGTCAAGTCTCATCTGTCACTCCGCTCGGGGGTCGATCGAGTTGTGTCATGTCATAGACTGTGACCTCCCTGTCCGCTCAGGGGTCGATCGAGTTGTGTCATGTCATAGACTGTGACCTCCCTGTCCGCTCGGGGGTCGATCGAGTTGTGTCATGTCATAGACTGTGACCTCCCTGTCCGCTCGGGGGTCGATCGAGTTGTGTCATGTCATAGACTGTGACCTCCCTGTCCGCTCGGGGGTCGATCGAGTTGTGTCATGTCATAGACTGTGACCTCCCTGTCCGCTCGGGGGTCGATCGAGTTGTGTCATGTCATAGACTGTGACCTCCCTGTCCGCTCGGGGGTCGATCGAGTTGTGTCATGTCATAGACTGTGACCTCTCTGTCCGCTCGGGGGTCGATCGAGTTGTGTCATGTCATAGACTGTGACCTCCCTGTCCGCTCGGGGGTCGATCGAGTTGTGTCATGTCATAGACTGTGACCTCCCTGTCCCCTCGGGGGTCGATCGAGTTGTGTCATGTCATAGACTGTGACCTCCCTGTCCCCTCGGGGGTCGATCGAGTTGTGTCATGTCATAGACTGTGACCTCCCTGTCCGCTCGGGGGTCGATCGAGTTGTGTCATGTCATAGACTGTGACCTCCCTGTCCCCTCGGGGGTCGATCGAGTTGTGTCATGTCATAGACTGTGACCTCCCTGTCCCCTCAGGGGTTGATCGAGTTGTGTCATGTCATTGTGACCTCCCTGTCCCCTCGGGGGTCGATCGAGTTGTGTCATGTCATAGACTGTGACCTCCCTGTCCCCTCGGGGGTCGATCGAGTTGTGTCATGTCATAGACTATGACCTCCCTGTCCGCTCGGGGGTGGATCCAGTTGTGTCATGTCATAGACTGTGACCTCGCTGTGTAGGTACTGAAATCCTATTTTGCATTAGAAAAGCAAAGACCCACTGCTACCATCCCCCCCATCCCCCCACAAAAAACGACTATTTGGGGGGGGGGGGTGCCTAATGTTTGGCCGAAAAGAGCCGATAAGAAACATAAGCAGAAACACTAGACAGGCATCCTGTGTGGGTGGCAGGGGACTGACAACACACTGTAAGTTCTGTTGACGTCTCGCATCACTGCCTTAACGCAGTGAAGTTTTTCTTCAAAGACCTAACTGGGTTAGTAAGACCTTTTCCGTGCGACCATAAATAGACCGTCTGGAGGGGAAGTGCTTTTGGCGCATGAAACCGACGCCCTTTTGAATCAGTTTGGGTCAAGCTGATTGCTGCTGGGAGCTCAAACGATTTGCTTGTTCTGCAATGATAGTCTCAACTTTTGCAGCTCTGCGGGACTGCAGAGCTCTCTTTTGAGAACCTTTCCTCACGATTACTGGAGCGATCCGTGGCTGACATCACCCGCATGTACTGTTTGTTCAAAAACGTGGAGGAGGGTCTGTGGATTCTTGCCAGTTTGAAACGTTCCGATTCGTTTCTTGGTTTGAATTTGTGACTTGCTATTTTCATGTATTGACTCTGGCGTCGACAGGCATATGTTAGTCGAAAGCTTTGAAATACATTTTTTTATCTGGTTTCAGTCAGTCAGTTGGAGAAATCTGTTTTGTAAAATGTCTTCAAAGATTAGCTCTTTGACGTCCATTGACACATGTAAAACTATGTGTACACTCCTTACGAAAGAGAATAGGCGCTTTTGATCTCAAATGCTGCAGAGAGATTCTCAGAATATCTTGGAGAAAGAAGAGGAGAAATACTGACATCTTTAAAAATCTGAAAGTCAAGGATGATTGGCAAATAACAGTGCTGTCTCGGAAGCTGACATATTCTGGTCATATCAATCGCCACGACGGATTGGAATTTTTTTTTAGCAGAAGGCATGGTACCAGGAAGGAGAGGCAGGGACCGACCAACACGAAGATGGGTACATGATATAAGTGACTCCTTAAATATGAAAGTACATTAGGCGGGAGAGCTGGCGAGAGACCGAGTGTTTTTTAGGCAGACCGTGATGAGAGCGACGTTCTGCACAGGACCTGCTTCATGATGAAGATAAACTGTGTGTACGTGGTATGGCTGGTTGGGACATTGATGCACATAAGTTAAAGCTAGGGTGTTTGTCGGGGGAAAAGGAGGCAACTGAGGAAAGCATTCTTTTGCAATATATCTTTGTTAAAGAGGTGAAAGGCAGAGTTTTTAACCTCTTTAAATCCCCAGCAGATTTTTACTTAAATTCATATTTAAATAATGCGAACACAAACAATACATTGCACAAATTATCGCTATACATGTTTCGCTGCATCTGACCATGTGCGTTACTAGAGTGCTACATCAACATACTTGTATGATCAAGCACAAAAAGGAGATAAATTCCAGTGAAATGCAAATGATCTGTTGCTCACCATTTTTAGGCCAATCACCGGAAGTTGACTTTACCAGGGTAAGTTAAATTTATAACGGATTCCTTTTGTTTACATTAGGAGGCATTGTTCTTTTTTATTGTTTAGCTTTCACTGGTCTCAGCCTAAACTCATTAAACTCATATCCCAAGGAGTTGATCTTCAAAACAGTATATATTTAAATATGAAGCTACTGTACAGAGCCACTGGGGACCAGAAGTAGTTTCAGTAATATTTAAGATACACATGACGAAAAGCTGACTGATAACACTAGATTGAAAGTTTGTGAGTCTTGTGTCTTGAGCACGCTACTTTACGGCAGCAGATCCTGGACTCTGTATGCTCTTCAAGAAAAGAGACTGAATACCTTTCATATGTGCTGTATGAGGCGCATCCTTGGTATATCATGGCGAGACCTTGTTTCCAACGAATGTGAACTCACAAGAGCAAAATAACCACCAATGTCAATCTACTGAAGCAAAGATGTCTGGGCTGGCTGGGACATGTCTCTCGCATAGAGGATGGTCGTATTGCAAAGAACCTCACGTATGGGGAACTGGAAACAGGGAATAGACATACAGGGAGACCAAAGCTACTCTATAAAGACATATGCAAACGGGACCCGATAGATACCAACATGGGCACAGAGACTTGGGGAAAAATCAGCTACATATCGACTACTATGGCGACAGAAAGTGAAAGACGGTTTGTCGCGTTTTGAAAGAAACCAGCGAGCTGTAGAGAGGAGAGGTCGGAGAGAAGATCAGTGCCATAGCGAGGGAGTGTCTGCTTGTTTGTGAATCCTGTGTGGCAGAGACTGTCTCTCTCCCGCATCGGACTTCACAGTTACAGCAGATGATGTTCCTAAAGCCAGCGGCACATCTCCATACTCCCCAGACACTGACGGACGCCATTACTTGACCTATTTAATGATGAATATGGAACCACGAGAAAGGGAACAGCGATGTCGTGACAGCGGGGAAATACAAGAAGTAAAAAGGCAGAAGGCGATCAGAAATAGACAGTTTGAGAGCATAGTACGGAAGCACGTCTGTATCAGAAATGAAGATCAGAAGGCTGTGGATAGACATGACAACCAACATCACTTGGTCGTCCGCTCCGTGGAGAGACAAGCAGCCATATGGGGTAAAACCCGGTACGGCGGAGATGATACCTCCAGTTTATCTCTTCATTCGGATGACAAACAAAGCAGGATTATATGCAATTATGACAGCGAGGGAATTCAGCCAAAAGATAACGCGGATTACAAAACAATATTTATTGTGTGGGAACACAAGGCGCCACTGTTGCACCTGAGAGAGTGACATTTTTAGATTTGTATCCAGGATTGCCTAGAGTACATTCTCGTTTTGTTTACTTGTTTCAAAAATATAAATACAGTACGAGATTTGTCTTTTGAGACAAGTTTACAACCAATTGGATATAGGGATAGTTATTATCGATATGGTGTTCGTGCTTCATGCTACGCTGATGGCAGGTGACTATCCTTTCTGTGGAGCCATATAGGATAATCAAGGGGGTAAGGTACCAACAGGCTGCATACAATTAAGTCTGATCTGTAAAGCTGATATGCACGCAAAACTCATGCTCTGGAACTATACTTGAGAACCAAAAGTGGTCGAGCAAGCGGGATTTTCCAGCGGAGTTTACAACCGGCGAAGGCGAAGAAGAATAAGAAGAGGAGGATGTGGGACAAAACCTGGTATAATGAAGTCGACTCTCTCTTCTGTAAAACTGGACCACGTCTGGGTGGTGGCGTGCCTCACACGTGTCGGCAGAGAGGGGGACACAACCAGGTCAGATATCTGCCGTGTTATCACATTGGTCTGTCAAGACGTTTTGACTTTACTCACGTGGCAGCTGTTATCTGCATGTCCTTGTGCTCGCTCCCTCTGGCCCGAAGTATGGCTTGAAGTGGCCGGCTGACTTTAAAGTCAAGTGTCACAAGTGGCCCCACACGGAGTACTCTTGGCTCAATAGTTGGGCGTGGCGGGTTCACAACTGGTCATGTCGTTTTATCCGCCCAAGTTTAGTTGTGTCTGTCACTATCTCTCTCGATGTATGTATGTATGTGTGTAGGTATGTATGCATGTATGTATGTATGTATGTATGTATGTATGTATGTATGTATGTATGTATGTATGTATGTATGTATGTATGTATGTATGTATGTATGAATGTATGAATGTGTGTGTTAGCATCAATAGTAAACATACGGGTATTGGTTGGCACTGGCAGTAGTATATGGTGCGTTCTAAAGCGTATTGTAAGAACTTGGTTGGTACTTTCATTTTAACTCACCCCAAACACATGGAATCCGGGAGAAAGTCCAGTATTGTAGGGGTGTTACGGTTTGAAAAGAACACCTACTTACCATGACACCCCGATACACTTGCACTTTCCCGGGAGATTGCAGGGGTCCCCATGTTTGTGGTAAGATACAGTTAAAGTGCCGCATTGTTTATCTGTTTGTTGTTGTTCTTCTTCTTTATTCTTCTTCATTCTTCTTCTTCTTCTTCTTCTTCTTCTTCTTCTTCTTCTTCTTCTTCTTCTTCTTCTTCTTCTTCTTCTTCTTCTTCTTCTTCTTCTGTTGTTACTGCCCCTGTCACTACCGTCATCATCATGTGTTGATGTATCATACAGCCAGAATATAATTAAACAGAATCGCTGCACAAGTACGACTCTCAGCACACACGCCCTATCTACTTGAGTTGAAGTATTCACCGTTAAGAGACTCTATGGAGCAGACTGTCAACACCGACCCAGACAGCAGCAGCTGAGTGTAATCACAGTGGTACGAAACTCGTTAAGCTTTGGAAGGCGGATTTGTAAGGAGGAGTGCAGTCGCATGTCCTGCACGGCTCCTGATGTGAAGGGGTCAGTCAGTCAGGTGCCGTCTCCACAGTGAAGGTCTGATGCAGTGGATCTCCAACACTCTCGTTTTTTGTCTTGGTTCTACACTTCCCTCTTCCTATCCAGCTCTCAGGCCCTATGTGCTTTCAATGCCAATGCATCCTCAATGTCTTGTATCCATCTTCGCGGTGGCCGGCCCCTGCCTTGAATTTCACAAACTGCACCTTCCATCACCGTCTTTTCCAAGCCACCATGACACTTGATGTGGCCAAAATACTCTAACTTCCGGGACAGGATGCTGTTTATGTGCCAGTTCTCTTTGATGTTCAACTCGTTCAGAATGTCGATGTTTCTAAACTAGACTGCTGTCGTCAATCTCTTGCTGTGCACTGATATGATGTTTTTGTAGTGAAAATGACTAGATCCGAACAGCAGGTCATATCACAGATGGACGAAGGTGGTTTTTGAATCATCACACTCATCATACTTGCTTGCGAGTGGAAAAAATCGTCACCTTCAACCAGCATCCCCAAAGGGGTAGCTTTAGGTTATAATTGTGACTAGGCTTATGTGCGCGCCATATAAAATGGCTTATCATTGCTCGCCACCAAGTAGCCCTGAAAGAACTATTGTAGTGTTGATGCGAGCAGAAGAGACAGACCCAAATACTGTTCCGACCGGCGACGAAGTCGTCTACCGACCAATCAATGTGCGTCCCGGTAGCCGATTATAATCATCATAACCATCATCACAATTATCGTTTTCTCTTTCTTCTTCCTCTCTTCGTGGCACCATTTCTCGTAGGCATACCCGAAGACTTAGGATTTCACATTCCCTGTTCCCAGTTTGGGTTCCGGGGTCCCATTGTGGGGCGGGGGGAGACAAGAATAGACTCACTGCCTCCCCAACAAGAATGTTGAAAGAGTATAACTGGGAGTTGCCTTCGAAGTCGGAGTGCATCTGCCTGAGAGGCAAGGGACCAACAATCTGCATACAGATGGTCAGATCTGTAAAACGGATGTGCACGTAACACTCGCTTTCTGGAACAAGTCTAAAGTTCAGAGGTGGGTGAACAACCTGAACTTTCCTCCGAAGTTTACTGCTGGTGAACACGAAAAAAAAAAGAAGACATTTCCTGGAACAGATTTTATATCTCCTTTGAAATTTCCATCTTCAACACCCGGTACTGGAATCCGTCACTCCTTCGACGCCGCGACTTCTCTGAAAGACTCCAGTGTTGTTGGAAGCACCGGCCAAACAATTAGCTGTATGTAATACAGCCCTTGTCGGTGGCCGTCTGGGTGAAAGCCTTGATTCATTAGCTGGCCAAAAAAAGCTAAAAACACACACGGGAAACCTTCTGTAAACAATCGGTGGCCTCAGGACGTAACGTTTGTGTATTGACGTCACTGAAGCTATTTGTGGCCTGGCTACTTGCACACAATCAGACTGTTGGCTTTTAATGTTGGTTTAGATTTGCTTTTCTGGATGGAACAAGCTGTGTCCAGGGCATACATTGTTGGTTGATTATGTCTATGGTTTGCTGAAACTCCCTCCCTCCCCTCTCTCTCTCTCTCTCTCTCTCTCTCTCTCTCTCTCTGACAGTCGTCTGTTGTGTGTAATTATCTCTTAGAGTACGCTTGCATGTCAATCCCCGCTATCTTCTCCATCATTTAGCTTTCTCTGGCGGTCGTTGATGTCTGTCTGATCTCTATCCTCGCGCCCTGTCCCTCATTTATTATCTATGATGGTCTTTGTCTGCATGTTCATGTATACCTGAAAACAGGCATGCTTCGTGCAGAGTGGCAAGCATCACTTCAGAGGTCCCGTTTAGTTAGCAACCTATTGATATTTTCTTCAGAACTGCCGGTGTGGTGGGAAATGAGTAGGCAGATAGACTGGCTGGCTCTGCCGGTGGTGAATTGGTGTATGACAAGTTACATATTGTGAGGGCCCTTTGCGAGCGAGTGAACAGTATGTAGGCTCAGATAGATCATTACGGTTTAAGGAGAATGGCGCTGGTCGTCATCCTTGTGATGGACAAACAACAGCAGACATAATTAGTCAGTTCTATATTTGTAATTGACGTAATCGGCGTGCATCTGCCGTATGAATAATTACAGTGAATTTTGTATTTACCCCACCGCTGGATTCCGCCCCTGAAGCATAATCCCCTCTTGAGCGGATTTTCTGTGCAGACGCTCTACATATAGACATTCGGTGTTTGTTTTGTGTGGTTGAATACAGTGTTAAGTGTGGCCGTGGGGTGAATGAAAAAACTACATACACGCGACCACGACAGGTTTTGTATGCCTCTCATTACCGGATTTATATAGAAGGTAGGAGGTGGGCAAACAGATTGGGTAGCGATCCAGCTTCTTCTTCAGCCTTTGGAAGCCTCAGATCTCTTTGCTGAAGATAACACCCGCCTCCATTCATCTCTCTGATTGCCTTCTCTGTCCTTTTGTAGAACTTCAAGTGCTTGTAGGCCTGCCTGAATATTAGCTCTCATATAACTATAATATCAAAATAATTTTTTTTGGTTATCGGATTTACACCAATCTTGTCCCCAAAGAAAATGTTCTGGTGTCAGTTAAATTCACGGTCATCAGTCAGTAAATCCTGTACAGAACGTTGCTGCCTTCACGGCTCACCTGGAAGTCTCTTTCTCTAGCAGTCACCTGAATATCCCAGGTGTGGAGTGTCGGCCACTGTAAGGACTTATAATGAACACAAAGCAAGGAGAAGATGGCTCAAAAGACGGACATGAGGTCATAATAAATATAATAAAATATATAAAACGGAACGAAAACTAGACTAGCGAGCTTCACAATCAAACACACACACACACACAGGGAAAGTGAACGTTGCGGCCACATAGCCTTCATCAGCACATACATAAATCAAAACAACAACCACACGAATAAACAAAATCACTTAACTGACGTATCCCGTTGAGCCACGTCGATGTCTTGCCAGTGGAATATGGAATAGTAAACGATCAGCTCACATAGAACGTATATTTACCCCACACCCTCTTTGTGCACACATTTATACGCCATCTAGGCTTCAGTTACGTGATTCGCAAGCAAAAAGAAAGAAATCGGCGGGAGCTCACGAAAGCCGCACGTGCGTGGTGACATTTCTAACTCAGATTCTTGCCTCAGCCCTAGAGCCATCATTTAGGGTGGCTTCACCAACCCGTGGTGAAGGAATGTGGCTTGTCACTGTACGGCGAGAAGGTCAGCGCAACACGGACTAGGATGTTCTCTGAAGATCTGGAGGAGGAGAAAGGAGAGGCACGTTGGATGGGTCCCAGAAAGGGAATGATCGCCCTGGCCAGGCGTCTCTTGTTAATGTGGTCGGCACCAGGGCTGGTTCTCTTGCTGCACATCGTAGTGGATTTTCCCTATTCTGGAGCAGCAGCGTCTGTTCGCTTTCACTGTCTCTCTCTCTCTTTCTCTTTCTTCCCCTCCCTCCCCCTCTTTCTTTCTTTCTTTCTTTCTTTCTTTCTTTCTTTCTTTCTTTCTTTCTTTCTTTCTTTCTTTCTTTCTTTCTTTCTTTCTTTCTTTCTTTCTTTCTTTCTTTGTCTTTGTCTACCTCTGTCTGTCCCTATCTTCTTTCCTTATGTCACTGCCTGTCTGTCATTTTATTTGTATTTTTAATATCTTTATGTGCCTCTTGTGTCTGTGTTTTTTGTCTCTGTTCCTCCTTCTAATTGTTTCTGATTGTTTTCTTCTCTGTCTCTCCTTCTAATTGTTTCTGACTTTTCTTCCCTGTCACTCCATGCCTGCCTGTTTGTCGTTTCTTCTTCTTCTTCTTCTTCTTCTTCTTCTTCTTCTTCTTCTTCTCGTCCTTAGGCTCCTTTCTTTTCTCCTCTTCCAACTCCTGTATCCACTATAGAGCATAAGCCCACTACCAACTCACTCCGGTCTCTTCTATACATGCTGCTCCCTTTATTTCTTTAGCCTTGGTGGTTCTAGTGCTGAGACATACTAGTTCCAACAAATTGTATACTTTCGTAATGTGACTGCACTGACAACAGAAACATATCAACATCAAGGACTTTGCACAGAAGCAGTAACAAGAATAGTACGATGGTTGTGGTTCGCCTGTAGACATGTATTAATGCGCGTCGCAATCTGTCACGTCAGGTCACAGCAGTCATCGAATGTTTGAAGGCTTTGATGGATGGCTCGACAGATGGGCTCATGTTCTGTCAGTGTCCTGCTTCCTCTTTCTCTCATCCGCACGCCTTCTCGTACACCTCCCCTCTCCTCCTCTCTTCATTTCACACTGTCTCTTTTTTAATTCCGAAGACGTTTGCTATAGCACATGTGTAGTATATATGTTCGCCTCTCTACAGACAATGCATTAAGTGTCCATACACAGGAAAAATGAACACATGACCCGCGCCACCACAAGCCTAGCTCTAGATGTGTTTATAAGTTTTCGGTAATTCATTTTTTTTTCGCCCAAACAAACTTTTTAGCTAGATTTAGGGTAGCTATAATTAGCATGGGTTAGGGTTAGGTGTAGTGTTATGGCTAAAGTTAGGTGTAGGGTTATAATTAGGTTTATTGCTATGGTTGGAGTTAGGTGTAGGATTTGGGTTAGGGTTATGGTTGGAGTTAGGTGTAGGATTAGGGTTATGGCTATGGTTGGAGTTAGGTGTAGGATTACTATGGTGCAGTCAGGTGTAGGATTAGGGTTATGGCTATGGTTGGAGTTAGGTGTAGGATTAGGGTTAGGGTTATGGCTATGGTTGGAGTCAGGTGTAGGATTAGGGTTATGGCTATGGTTGGAGTCAGGTGTAGGATTAGGGTTATGGCTATGGTTGGAGTTAGGTGTAGGATTAGGGTTATGGCTATGGTTGGAGTTAGGTGTAGGATTAGGGTTATGGCTATGGTTGGCGTTAGTGTAGGATTAGGGTTATGGCTATGGTTGGAGTTAGGTGTAGGATTAGGGTTAGGGTTATGGCTATGGTTGGACTTAGGTGTAGGATTAGGGTTATGTTTAGCGTAAGGGTTTAGATCAGCGGGTCTTAACCTGATGGTTTTATAAGTCGTACGACCCTTTCACAAGGGTCGCTAAGTCGGAGACATGTTTATTAAGGAGAATATTTGTCTGGGGGGGGGGGGGGGGGGGATTGCCGTAACATGGAGGAACAGAATTAAAGAGGACGGCATTAGCAAGGTTGAGAGCCATTGTTGGTGGATAGTCAAGGTTAGCAACACACATTATGTAAAAACAACAGACGAACCAATGCCCGGAAGGAAAATACCTTGGTGTCACATCATGTGTTTGGACTATCCTTTGTTTGAGGTGAATAAAAAATAAAGTACGTTTCTTTCAGCAGTGTAGGACACACACAGAAATGCGTTTTCAAAACGGTGGTCTTTTTATCACGTATGGAAACGTGCGGGACACCCTCACTTATTGTCTGTCTGTCGGTCTCTTGTCTTGCTGTCCCTTCTGTGTCTGTCTGCGTTCTCTTACTTGTTTTGTTGTCCTTTCCGTATGTCTGTCTCTTACTTGTCTTGCTTTCCCTTCTGTGTCTGCCTGTCTCTTACTTATGTTGCTGTCCTTTCTGTGTCTGCCTGTCTGTCTCTTACTTATCTCGCTCTCCTTTCTCTGTCTGTCTGTCTGTCTCTTACTTATCTTGCTGTCCTTTCTGTGTCTGCCTGTCTGTCTATAAGTCTTTCGGCTTTTTACTTATCTTGCTGTCCTTTCTGTGTCTGCCTGTCTGTTTGTCTGTCTGTCTCTTACTTATCTTGCTGTCCTTTTTGTGTCTGACTGTCTCTGACTTATCTTGCTGTCCTTTCTGTGTCTGTCTGTCTGTCTGTCTGTCGGTTTCTTACTGGTTTTGCTGTACTTTCTTGTCTGTCTGTCGATCTCTTATTGGTCGTGCTGTCCTTTCCGTGTCTGTCAGTCGGTAGGTCTGTTTATCTAGTAAGATATTTGTCAGTCTACCCGGTTAGCTGCTTATCTATCTATCTATCTATCTATCTATCTATCTATCTATCTATCTATCTATCTATCTATCTATCTATCTATCTATCTATCTATCTATCTATCTATCTATCTATCTATCTATCTATCTATCTATCTATCTATCTATCTATCTATCTATCTATCTATCTGTCTGTCTGTCTGTCTGTCTGTCTGTCTGTCTGTCTGTCTGCCTGTCTGCCTGCCTGCCTGTCTGTCTGTCTGTCTGTCTGTCTGTCTGTCTGTCTGTCTGTCTGTCTGCCTGTTTGTCTGTTTGTCTTTTTTAGTTCGTCAGTCTCCTTTCAACACCACCCTGTTATTTTTATTTATTTTACATTTTTTTTTAATATCCTTGTCTTCCTGTCTATTTATATCTACAGAAACAGCCCATTGACGTCTGGTTGTATCGTGTAATCCGTGTATCTACATACCAAATACCTGTCTCTCTCCCATAATCCATGTATCCATTATCAAATACCTGTCTCTCTCCCATAATCCATGTATCCACCCATCAAATACCCGTCTCTCTCCCATAATCCATGTATCCACCTACCAAATCCCGTGTATCCATCTACCTATCAAATACCCGTCTCTCCCCCATATTCCATGTATCCACCTATCAAATACCCGTCTCTCTCCCATAATCCATGTATCCACCTACCAAATACCTGTCTCTCCCCCATAATCCATGTATCCACCTATCAAATACCCGTCTCTCTCCCATAATCCATGTATCCACCTATCAAATACCCGTCTCTCTCCCATAATCCATTTATCCACCTACCAAATACCCGTCTCTCTCCCATATTCCATGTATCCACCTACCAAATACCCGTCTCTCTCCCATAATCCATGTATCCACCTATCAAATACCCGTCTCTCTCCCATAATCCATGTATCCACCTATCAAATACCCGTCTCTCTCCCATAATCCATGTATCCACCTATCAAATACCCGTCCCTCTCCCATAATCCATGTATCCACCTATCAAATACGCGTCTCTCGCCCATAATCCATGTATCCACTATCAAATACCCGTCTCTCTCCCATAATCCATGTATCCACCTATCAAATACCCGTCTCTCTCCCATAATCCATGTATCCACCTATCAAATACCCGTCTCTCTCCCATAATCCTTTGTATCCACTATCAAATACTCGTCTCTCTTCCATTATCTATGTATCCACCTATCAAATACCCGTCTCTCTCCCATAATCCATGTATCCACCTATCAAATACCCGTCTCTCTCCCATAATCCATGTATCCACCTGTCAAATACCTGTCTCTCCCATAATCCATGTATCCACCTATCAAATACCTGTCTCTCTCCCATAATCCATGTATCCACCTACCAAATACCCGTCTCTCTCCCATAATTCATGTATCCACCTATCAAATACCCGTCTCTCTCCCATAATCCATGTATCTACCTATCAAATACCCCTCTCTCCCATAATCCATGTATCCACCTATCAAATACCCGTCTCTCTCCCATAATCCATGTATCTACCTGTCCGTCTAATACCTGTCTATCTCTCCTAGTGCCTGCCACTCACCAGTTTCTCAAATTCATTTCCCCGAGTCGAGTTTTAAGTATATATAACAAAGAGATCACAGATATAACGATTCAACACAGACCCATGTATATACATGTATATGCCCTCGCTTCTCTAATCACACATGCCCTCGGCCGGCGGCTCCTATTTCCGTCACATCTGATCATTAGTGCACGCTCTTTAAACAGACATATTGTCCCCAGGATGGATTTGCTATTTTTGAAAAAATACATAAACAGTGTTTATTTTACCTTTATCTGGCTGCTAAACATTAACACTGAAATACCTGGGCTGGCTGACACGACGACCAGTCGCGGTTCCTGAAAACAGTTTCAAGTTAGTTGCGTATTCTTTACATTATGTGTGTGTGTGTGTGTGTATTTATATACATAGGGTCATTTTGGTTATATATATATATATATATATATATATATAATATATAACATATATATTATATATATATATATATATATATATATATATAAAATTGACAAACACACAGTGTATTGATCGGCACTCATAGAAAGGACACCCTAGAAGACGTAAAAACTGTAAGCTATAGTTACCGTACCGGCAGTCGTACCTGTCACCCCCAAAAGGCGTGTGCGCCTCGCTGTGAAAACAAGTGTACTTCAAAAAAAAAAGGCTACTTAAAAGGAACATAATTTTGTCACATTTTATAAAATGCATGAAATTGCTAAAACTGCACGCATGAATATCTTAGCGTTCAGTTCAGCCAGTCAACTAACAGATTTTGTTGCTGTTGTATTTAGGCCATGCGTAGTTTTTAGGCATTCAGGCTTTCCCGTTAAATATCTCTCTGTGTTTCTTTATTTCTTTTTTGTTTTTAACAGTATATACGGTTTAGAATTTTAATCAAGTTTATTTATAGATTTAAAAAAATATTTTTTGTTTCGTTTCACATAATATTAAAACAATGAATTAAAATTTGCAGAAGCAGCAACCCCTCCCCCTCCCCCCACTCCACTACCTTTAGCCACTATCTGCCCCTGACGACGTCGCCGCTGTCCAAATGACTAGAAGAATATTTGATACATTTTTGAATGAACGATGTGTGCTTGTTGAATCAGCCGCTCTGCCGAATATGGCATGCACTTTTTTTTTAAAGGTATAATATATGGGCGTCAGATTACCCATCTAGATGTGTCACAGGCGGGTTATGTCTTCGCGTATAGGGGTCGGGAACACGATATGGGCGCCTGGTTGGCACCGGGCATCGGAATGTCATCAGTTAAATAATTCTGCCTGCATGTCTGTGAGGGTTGCTGCACCTGATGCGTTATGTCAGCGCGCCAGCTCACATGCCCTGGCTGTGATAAGCCAGGTGAAGATTACTCCGCTGTCAAGGTTTCGTTTGATATGCGGGGATCACAGTGTGTCTGTGTCTGTGTGCAATCTACGTGTGTGGATGTATATATGTAGTCTCGTGTGTGTGTGTCTGTGTGTGCATTCTAGGTGTGTGGATGTATATATGTAGTCTCTTGTGTGTGTGTCTGTGTGCGTGTGTGTGTCTGTGTGTGCATTCTACGTGTGTGGATGTATATATGTAGTCTCGTGTGTGTGTGTGTGTCTGTGTGCGTGTGTGTGTCTGTGTGCATTCTACGTGTGTGCATGTATATATGTAGACTCGTGTGTGTGTCTGTGTGCGTGTGTGTGTCTGTGTGCATTATACGTGTGTGGATGTATATATGTAGTGTCGTGTGTGTGTGTGTGCATTCTACGTGTGTGCATGTATATATGTAGTCTCGTGTGTGTGTGTGTGTGTGGTGTCTGTGTGCGTGTGTCTGTGTGCATTCTACGTGTGTGGATGTATATATGTAGTCTCGTGTGTGTGTGTGTGTGCGTGTGTGTGTGTAAATATGTGTTTGTGTAGGCTTGGGGTCATGTTAGTGTTAATCTTTGTCAGCAAAGAAACAATTCGCATGCTGCTAGTAGAGAGAGATACAGACGGGTAGATGAAGTAATTTAAACACTATCTTGTAAGTTTATTTTCTGACAATTATAGTAATTTTACTGTGTAGCCTCTCTTTGGGAATATTTAAACTGACATGGGATACCATTTTTCTGTCTTAAGACATTAACATCTCATAAGCGAACACCTATTATTGTGATGTACTGTTTGATCTCTTCCTTTAGTCGTGTACTGTCAGTAGAGAAATGTAAGTCATGTACAGTCAGTTGAGATATGTACGCAGGTTGTCGGTGGAGAGATATAGTCAGGTACTGTCGGTGTAGAGATATAGTCAGGTACTGTCGATGGAGAGATATAGTCAGGTACTGTCGATGGAGAGATATAGTCAGGTACTGTCGATGGAGAGATATAGTCAGGTACTGTCGATGGAGAGATATAGTCAGGTACTGTCGATGGAGAGATATAGTCAGGTACTGTCGATGGAGAGATATAGTCAGGTACTGTCGATGGAGAGATATAGTCAGGTACTGTCGATGGAGAGATATAGTCAGGTACTGTCGGTGTAGAGATAGTCGGGTACTGTCGGTGGAGAGATTTAGACTGGCACTGTCAGAGGAGAGATATAGTCATGTACTGTCGATGGAGAGATATAGTCAGGTACTGTCGGTGTAGAGATAGTCGGGTACTGTCGGTGGAGAGATTTAGACTGGCACTGTCAGAGGAGAGATATAGTCATGTACTGTCATTGGAGAGAGACAGTTGTGTACTATAAGTAGAGATATGCAATGTAATGTCAAATACTATAATTGGTTAAGCCAGCTACCGCCCTTGCACACAATAATAGACTTTGTCAGTTAATTCCCCTGTATGTGAAAGTTCAAAGGTTATAATGCACGGATCACATTACTCAATCTGGTACGGAAATAAGCACTAAGACAGTGCAGGTGAAGTGGAATGGGCGAGGGGAGAGTGTGACTAAGGGATGAGAGGAATTCCGCAGAAAAATATAAGTGCACGGTACGAAAGAAGGGCAAGGTAACTTAAAGCATCAGCATGTTTTTTCTGCCTTAGATCAGAGCGGACAAAAAGAAGAATGACGAATGCCGGTGGAGGAAAGTAGTCTGGGAACTGTTTCCTGTTTGTGTTTGGTTTTATTGATTGTAAATATGGTCGGATGTCAAGTCGGACTGATAATTTAAAGGTGGAATTAAGATCAGCAGCCTGCCACCCTCCGCTGTAACAAAAGGTGCCGGTACTCACCACAAAGTGTCTTGGTAGTAGTTGGTGTGGAAGTTATTAATGGCATAATTATAACCAGGTAACTATTCAGCGCCAGAAATATCTAGATTCGCTCTGGCATCTAGTGCCTTTTCCAAACTGTCAATGATCTGGAAGCAAAAGACACTCAGAAAACACACGTAGCTTAAGACCTTTAACTCTTGTGTGATTCCAGTACTAACTTATTTATGCGAGAGTTGGAAAACAACAGAAGCTCTTGATTTTTTTTTTTTTAAATTGACAATTTTGAAAACAGATCTTTTAGAAAAGTAACGAATCTCCACCGGACAGATTTAAGATCCAGTACGCAAAATAAGACAAGAGACCAAGCAGGATAATGTTACAAATTTTATAAAAAAAGCGCCGCTGGAACTACATCGGACATGCACTCAGAATGGATAAGACAAGACTTCCCCATCAAACTCTCATATGGAACCCGCAAGGGGAAAAAACGGGGAATACAGACTGCGTTGAACCGTCATCAAGTCAAAGACCTAAATGAGGTGGCAACGAACCGTCAGACACGGAGACTTCTTCCCTGTGCGCAGTCTTAGGCTCAAGAGGGAAGACAAACTGTGTGAGTCTCCGGGTTGCCCGAAAGCCAGTAATCTCAATCACTCGTCGTCTCTCGACCCGATTGTTCGTGTTCACAAATCCCAGTACCAGAGCACCAGGTATCGACTCTGCATTTATTAAACACGCGGGGATTGCCCATGCTTTGCCTGTTGTCTTCCCTAGAAGGTTGACCAAGCTGCACACGGCTGCCAAGGGCGGGAACTCTAGAGTCCACTCATGAACAGACGGACGTCACCACACTTATGAGGCTACAGATATTCTACGCAACTAACTCAGATAACAAATACCAAAGGAGTCGGCTGAAAAAAAGCAAATATCGCAGCTCTGCTGTAAAGCGAGGCACAACGCATTTACTGTCGTACGAACAAGAAATAAACATTTTTCACAGATTACTGGTCGTTCATGTTTTGATGCCATCCTCCCACTTGTGTTGCCCTGTGTCTCCTGCTCGCTTCCATTCAGTATGTGTGATTTCAGTGCGGCTGAAATGGTTCAAGTGACTTTCAAAAAGGAGGTGGATATTGAGAAACGGACAGAGAAGAATAAAGAGGACGTAGGAAAAAATGCTGAGAGGAAGAAGAAAAAAAGGGAAGGCGGGGAAGAATGGAAGTAGAAGAACTGAGGAGGAGGAGATTATGGGAAAAAAGAGAAGAAAATGAGAGAGGAATAAAAGAAGAAAAAAGAAAGGAGGGGAGAAGAGGAGGAAAAAGAGAGAATAAGAAGGCCAAGAAGAAAGAGAGGGGAAGAAGGCGAAGAAAAAAAAAGAGGAAGAAAAAGGCGAAGAAAAAGAAAGAGAGAGGAAGAAAAAAGGCAAAGAAAATAAGAAGAGAAGTCAGCAAACATTGCTTTGTTCATACAGAGAAATTGCCTAGTGTTAGGTGTGGAGTTTCTCCCTCTACCTAATGCTCTGTAGATCGACCCCCTCCCTGCGAGACAAAGACAGAAACATGCGTGAGTTCACGACACGCCGGCTGCCCTGCACGCACGTGTCATCAGCAAAGTGCAGCCTGGGAAAATGACAAGATACCTTCTGCCACAGGGGCACTGGAACTTGGGTACCCCGGTCTTGACACCTCGCCCCCCCCCCCATTTACACATGTAATTGGAGGGGGGGGGGGGGCGCTGAGCGCTTGGCCACATACATTTGTGAGAAATCTAAGTTGGCCTTTGCTCCCTCCCCCAATCTTTTTTGGAAGTTTTCTTTTAAGGTTTTATTTATACAAATAATTTAATTTAAGATATATTTTTTGCCATTCAGCATTTAATTTTATGCATTTAAACAAGGCTTAGGATCATTCAGCCCCACCCCTAGAACATCGTTGAGAGTCTGAGCTTCCAAGTTTCGCGGCTGTGCCCGCACCCTCGCCTAAGTAAACACCGTAGCGTGTAAGGGCTGAATCATTTTGTTTGTTGGGGGGGGGGGGGGGAACTGCGTGGTCTCGAGGCATGGTGTCCGCCTCGAGTGCTAGAGGTTCCGGGTTCAATTCCCGGTAAGTCCTGAGATTTTTTCACGTGGGCTTGGACTTCTAGTAATTCCCCCTGGTCTCTGGGTAGTAAAAAAATCCCCTGGGTGGAGCAGTAGCTCTTTAAACTGTCGATCGATAAATCTACGAGCCAGCAACCAACCAGGCAATCAACAGATTAATCAGTCATTCATCTAATCAGTCAAAAATCGTTCGATCAATCGGTTATTTAAGTAACCAGTCAGTTAAACAATCAATCAATCCCTCAGTAATTCGATCAACTAATCAAGCAACCAATTAGTAAGAAATCAGTCAATCGTTCGATCAGTCGGTTAGTGAAGTAACCAGTCAGTTAAACAGTCAGTCAGTCAGTAATTCGATCAACTAATCAAGCAACCAATAAGCCAAAAATCAGCCAATCGTTTGATATGTTTTTAGTGAAGTAACCAGTCAGATAAACAGTTAATCAGTCAGTAATTTACTCAACTAATTAAGCAACTAATTAGTCAAACAATAACTGCGTACGTTGAGCTTGGAGACAGTAAGATGGCTGCTGCATTCGGTGTCCAAAGCGGATTCTCGAGTCAGCAGAGGTGCAGCACTGATAGCTCCATGCGCAAACTAGAGATCATGCCCGTGCAGCATAATCCCTCCTTCAGCCTGCCTTGTTTACTCTAACGAAAAAATAACATTTGGAACAATTCGTGCGGTAGAAAGTGCCGGATGAGAAGAGCAGTGCTTTATCTGTCCGCCTGTCGGAGCTTCCCTCCTAGACCAGTAGCCCTACAAGGCAAAGGGCCTTGCCTGCCCTGTCATAATATTGAAGTCCCTGAAGTTCCATAAGGATAACGCAACTCTAAAACGTTAAAGTCGTAAGGATCGACTTTGTTGCACCGAGGGCGCCGCGCAGAGCACGAACTCCCCAGCTCCGGCGAAGATCCCCAGGGATCTCCGTAACAGTTGCATCCGTGAACTGAAAAGCGCAGCCATAAAACAAACCCACAACCTTTAGAGCGCGAGGCAAACCAGCGCAACTCTAATCCCCAAAAAGTGAAGAAGATATAAAGGAATCAATGAGCAAACAAGATTTGTAACAATTAAAAGCTAGATTCAGCATTGCATTCAAACTTTGAGCTTTCAAAAACTCGTAATAGTTCCCCGCAGCAGGCAAACAAGTGTTCATGTTTTAGGTGAGATTGTTGCAGGCAGACAACGACCCACCTGCTAAAACTCAGGCTGGGATCGCGACACCAAGATCACACAGCAGCTGTTGCCAGGGTAGGCCGACGGTTACTTAATGAGGTAGACAGCACATGGGCCCGACACCCGGAGATTTAGAATGACTTGACTTACCTGTGATCTGTGAGAAACATTCTCCGTCGAGTTTTGGCGTGTACCTGACCGGAGATTTATGACCAGGGCCCTAGCCTGGGAATCTCGCTGTTCCCATGTCTCGTCCAGCTGTGCCATGATCTATATCCGGTGATTTCTTCCCATGTCTCGTCCAGCTGTGCCATGATCTATATCCGGTGATTTCTTTCACTGATTGTTCTGTTTTATCATCTTCTTTTTTGCGTTTACCAGCTGTAAATTCTGGTGGAAAGTTCTGGTTGTTCGTCCGCTTCTGGACTGCAGTCCTGTTCCAGAACCTGAGTGTTGCGTGTGTCTCCGTTTGAAAAATCTGACACACTTGTGTGCAAGACTGTTAGTTCCCTGCCTCTCACCCATATGCACTTCGACTTTGAAGGAAGCCCCCAATTAGTCGACTCTTACGACATGCTTTTGGACAGGCAATGGGTCTATTATTGTTTTCCATAATTATAGGGCCCCGGAACCCACACGGGGGTCCTGTTTTATGTTGTAGTTGTTCTCGCGTCGTTTCGATCTGTTGTTCTTGGTTGTCTGATTGCAGTGATTGTCGCACAATAGATTGTGATAGATCTGTGGTCATTTCCAACTGTATTGCAATTTCTGTCACTGGTTGTCTAACTTCACATCGTGTTTGTTGTTCTGTCGTTTCAACCAGTTGATCTATATCCGGTGATTTCTGTTACTGATTGTCCAACTTTACATTGTGTTTGTTGTTCTGTCGTTTCAACCAGTTGATCTATATCCGGTGATTTCTGTTACTGATTGTCTAACTTTACATTGTGTTTGTTGTTCTGTCGTTTCAACCAGTTGATCTATATCCGGTGATTTCTGTTACTGATAGTCCAACTTTACCTTGTGTTTGTTGTTCCTTGTTTCGACCGGTTGATCTATATCCGGTGATTTATTTCATGGATTGTCCAACTTTATGCTGTTTTTTTTTCTCTCTTGTTTATCTATTTCCGATAATTATCGGTCGTTAAACTTAACGTCAAAAGCAGCTTTATCTTTTTGTTTAGTTACTGCCCTTGCAAGCTACATATTTTTCTGATGCGAATTCATTTCCAGTGTTCTCACTTGTGCTGATATATGGATTTTTTTTCCGAGATACCTAAGTTAAGGGAATGTATATTCTTGTTTATAATTGTAACTTTGTTTGTTCATGTCATGTGCTGATGCAACCTTCCTATCCGCAACGTTCTCTTGTCGTTAATATGTGTGTGTGTGTGTGTGTGATAGTATTAAGCCGACTAGTTCTAGGTTTCTTTCTGGTTGATTTCTTTCCGTGATACTTAAACTTCTAGTAATCTTTTATACGAACTTTTCTTTCTATTTTGTGTGTGTGTGTGTGTGTGTGTGTGTGTGTGTGTGTAAATTGTCGCGCTGTAGACTGGCCTCTTCGGACTCTTATGCAGCTGCTGCCCTCTGACTTGACAAGAATGACCCCTAATCAGTCGACGTTTGCGACATGCTTTTTAGGCAGAGACCCCACCCCCCCAATCGCCCCCCCCTTCACCCTCCACCATAATAGGGCCTCTGAAGTCACATGCGGAACACCTCAAGGAAATTCCAGAAAGCCCGCTTAGACGTAGCATAGTTATATAATGGCACGCCCACGATTACGCGATAATCTGCAGACTATTGGGGGGGGGGGGGGGGGGAGGAGTCTTAAGATTAATTGTCTTCCTATAGCTGAACGTAGTAGTACTGTCTGGAAATACGAAAGTTTGCAAACGACCGCATAAACCGATCTTGTAAAATGTGCAACTTTGATATCCTCGGGGATCATTTAAATCGTCATCGCCTTTTGTCTGTCTTGGCAAGTTCAGGGCACCGCGACCAGCTCGTTAAGACGAACCCTTGAACAAAACTGCTTTTGTAGTTTCAATATGTCATTTGTGTTTTTCTTCCTCGGTAATTATCTGCTCTGGTTGTTTACTTACGTCCCCTGCCATCGTTTGGCCCACTTACCGTCAGGCATCGATTATCGCTGATTCCAGCAATAGCCAACATCCTGGGTGGAAGAGAAATCTCCCGGCACTTACAGCTCGTAACCACAGGAACATTATTTGATTAGGCGACGTTGTTATTACCCTTCATCATGTTCTATTTACAGGATTAGGGCCTTTTGTGACAAGTGTGTGGTTTGCTGAACACTTTCAGTGTATTTTTTAAGGTGCGCTTTATGTCGAGTTACCGAGGCATATCGCGAGGGTTGTGAATATTTTTTAAAGGCCTGCGATCTGTTGTGTGATGTCCTAATGTAATATCTGCCCCTGTGACATCAGTGACCAAAAGGGAATGGGAAAAGCAAGACAGAAATGCAATCAAATTGCTGCTTGTACTATCGTTATCGAGATTCTTTGCTGGCTGCTGACGGAGCGTTTGTGGTAATGTCCCATGATGTCATTTCATAGCCAAGCACTCACTAAATAAACTTAATACACTCAAGGAAAGCAAAGAACAGCAACGTTCCAATTTAGCATGTCACACTAAAGTGACACTGAAATGAGAAACAGATGGATTGAGGAAACCAGGACCTACAAGAGAAACCCTAAGTCGAACGTTATTAAGATCGAAGGTGAGGGCCCTGGAGTAGATTCCATCCATGATATCAAGAGGATTGCACAGGATAGACCGAAATGGATCGATCGATGGGTTCCCCCTCCCCCTACGAGCTACTATCTAAATGTTTACCATGCCATCCTGGACCAACAAAGCAGATCCCAGATACCCCGTTAAAACTCTAAAGAAGGTATAATTATCGCAGCAGTAGCGGGTTCCTGTGTGTGAGTGAGGAAGGACCACGGCCAGCTTCAGCAGTATGGTGAGCACAGACCAGCCATGGACCGGTCTAACAAAACGGGAATTTCCGTAGACCTGTTCGGCCTCACTGCTGAAGCTGGCCTTGGGCAGGACTAGACCACTGGCCCTGTGTGATACTACGAGATGATGCTGATGGTGAACTTATTACAGGGGAAGGGGGGAGGGGGGTTAGGTGTTCCAGAAGAGGAGACTAAGAGAGAAGATGTTGCGGTAAATCTGGTTTTGTTTTAACTCACCCTAAATACGGGGAATCATATGAGGATGTTACGGTTTGAAATGAACACCAACTGTGACCCTAATCATCCCATAATTTCACCGTGTTTGGGGTGTAATAAATATTAAGAACCTAGGCCTGTGTGTAGCTGCATCAACAGTGGTCGCCCCCTTAAAATATAACCACACAACACTGGAACCAGTCAAGAGCGGGCTTCCAAAGCTCAATCGATGTTAGGAGAAAGAAATTCTTTCAAGGAGAAAGGCGCCTTCCCTATCAGGGTGGATCACGTGACTGCCAGTATAAGTAGCCCTGACGTTACGAGCCTGCGCAGGCATGCAGTCGGAAAACCGGCCATGTGTGCAGGAGAGTAGATGGAGAAGTGCATGTCAGTGTGTCGTCGCGCTTGAGTGCAATCTGGGCTCATTTGATGCGTGCCAAGACTGGATTCTTGGCTGGAGAAAGGATACATTTGTGCCATGATGTTGATTCGTCGCCTAAACCTAAAGGTTTCTTCTCTTCAGTCTGTCTGTTTGTTGTCTGTTTTTTCCCGGGCTAAATTTGGAGTAAAAAATCTACCCAAAGTATTTCAGGATCCTCGCCGGTGTTACGGAGTTCATGCACTGTGCTGAGATGCTTCGGACTAGGGCTGGAGTTAGAAGTAGAACGGGGCAATTATAGGTTCTACACTTGTGCCATGATGTTGATCCGTTGTTTAAACTCAAACCTAGAGGTTTCTGTTCAGTTTGTCTGTTTGCTATTTGCTTGTCTGTTGGTTTATCCACTCCCCCATCGACTCCATGACCAACAACTACGGATATAGTAAGAATGAATCCAGCGTTGACTGTCTACGATTTGTCTTTTCCAGGTGCCACCCGCGAGATTGGCTCAGCCCTCACCCGACTGTGCATGAGGCATCGTAGCATCGAAACTCACCTGAAGGCGCTAACCAGGTGAGCTTGTCTACGTGTCTGTCTGCACACCTGTAACCAGGTTGTTATATGGTGTGTAATGAAATGCGAATGCTTGAGTTTGTCAAATCGGCGGTTTTTGTTGTTGTTCAGGCTCACATTAAGTACACAAGGCATTCCCCCAAGGCGGAAATTTCAGGTTGTTTGTCCACCTCCGGACTCTAGTCTTTTCCCAGAACTGAGTATTGCGTGCACATCTGTTTAACGGATCTGACTTAATTGAATGCAGATTGTTGATTTGTCTCTCAGGCAGATGCACTCCGGCTTCGAGGAAACTGCCCCCCCCCCCCCCACCCCATCCCCAAATAATCGACTCTTACAACGTGCTTTGAGGGAAGACAGTGGGTCTGTTCTTGTTTTCCCTACAATGGGACCCAGGAACCCACACAGGTAAACAAAGACCTAATAAAGAAAATCACATATTTCGACAGATGTCAGAAGTTTTTGCCAGAAAGAAAAAAATCACACATGTAAATATTGACGACAAAGAACACACCGTCAGCACTACAGTGTTGTTTACCAGTTTTGTGTTACCATGCCAAACACAGACATTGACGATGAAAGAAAAAAGAAAAACCGAAGCAACAGAAAGGAAATGTAACTAGAAAAACGGAATCAGAATTGATTATATTAGGAAAGACGTTGTGCCGGAACCGAAAGACGACAGATAAAATGGTTCGGACATGTGTCAGGACCAGACAGTGTACCACAGAGAGCCCTGTCAGACATAATGGAGGCAACTCTCCCTCTGCTATCATCTAAGACAATCTGTGCTAGGCCCGGGATTTTTGTTACAGACCAGTCGGCTCTTCACGGGTTGCCTGACCAACATCACGCCGGCCGCCTTCATTTCCCATTACATTTACTAGTACCAATGTTAAGCTAGAACAACCTGCGAGCCTTAGTTAAAATATACAATACCACATCAATGCTGATTCGAGCCCAGAATCTTAAAGCCGGAAAGCTAGTGTCCAGCAGCTTAACCGCAGCGGCCGGTGCAAAATTTAATAAGACTACAACTCGTAGTGGAACTCTGTGTTGGCTGCTAAAGATTAGGACAAAGCGTCTGTGGGAATACTACTGGATATTTTGATGTCGGTTCTTAACTCCTGCATGACGTAACCCTCGACTTATCACTAGGAGCGTGTAATCACCTGCAGCATCGGCCGTGGTAGAAAATGTCGACGATGATAGTAATGATGATGTAAATAGCGATGATGATGTAGTAGCAGCAGCAGAACAAATCCAACATTGGTGGAAGTGGTGATAGTAGAAGTAGTAGTGGTGGTTGGAGCAGCAGCAACAGTAGTAGTAGTAGTAGTAGTAGCAGCATCAGCAGCAGCAGCATTGGTGGTGGTAGAAGTAGTAGTAGTAGTAGTAAAAGTTATAGTAGCTGTGGTGGTGTTAGTAGTAGTAGAAGTGGTGGTGGTGGTAGGAGCAGTAGTAGTAGCAGCAGCATCAAAAGTAATAGTGGTGGTTGTAGAAGTAGTAATAGTTATAGTAGCAGTAGTGGTAGTAATGGTGGTGGTGGTAGTAGTAGTAGTAGTAGCAGCAGCATCAACAGTAACAGTGGTGGTTGTAGAAGTAGTAATAGTTATAGTAGCAGTAGTGGTAGTAATGGTGGTGGTGGTAGGAGCAGTAGTAGTAGCAGCAGCATCAAAAGTAATAGTGGTGGTTGTAGAAGTAGTAATAGTTATAGTAGCAGTAGTGGTAGTAATGGTGGTGGTGAGTTGTAGTAGTAGTATGCAACGCGCGTGTGTTATTGCAGCCTTTAGCATCTGTACTTTGCCAGGTTTTCCGAATGACATGGTATACATATATGTGCCAAACACTTTGTGCGTCGACTCCCAGTTAATCTGTCGATAGCTAATTAAATAATTAACTGCGAATTGTATATCTACATGATCAAACCTTCTCTTTTTTAGTTTGTATTGTTATTTGTTGGCAGAGAAGTGCAATCTTGTCCTGTGTTGTATATTTCTTGACGTGCTAACTGTAGACTAGAGTTGTTTCTCATCTGTGGCTTCTGTTTAGCCCTAGGGGGAAATTCATCTTTGCTGTCTTGTGCCAAATTGAGCCAACACTTTCTGTTTTGCAAGTTTGGATGAAATATTTCTTGTGTTTAAACTTTCTTTGCCATGTCTAAATATTGTTATAGTTTCTAAACTTCCTCTCCCGTGTCTAAACGTTCTCTCTTGTAGCTAAACTTTCTCTCTTATATCTATTGTCCACCTCTCTTGTGGCTAACTTTTTATGTGGCTCAGATTTCTTGCTTAAATATGTCAACTGTATCTCTTTCTCTTTTAACTATACTTTCTCTTTTGTGTCTAAAGCTTCTCTTTTAAACTCTAAACTTTCCCTTAGTGTCTAATATTTCACGGTTTAATCTAATACACGCCTGTTTAAACACGACCCGGACGTCGTGTGGAGCTGATTAAAACAGCTTGAGAACCATCGACGGGATGTATTTTCTGTTAGCCAGATTGTTGCCAGCGGGTGAAACTAGAGATCGCTGCACTAACTACGGTAAATTACGCTGACAGTGATTCATGCTGAGCCAAAAGAGTGTGGGATTTGACCTGTCTAATGTGGCTGTAGAAGGCCAACATGGTACAGAATTAGAAACTAGCAATCGTAATAATCTCTCCTAAGTAGGTAGGTAGGTAGGTCGGTGCTTTGCTTGGGGGAGGTTGGGGGGTGCAACCAGCATTTCGAGGATGGAGCTTGAGGTTATAATTGTGACTAGGTTATATGCGCTATATAAAATGGCTTAGCACTGCACGCCACTCAGAGCCATGAAACGGACTCCTGCTATGTTGATGCGATCAGAGGATACACACACTGTCCCCACCGGCGACGAAGACGTCTACCGGCGAGCCAGTGGGTGAACCAGTCGCCCATGAACCTCTCCTCGTTCTGTTCTGTTGTTAATCATCGCAAGCTTCCTGGTGTGACTTGCATATAAAATAATAATAATAATAATAATAATAATAAAAATAATAATAACAAATAATATAATAATAATAATAAATATATTTAGTGTTGAAGATCAAGTACTTTGCCATGTGGCACATAATTATGTGGTATGTCTTTACTTTTAAAGTTGTCTGAAGTTTGGCAGATAATTTATAACTTAAAAAAAAAAAAACCCGCAGATTAGTTTGTGTGTTTGTTTTGTTTTATTTATTTTGTTTTAATGAACGCACATGCTGTCAGGTGCCCATATAAGAGAAGACCAGACATAGAGGGATAGACAGCATTAACAACCGGTTGAACGTGGTCATATTGTTGTGGCCTTTCTTCGCCCTTGCAGATTGGAATTGGACCAGACAGAACAAACGTGGGTGTGTGTTCTGTTTTAAATATCACACGCCACCTGGTGTAAAACGTATATAATAATAATCATCATCATCATAGCAGCAGCAGTAATCATCGTCGTAGTAGTAGCAATAGCAGCAGCAGCAGTTGTAGTAATAATAATATGAATAGTAATAATAATAATTATTGTAATTTTACTTGGTAATGAAGAATTAATACTGTGCCCTCTGGCACATGTTTGTGTGGTTTCTCGTGACTTTTGACAATTTTTGACAAACGCTTATGTGGGTATGTTGAGCCCTGATTTGATGGCCGCTCACTGTCCATCTGCAGTTCTATACTAGACAACCTGGTGGCGCCTCTGCAGGACAAGCTGGAAGACTGGAAGAAGGCCGTAGTGCAGCTGGACAAGGACCACTCCAAAGGTAGGGACGAGTTATCTGGTTGTCGTTGTTTGTTCAAAAATGAAATGTACACTCAGACTTGCCTATAGTTGGTCTTACCTGTTTGTATATTTTTATTCTAAATCTGGTGTCTTTACATTGCTGCATTTGTCTGTCAGTATATTTGATGCCCCTCTCTGTGTGTTTTGCCTGTGTTTGTTTCTTCTTCTTCTATTTCTTCTTCTTCTTCTTCTTCTTCTTCTTCTTCTTCTTCTTCTTCTTCTTCTTCTTCTTCTTCTTCTTCTTCTTCTTCTTCTTCTCTTCTTCTTCTTCTCTTCTTCTTCTTCTCTTCTTCTTCTTCTTCTTCTTCTTCTTCTTCTTCTTCTTTCTTCTTCTTCTTCTTCTTCTTCTTCTCCTCCTTCTCCTTCTTCTTCTTCTTCTTTCTTCCTTCTTCTTCTTTTCTTCTTTCTTCCTTCTTCTTCTTCTTCTTCTTCTTCTTCTTCTTCTTCGCTTCTTCTTTCTTCTTCTTCTTCTTTCTTCTTCTTTTTCTGCGGCAGCGGCTGCTGCTGCTGCTCTTTTCTTTTCATCCTTCCTTCTCCTCCTCCTTTTCCCGCCTCCTTTTTTTTCGTGCTCTTTCTTCCTCCTTCTTCTTCCTTCTTCTCCTTCATCATTATCACCTTGATGTCTTAACTAAAGCAGCTATCTACTATTATGATTCTAACCCTTTTCATCGTATTGTGTGTGTAAAGAACAAGTGAGCATATGTGGTTGTGTGTGTGAGTCACTATTCTGTTTAAAATCTCACTAGGATATCTAAATGTGGTCTTGTGTTGCATTTTATTTTGGTTCGATAGAAAGCAAAAAGGCCAAGCAGGATATCAAAAAAGCAGCCTCGGATACCATACGACTACAGAAGAAAGTCCGCAAAGGATCAACGCATGGTGAGTGGCTGTGTTCTGTTAGTTACGTTGTGTTTTTGTGTCCTACACCAGTGTTCTTCAACTGGATGGCTGAGGCACGGATGAGTCACGAGAATGACCTTGTGGATCGCCAACGATTTATACCCCGTCTTGTAGCCAATAGGTGACTGGGACACTACATTGTTGTGTAGTAAGACTTTATACGCCTCACTTTGATCAGATTATCGGACAACTAATTTTGTGACATTGGATTTATCTATATTTGTTGATGATTCTATGTTTCGTTAGCTGTCAGTGGTTTGCCAAACGATTCCCCGTGTTCTTTCAGTCTCAGATTGTAAAAGGGCTGAAGAACACTGATCTGCCACTGCTAGTGAAAGGGCCAATCATTAGGAATGTGTTTCATACAGGTGAACCAGCAACTCTGCAATAAGGACGCATTTGGTATCTATTTTTACCCGCCTGGGTCCTCAGACCCATTTTGGGGTAAAATAAATAGATCTACCACCCCCCCCCCCGCCCACAAGCATGTCCTTAAAGGCTACTAATTATGCATATTTAGTTCGAAATCAGAGTGCATCAGCTCCTGAGGCGAGGGATTCAGAGTCTGCTAACTCATAAGCAAGATATGTAAAATAGATGTGCATCTCAAACTCAAGTTCTGGGACATGATCAAAGATGAGAAGTGGTTGAGCAACCAGAACTTTCCACCGGAGTTTGCAGCCAGTGAACGCGAAGAAGGAGGAGCAGGAGAAGAAAAAGAAGAAGTAGAAGTAGGAGAAGAAGAAGAAGGAAGAAAAAACAAAGAAGAAGAACAAAAAGAAAAAGAAGAAGAAGAAGACGTATCCAGCTTTTGAAATCGCAACGTTGGTTACAATAGTGGTTTGATCTTCCCGCGCGTGATAACTCCCGGAAGCAGATAACAGAGTTGATATTTGCTACTTGATAGTAAAATATGGTCGTTATCTGGTACAGTTGTAAAATTGTACACACTCCCACTGGCTTGTGGAAACATCCGTAACACCCGGCGATTTCCGCGTACGGATTATGTTATTGTTTAAAGTGCTATAAAGCGGTCTTTATTATCTGCATTTGTCGCCATGTTGTAGCGGGTAGACGCTTGCCTACGAATCCAAAGGTCGTGGGTTGAAGCGAGCTGGACCTCATTTAAAAATGACCTCAGCTCTCTGGTCGACCCAGTCTGACATGGATACAGGTAAAGTCCTGGGAAGTAGAGGTGGCTGGCCGGATGTTGATTACATTATCCATGGAGTATCGATTGGTGTATAAAATATAGGTCTAGCCTTATATGCCTGGTAAGCCGAAAATAACTTATCATTAAAATTAAAGTTTTAGAGATTGCCAAATAGGCAGTCTAATTTAGTGTTGGTTCTGTAGCCCTATTGTGGGGGGAAAAGGGGGGGGGGGGGAAACAAAAATATTGCTTCCATCACCAGCATGTTGTAGGTGTCTACCACTTAGGGGATTTCTTCGACGTCGGAGTGCATCAGTCCGTTAAGGCAAGGAACCAACAGCCTGCATACAGTAAGGTCAGACCTGTATGCCGGGTGCAGATGCAATTCCTAAGTCCTTGAACAATGTCAAAGTCTGGAAATGGACGAACAACCAGGACTTTTCGCTAGGGTTTACAACTGGTCAACGCGGAAAAGTAAAAGTTTTTCTTTTAATCCAAAACTCCCCCCCCCCCCCCCCCCACATCTTTAATACAGTAATTCCTTTTTGGATTGAACTGAGTTGGGTTGAATCAAGACGGACATCACATTACAGCGCTGGATCGAGGCATTCCATAAGCGCCCCGTCCCTATATTCAGCAGCCAGCGCAGAGTTCCAGTACCAGTGGCGCTAGTAACAATCCGATAAAACGTCCATCTTGCCTTTCCTCCGAGCGTCGAGTGTAGGCCAGAATCACTGGTCACTCCCCGCTGCATCACTCTTGCCAGATTGTGGTGATCCTTGAGCTCCTCCGTTCATCTACAAGGCCGAACAACATCTGCCTTATTATGCATCAGTATTCCGCCAAGTTGTGCAGAGCCAGCCAGTCTACCCGCCTGTTCATTTCCTAACACACCGGCTTGCTCCGGAAAAAGGACCCAGACAGCGCTCCTCCCTTGGCCTCTGAAGCGAAGCATGCTACTCTGGAGGTAGCATGTACATGTTCTCACCTTCCTCGGCATGCTTTCTGTGACAATCAAGATGTGTGTGTACTCGTGCGTGCGTGTGGTGTTTCCTTGTAAGCAGAATATCCTCCCTCCCCCTCTCCAGACCCAAATACATTAATGTATTGCCTCCCTTGGTACACTGTTGTGCCTTTTGCTTGATAATTGATTTCTTGCCGTGACACATCACGCTCATCTTTCTCCACAATACAGTATTCTCCCATCTTTCCGTCATCACCTCTACCTGTTTACTTATATGCATTTCATTTGCGAGCGTTGACCCCGCCGAGGCGTCACCCTTCTAGCGCTCTCATCGTATCAGATAACTCCTTGTAGTGTATGTTCCTGACCGCACTCCGCTGTTAATCTAAGGCTCTTACCGAAATCCCCGCATTTGTGTTCTAGTAGAGTTGCCTGTCATCCTTTTGTGTGTATCAACGAGTCCCAACCCGGTGGAACCAGTGTCTATATTGCTTGCCCCCCCCCCCTTTAAATTGACTGTCCCATTTCGTGTTTATCCGAGGCATTTTAATCCCAGGCTGTTAGTTTCTCCCATTAAACGGCACGCGAGAAGCGGCTGCCCGGACGATTAAGAACAGTGTGCTGTCATGTTGGAAATCGAGGTTCAAATCTCTGTGCAGGTTGTGGATATTTTGTGTGTGTGTGTCGGGGTGGGGGGATACAATTTTTTAACCTGCACAGTTCGTGGCGACAGCACTAGCCATGCGGCCATAAATCCTAAGGTTCAAAGACACCGCCACCCCTCCCTCCTCTGCCCAACGACAGTTTTAAACACCAAATGATTCTGCAGGGTCTTATGGCTCTAATGCGATGACAAGTGCGACTAGCAGTAATGTTTCCAAGAGTAATTAAATTAGGGCTAGGGTAAAGCTCCCCCTCTCCACAGCCTGGGCTGTATTATGGAAACCAAGTGTTGCGTATGGAGCACCACTGCCCAACAGTGAAAGAGGGAGGTGAGGAGAAAAAGAGAAACAACAAGAAGAAGAAGGGGGGGGGGTTCAGAAGAAGAAGAATAAGGTTGAATAGAAGAAGAAGAAGTAGAACAAGAAAAAGAATGTTGAGGAGGGAGAAAAAAGTAATTAAGAGGAAGAGGAGGCTCCCCTCTCCACAGCCTGGCTGAGAAGAAGAACCAAGTGTTGAGGATGAAGAATCACTGCCAACAGTGAAAGAGAATGTTGAGGAGGAGAAAAAAGTAGAAGAGGAGGAGGAGGAGGGGGTGGGTGAAGAAGAAGAATAAGGTTGAGGAGAAAAGAAGAAAGAACAAGAAAGAGAATGTTGAGGAGGAGAAAAAGAAGAAGGCGCAGGAGGAAGTGGTGGTGGAGAAGAGAAGGAAAGGAAAGCGGAATATCAGTATAATTTCTACTAAGTATATATTTTAATTTCTTAAAAATTCCACCTTGGAATTCCATCCAACAACTACTGACCGAGCCAACAGTCGAGGGCACTAGATACCAATTGACCTACATCTGAGAACGGGACTGTACCAGACGAAGACGAAAGACGATACGTTCACTAATTGCCATGTTATAACAGACTTGTCACTAGCCGACAGACTCTCACAGACATCGCTGGCACATCTCTGCGTGCTTTCCCAGTTGCCAAGAATAAACTCCGCCACTTCTACAGCATCCATCTGTCGGTACATCCTCCTTGCATGTCAGTCAAGTCAGCGGAAAACAACAACAGTCGCCTATATGGCTGAGAGTTCACGGAGTACTGATTGGCTTCAATAATATACCGACATAATGTATAGTACAGTGCAGTAGGTGCTGTGTTTTTACATTCGTTTTATTTCTTTGTGCGGTCTTTGTTAGTTCTATCTCTTCCTTCTCCTCGTATCTCTTTCTCTCTTCTATTTTTGTCTCTCTCCTCCTTCCCGCCTTTCCTTCTGGGTCAAAGTTTGTTGCGTCCCTTTGCAGGGCCTTGCAGAACCAACCTAGGCAATGTTTAACAGTTTGCCATTGCCTTTTTAACGGTGGGCGGATATTGATACCTCTGTCGAAGTCAAAGCAGTTTCGGTCTTCTGTCAAATAGATCGCATCTGGAATTAAACTGGATAGCCTCGGAATTACGAAGCAGGTTCGCAACGCCTAAACCACAGATGCAGACCTGCGATATCTTGTACTTAGTTCTGAAAACTGTCTATTACCTAAATCACTAAGTGCCGTCCCAATACTGGAGGCAGTTTTTCGTTATTTGAAAGCCCCACTCCGGCTGTTTCCGGGGCCCTAATAACATAGCTTGAACGGGGTTTCTGGGACCTCTCCCCGGATAATCCTCATTCGAATAGCGGCACTTTGTGTCACCGGAAATTTAACACTCGTTGTGATGTCCTGGTGGGGTTGCACGTCAATCAATCAATCAATTATTACCTAATTAGAAAATACGTGACGACCCAAAAGATAATAAGTGGTGAGAATATATTATCCTTGCCGCTGTTATAAGACAGAGTTAGTGCCCTTTTACAGGACGTTGCAGACCAAACCTCCCAGCCTTTCTTGCGGTTTTTGTAGGCATATTTTACGTTCAGTAGTTTGCCATTGCTTCCTGGACGGTCAGCTCTTAATACCACTGTCGAAAAAAAAGGCAAGATAGTCTGCTGCCAGATCGCCTGCAGCTGGGATCCAACCTGGCACCCCAGCATTACTAAGCGCGTTAGAAATGCCTCAACCACAGATTTATAAAAGAAAAAATGTTCCGTCGTCTGCTAAAAATCATATGTTGAAAGGCGACTCATTAAACGTTTGAGGTAATCCGAAGTGTTGACCGAAAGGCGCATATATCGCAGCCCATCTGTAAACAACAGTAGCCCCATGTGCCACCCAAAATTATAAGGAAAAAGATTAAGAAAACAATGGAACTTCACAATGAAGGCAACCCGTCTAGGCTTTATTATTGAAGACGTGCCGGCGGAGTGACTTTTAGTAGACTAGTGATTCTGTGGTAGTCTGTGTATACATGGATCTCCCTGTGTTTACATTGGCCTCTTACTGTTTGTGGTAATGGAGTCTGCGTATGGTAACGACCTCGTCAGTTTTGTGGCCTTGTTACCGGGAGTGTGTGCCACGTACCGGTGTTTATATCTCTCAGTGTGTCTTTCTCTGCCTCCAGTCCCCTCTTTCGACCTACTCTTCTCTGTCCGTCTCCTCCCTCTCCCTGTTTTGTCTATCTTTATGCTTTCTCCCTTCCTTGTCTATTTGTCTACATGATTTCTCCCCTCTATATCCTACCATTTCTATCTGTTTTATCCGCAGCCTCTTTATCCATCACTTCTATTCTGTCTTCGCCTCCCTCCTTTCTGTCTCTCGTGACATTGTCTTAGAGTTGGGAGCTATACAAAGTGTGCTTTTTGCAGGGCTCCAGCCTGTCTGCGAAGAGAGAGAGAGAGAGAGAGAGAGAGAGAGAGAGAGAGAGAGAGAGAGAGGGGGGGGGGGAGGGAGACATAAAGAGAAGCTTGCAGAATAAGAAAGAGTACAGATAAGTACAGGAGATAACAGATCAAATAAGGACGGTGCTGCGAGATTAAGAAGTAAAGGCAGAGAGCTACCAGGAAGGGAGAGGGAGAGAGACCACGGAGTTGCGAACCGACAGGCACTAAAAGGGAAGACAGGCGGATGAAAGAAAGTTAGAACTAGTCAAATATAAATGCCACCGTCATCAAGGACAAAATTAACGTTGCGGCTAAAAAGCCGCTACTATTTCCGAAGCTACAATGTTGTCTCTCTCTCTCGCTCCCTCGCCCCTCCTCTCTCTCTCTCTCTCTCTCAGTTATTATCCTGATCATGGGTTCTTCCTTTGAACTGCCTGCAATATCTTCTGTCACTCTTAACTCCTCCATTCCCCCCCTTCCCCCATCTCAATCACTCGCTATTCTTTCTGTCTCTTTTACTTAACTGTTCTGTCACTCCTAACATCCCCCGCCCGCTCTCTCACACACATACTCAAACCCCTGTATACGAAATGCCACAATAATTCTGTTCTCATTATGTTCTTTTGTGCCTTTCCTCCCTTCCTTGACCCACTTCCCAACCCCCACCACTGGCACGACCATAGGAAGCTCTACCAAAACTACACCGGAAGCTACCTCTAGTAACACCGGAAATGTCATAATTGTGGGCAGGTCTTCATGGCGACTCACTGAACCAGCACAGTATCATGGAAAGATATAACACCCAAGGAAAAGTAGACCAGCGAGCTTTACAGTCTGACGAACACAAACGGAAAATGAAATTTTCAGATACAAATCTTTCATCAGCCCATTACATCAATCCAACAAAACCACACACAAGGACACAGAATCACCTTTCTGTCTGTCTGTCTGTCTGTCTGTCTGTCTGTCTGTCTGTCTGTCTGTCTGTCTGTCTGTCTGTCTGTCTGTCTGTCTGTCTGTCTGTCTGTCTGTCTGTCTGTCTGTCTGTCTGTCTGTCTGTCTGTCTGTCTGTCTGTCTGTCTTTTCTTTTCTTTTCTTTTCTTTTCTTTTCTTTTCTTTTCTTTCTTTCTTTCTTTCTTTCTTTCTTTCTTTCTTTCTTTCTTTCTTTCTTTCTTTCTTTCTTTCTTTCTTTCTTTCTTTCTTTCTTTCTTTCTTTCTTTCTTTCTTTTTCTTTTTCTGTTTACACTTCCTTCTGTCCTTGCTTCTGTGCAACAGATTACATGTTATTGCCATTATTTTCCTGTTTGTCGGCCCAAGACGGAACAAGTTTCGCACCTGCATGTGTCACAGTTTCTACCTATACCGACTGAATACTTCAGGATGCTCGCACATTCCACGTCAACCCACAGAGACCCCTAAGAAGGACCCCTATTAAGTAAAGGACCCTTTACACGCTAGTGGGGCACCAGGCATATGTTGCCAGACCCAAATATTTGTAGACGATAGGCCAAGTTGTCAGCGACCGTTTAAACGTTGTCCGTTTGTTATTTGCTGATGAAGACCTTTAAGCCGCAATGTCAATTTTTGTTGTTTATTGTGGTGGTGGTGGTGGTATTTTGAATATGACTACTTCTAGTTCTCAATTCGTTGGATACTTTTAGGCTGGGTCGACCCGGAGGCAAGGTTAGATAAAAAAAAAAAAAATGTCAGAGGGTGTTGAATACAAGATACTGCAGGTATAGTGAAGGAAGAAAACGGAATAGAGAGTCAAAAGAAAACATAATATTTGTGTGAGTCACTAAGGCAGAGAGGGAGAGAGAAAGAGAGATAAAGATATATATATATATATATATATATATATATATATATATATATATATATATATATATATATATATATATATATATATATATATATATATAGAGACATATATTAAGAGGTATAGAGAGAAAGGTTAAAGTCGAGAAGATCGACTTCGTTACACCGGGTTTTAGCTCCCATGGCTAGGTCTCCCTCCGTAGAACAGCCAGCTGCTTGCCGAGAGGATCGCACAAGCACGAACTCCGTAGTTCTGGTGACGAACCACATGGATCTCAGTAAAATCTCAGTAAAAAGTGCACCACCTCCCACACCCGCTACTGCAATGTTCAAAGAGAGAGAGAGAGAGAGAGAGAGAGAGAGACAGAGAGACAGAGAGAGAGAGATTGCAGAAGGTTGCAAGAGGAAAACAGAGGATAGACAGATAGAAACAATTGGGGGTGGGGAGGAGGAGGGGGGGGGTGAAGTAGAACTGACAGATTCTAAGTTTTGAACTGAAGACCATCGGACCGGCAGCAAACAAGATCCCCAGTAATTTTTCTGATTGTAAATCAGCCCTGAGAACTGTTTGGGAACCTCCGATGTAAATCGACAGAGACGCCATGTTGGCCAAATTCGATAGGAAGGTAATTCGCGAGCCCTCTGTCGAGGGGTCCTTTCATGGGAATGTCGAGTGAGATGACATACTCTCGACCTACAAGCTTGAGTCAATCCAGCCAGTCAAGTGTTTGGTGTTGTTGTTGAAGCCAGCCGTCTGAAAGCTTTGAGTGGATGCTGGGTGTGATGATAGTCTGTGCGCTGGGAGACAACAGCTGCCTGGTTGCAAGGGAGGACGGGAGGACAAGTGGAGTGATCCAGGAGATGAAACTTTGTCCCCCCCCCCCCCCCCCAACTAGACTAACGGATACTGCGTGACCGTTATGTGGTGCCCCTGTATAACTGTGTTGTTAGACTGTACGGTTGAACGGGATTTCCCGGATTACACCTGTTTGATTCTCATCGTCCCCGTGTGGGTTTCAGGACCCCATTGTGGGGGAGAGGGGGGGGGGCGCAAACAAGAATAGACCCACTGCCTCCCCAACATGCATATCATAGGAGTCGACTTTTGGCAGCTTCCGTCAAAGTCGGAGTGCATCTGCTGGAAAGGCAAGGAACAGCAAACTGCACATAAATAGGCCGGTAAAACGGATGTACAGTCAAAACTTAGGCCAAAGTCCAAATAGACTAACAATCAGGACTTTTGGTCGGAGGTTAGAACCGGTAAACAAAGAAGAAGAAGAAGATTTTTTATCCTTCAATGTGAATCATACAGACTGTAAGCCTGAGGGGGACAACAAGCAGCACTTGTCATGTCAGGATATAACTGTCAGGTAGTTTTTTTTTTAACCTGATAATTTAGGACCGCGCCACTTTTGCAGTCACCACAACGTTTTTCCATTGCAAGCTGGCCTGGCAGACAGTCAGTCACGACAAAGTTGTTCCATTGCACACTGGCTTGGCAGATAAGAATCGAGCGAAGAACTTTCCATAATTGTTCAGCCTTCCTGCCTTTATAATTACCTACTGGCAAAAGACACGGCACATTTATTAGCAGTATAGTTGGCGTCTATGCCGAAGCACGCACGGTCAGGTCGGGCAACCGAGGTCACAGAAAAAGTGACAGTTTATATTACCATTACTGTGGTAGAGCAGCTAGCTTTCACTGTTGGTGACTTAAACTCCCGAGTTTCATTAAGTTTCTGTCAGTTTGTCTCCATAAGTCTTAATGATTAACATGCGACCGTCATTGACAGAGAGAGAGAGAGAGAGAGAGAGAGAGAGAGAGAGAGAGAGAGAGAGAGAGAGAGAGAGAGAGAGAGAGAGAGAGAGAGAGAGAGAGAGAGAGAGAGAGAGAGAGAGAGAGAGATAGCGAGAGGAGAGGAACATAAAGAGTTAAGATGCTATGCGAGTTCAGAGGAGTTAAAGAGGAGAGAGATGCCTGATCAGAGAGAAAGAGACCGTGGAGAGAGAGGGAGAGGAGAGAGTAAGAGAGAGAGGAGAGAGAGAGAGAGAGTGAGAGAGAAGAGAGAGAGAGAGGACGCCCGAGTGCATTGTGGACGCACGTAAAATTGTGGCGCAAAAAAAAAAGTCCCTTGGCAGTTGGAAATCGAAAAGAGTAGCCTAACGGAACTGCCCGGGCAAAATTTGGAGTTAGAAATATACCCAAAGTATTTCAGGATCCTCGCCTGTTCTACAGAGCCTGTGCACTATGCCGAGCTTCTTCGAACTCAGACTTGAGTTCTCTGTGCCGGTTGATTTTCAGACGAGAAGGCCTCAGGTCTTCATGAAGGCTATGGATTGTCGTAGGCCTTCATGGTCCACACAGCTTTGTTTCTACCAGAATGCCCGATCCAACCTGGGATCGCTCTTTTGCATCAAGAGAGCATCTCAGTACAACATGCTGAGGATTCTGCGGTGCCTGTCGACACGGTGGTCAGTAGGGGGCGACTCCAGTCATGCCTGTCGACACGGCGGAGGTCAGTAGGGGGCGACTCCAGTCATGCCTGTCCACACCGCGGACGTAAATTAAGGGGGGTGTGGTGGATGCGGGGGGAGGGGGTGGGGGGGGGGGGGGGACGGACTCCAGTCGAGATGTTGACAACAGATGCTACATACAACATAACTGTATTTAGCACTTGTCATCAGCTTGTTGCAGCCAATCCCTATTTAGTGTTGACTTAGGTTTTCTAGAAGCTCCATTGTCTTGTCCGTTGAGTTTTCCAAGCGTATTTAGTACTTCCTTGATAAAGACTTTGGTGGTCGAAGCGTTGATGGGAAACACAAGTAAAGATCTGTAGCCCTTTCCGAGTCCTGAGGATGTTTATGGTATTGTCTGTACCTTTTCCTTCTGCATATCCACACTGTCCTTCACTAATTTCTGGTACAGTCTTTTTAAAAATGTTCTAAATATGCGTCATAAAACAGGACGGTGCACCTGAGGTCTTCGCCCATGCCCTTAGCCACATCTGTGCCATCTCCACAATGTAGGTTGCCCACAGTGTACTCCCTGCTGTCTTTGGCAACATCAAATCGGTGACACCCAGGTCTCTTCCACGACACGACTCTGGTAACATTGTCCGAAAACAACAGGGAGGTTTTTTGTATGTGTTGCATAGTTTCTTTTGTAAGGGCGCTCCTGTGAGCCAGATCTCTTCTTTTCGACATGCACAGATACCGCAACCTAGCTGTAAACCACAGCGTACCAAGTCAGCCGCCCCTTTAAGTGGGAACGCAGGAGAAGAAAAAACTGGCATTTAAGATGTGGTTCATTGTGTCGTTGACGTGCCACGACTGGTGGCGTTCTTGAATTGTAATTGCTTTTTGTTCTTTCTTGGCGCACTTTTCTCAAACTTTCCTCCAGGCACCGACAATGCCAAACGATGCACTACAGCAGTGATTCTCAACCTTCCTAATGCCCGACCCTTAAATACAGTTAGTTCTCGTGTTGTGGCGACCTCCAACCATACAATTATTGTCATTCATAACTTCAATGAATATGTGTTTTGATGGTCTTAGGTGACCCCTGTGAGAGGGTCGTTCGACCCAGAAAAGGATAGCGACCCACAGGTTGAGAACCGCTGCATTGCAGCCTTCTTTCCCCTTGGTAAAATTCCCTGGTGTAATTGTATTGGGTACTGGGTCACACGCTTAACCCCTGACCTTTTCCCGTTACCACCAGCTTCCAAATGGGCAGGTGCAAAAATTGGACTACACGCATTATGGCAGCGAAACAATGTGTATGCTTTCTCACCTGTGGCTAGACACAACACCTGTCTGGTCCGATTGTGCTGACCCAGGTCCAAACCCCGATCTGCACGCGCTTTCTGTCGCCTCCTCAAGAGATTGAACTCATGCACAGGCGGAAGAGAAAGTATTTGGGCCGGAAGTATGACGTCAGTGGTATAGCAACGTCACAGCGCTCGTGACATTCACATAAGCGCTCTGTCCCCATCTTCAACAGCCAAGGAAGGGATCAAATTCCTGTGATACCAGTAACAGTCTGATTGCATGTCCGTCTCGCCTTTCATTGAGTAGTGACCATCGGCCAGATCCCCTGGTCACTACTATCTGCAGCATTTTCTTAAGACCATGCCAACCTGTTTGTGTTTCCCACATTGTTCACTCGCTCCTAAAGGACCCTCCCTTATAACATCTGGCTGTCATGCATCAATTTACCATTAAGTGGTGCCGGCCAGCTAATCTGTCTGCTTGTTCGTTTCCCAACAGACACGAATGTTAACGCCAGGTTAGTTCTATTTCGTTCCTTTGTGTGTACCGTAGCCCATGACACTGACGGTATCAGACAGGTCAGTAAATGACCATTTTCCACATCTTTAGACACATGTTGAATGTTGAATTAGGAGTCGACATCACAGCACCCGGGACACTCCCATAAGCGCCCCGTCGCCATCTTCAGCAGCAAGCGAAGAGTTCCAATTCTGATGGTACGAGTAACTGTCTGATTGTACATGTGTCTCGTTTTTTCCTTGAGTGTTGATTAGAACCCCTAGTAACTCCTCGCAGCGCCATTCTTCCCCGACCGTAATGATCTATTTGTGCCTCCGCGCTGTTCACTCGCTCCCTCAGGGCCCTCACAACATCTAGACTGTTGAACATTAATTCACCACCAAGCGGTGCAGAACCGACCGGTCTGTCTGCCTGCTCGTTTCCCAGCACACCGGCACGACCTGGAGAAAATATCTAAAGAACGCGAACTGCCTGGGATCTCTGAAGATATGCTTGCGACGTCCAGTCGCTTTTGCAATGAACCCCCTGGCACTTGGTCTACATCTCAACACAGAGCCATCTTTAGACGTTTTGGTTATCTAATGCAAGTCCTACACTCTATAGACCGATCGACATTCCGTTTGTGATTTGCCGTCTTGACTTTTAAGGGCTTTACCTGGTACTTGAGGCTGGGCCAACCTGGGAGCAACACTGTGAAACTTGAGTCCGGCTACGTTCGGATTTGAACCCACACGTTCGGATACGTAGGTGTGCGTCTTGCCACTACTCTACGACGGCTGCAATACAGATCAGTGCTTCGCTTTATATAATATAGTTACAGACGTATTCATTATAACTGTCTCTCAGAGCAAGGTTCAGAAAGTAGAATCGGGTATCATAATAGTTGGCATAGGTTGATCCACGGCCAGCTCCAGATTTATATATGCAGCCGGACGTGGTTGATCAGACGCAGGTGAGAAGCAAATTGTTGGTTTTTTGTTGTTGCTCAGGACGTTCGAATTGTATGAAATGAACAGGTTGACAGATTAGCCGTTACCGAGCCTCTGGGCGTTGAGCTACTCTACTGCAAAGCTGACATGGTCAAGGCTGTTTGGGATCAAGTAAACAGTGCAGCAGAACAGACATCATCCCATATCTAGGTATAATATTTCGGCTGAGAGTTAGCAGAGGGTATGGGTTCCCGTAGGTAGGAAACATGCGAACTTTAATCACTCTGCAACAGGTGCTATCAGTATGGCAGCTTTTCTTTGGTTACTTAGCATAGTTAGGGAGCACGTATGGAACTGTCTTGAATCCAGTGACGTTACTTCTTGACTGATTCATTCATTCGTATGTGGTTCGTCCATCACGAGTGATGAAGACAACTTTCATCAAGGATTATATTCTTTCATTTCGTATACTTGTATATTAAGGTGCAGCACGTCGCTTGGCGCATTAAAGGTTGAAACGCAGCTGGAACTCATTTCCAGGCGGTGTGTTATGAAGCATAGCTGCTGTAGTCAAATCCGTGACTCATGCGCACGTCTTCGCCGTGGCCAGTTGATGGACCTAGTTACCCAGCCTGGTCTAACGCTGGCGTTAATGATCTGATTTCTCAGCAGCCCCTGAGTTTCCCCAATCGTTTGTTTCCATGAAGTTTCGTATGTTTTCCGTAGGTTCCGGAGTATTCCGTGAGAGAATAGAGATATTAAAGTCACAACAGGGAACGTGTCTAAGTCTGTGGTGTGTATGCTTACGGCCTGATTTATTCATTTATTATCCTGCGGTGCCATTAAATGTCACATAGGGCTGGTAGTCTCTCAGTTCCTTCCTTTCCTGTGCAATCAGTTCGATAGCAAAGATGGAATTCAGACCAGCAACTTTTGCTTCTCTCTTTATCGTCCGTCTTAGGGTTTAGCTTGGGCGTCCTTGTCCAGTCCCTCTGTTTCCCATTTCTGTGCCTGTTAAGTGATTCCCTGTTGGTCTCTTGTCAAAATTTTTCCCATATGACGCCATCTTCTCTATCTTATAACCGTTGATACTAGTGATTACCCAAATATTTTTATTGTTTCTTTACCCCTTTTGAAATCATCCCATAATTGTTATGTTTATCGTTTTCTTAAAAAAAAAAAAAAAAAAAAACCAGGCATTTTTCTTTCTGGAGCAGATAATTAGTACAGTAAGAGAGCCGTCCCCAAGCCCAACCCTCCTCATTTCTAATCCCGGCTTGGGACCAGCAATGGCAGGTGTTTTTGGCGCTATTAAAAAAATATTATAATACACATTTGAATGTTTTTCCCCCTTCTTTCTGGCAGGTAAAACAGATACTCAGCAGAAACTGGACACCGCCATGATAGAGGTCAACTCCAAGTACCACCATCTGGAGGAGACTGAGAAAGAGCTCGGTGCGGGCGGCATTGATAGAGGAGAGATCCCGATTCTGTCTGTTCATCTCTTGTCTGAAGCCTTTTGTCGTAAGTGGATTTAATCTCTTTAATATATATATATATTTTTTTCCATATCCAGCAAACATGAGTTGTTAACCTTTTGGCTCAGTACTACGGATATCGCAACCCTTTGGCCTTGATTCTATGATAAGTACCGTAAATCTGGGAGAAATGTGGTTTTTCTGCCTACATCCGGGAGTGAACCACAAGGAGTTCGTCACCCGGTCACCGCGATGTCAGGGTTAACCAACTACGCTAGAAAGCCGGGCAATTTCTTATATATACTGTTGTATTTATCACCTGCTAGTGTGTTTTCTTTTTAGATCCCAAATAGCGTCACGGGGCAGTCAGTCCAGTATTTTAGAGGGTGGTAAGAGCGGGTTTTCCATGGTTTTTGTGTGTGTGCGCTTTTCTTCCAAGGCAAAGGTTTTTGCGTGTTTACCTAACCATAACCTCAACCCTAACCCTGATCATAACTGTACGCTTAATCTACCACCCCTTGAAATATTTGACTGTCCTGTGACCTGTGGATTTCCCCTGTTTGTGGTCGGGTAGTAAGAAAGTACCCCTCCTAGAAGCCATCTGTTGTGATTGTATTCATGTTCCTACACAAGACTATTCACCCTGTTTCATGGAAAACAAGAATTGACCTGTTGCCTCCTCAGAAAGCATACCAAAGAAGTAGACTTATTGGGGCTCCCTTCAAAGTCAGAGCGCACCTGCATGTGAGGTGAGGAACCAGCAGTCTGCATACACAGAAGTTAGATCTGTAAAATGAATGTGCACCAAACACTTAGGTTCTGAAACAAGACCGAAGTCCAGAAGTGGATCAACAACCAGAACTTTCCACCGGCGGTACATGTGACTTGAAATGAAACCCCTGATTAGTCGACTGTCATGACATATTTGTTAGGGAGGTAGTGGGTCTGGTTCTTTTTCAGTAGGGGGGGTGGGGGGGGGGGGGAGGGAGGCCTTAGGGTTTATGTTAGTCAGTGTTCATTTTGCACCCTTAACCCCCTGTACTATTGGACTTTTCCGAGGAACTCCCCACGAAATCTCAGAATCCCCCAGATGTGGGGCAATAAAAGAGAAGAAGTCAGTCTATCTCTCCCCCCACTCCCACCCCCACCACAATCTAGACGCGGGTCTTAGAATCCACATAGAAACTTTGTCTACGAAATAATTGGACTTCTACTTGTTTCCTTGACATCACAGCCTTCTGAATATTCCTATAAGTGCTCACTGCTCAACAGCTGGCACAGCTCCAAAACAGACACTAGTTGCGGTCTGACTACATGTTCATCTTGTAAAATAAATATAACATGGCTGTTTCTCCTTTTTGCCTCAATTTTGTTTCCCTTCAAATCCCAGGACCAAGAGCTGAAACTGCTGACAGAGATGACCCATATCAATGAGATCATGGAGAACCTGTGCATGCAAGCCAAGGAGCCTGCAGTCCTTCCAGCCTCCAGCGAGCAGGTGATACTTGACCTCAAAGGGATCGATACAACCACTTTCAACTTCACACAGGTAAGTCTCTCAGGCAGAGAGAGCCTTCAGGTTAATAACCCTTTTCTCCCCTTTGGGCATATTGGGCAGATAGTGCTAGACCTGTATTTCATAGAGCAGGCGGGGCTGCCTGGTCTCAAGGCATGGTATCCACCTGGAGTGCTAGGTTCCGGGTTTAATCCCCGGTAAGGGCTGGGATTTTTTCATATGTGGACTTGTTGCGCACGTAAAAAAAAAAAAACAACCCTTGGAATTGAAAAAAGTAGCCGAACAGCGCTGCCCGGGCAATATTTGAAGTTAAAAATCTACCCAAAGTATTTCAGGATCCTCGCCGGGGCTACAGAGTTTGTGCACTGTGCTAAGCTTCCTCAGACTCAGACTTGAGTTAGAAGAAAAACGGAGCACTTATGGGTTACTATCTGTGTGCCATGATGTCGATCCATTGTTGAAACTTCAAACTTCATAAAGCAGTCGCAATGTGGTTAGTCACTCCCAACTGCCTTAACTAGCCAGGAGTTTTACCTGATACACATTTAAGGCCAAATAGACCAGGGAGCCAGATTATTAAAAAAAAAAAAAAAAAGGTCTGGCTGTGCCAAAAAAAAAAAAAAAAAACCACAGAAAAAAATGACAAGTCTAAAATACGACTTTATCCCAGAGTAGAAAAAGACAGTCTAAACATGTTAGATGCAGCTGTAATAAGTTACTCTCTCAAACAAAATAATTGACGTTAAATCATCCACATATTTGCAGTATATTTGGCTGTCATATGTTATACAGAATATATCATGTGTTGTGAAGTTGTGTTCACATTTATGGAGTGTACATATTGGCCTTCTTGCTATATACATATGTCTGTTAGATTTTATGTTACAGTATCCTTTATGGCTAGCACATATATGAATATTTTACCACAGACTAATATAAAATATAAGCATTGACTAAATCTAATTGTAATCTGACGGTTCCTTCCTTATTTCATGTGTTTTAAGCGTACACTCTCTGATATAGTTCCGTTAAGTTTAGGATGTTATTTGCTTGGATATGTCTCTAATCGCTCTGCAGTTTTTCAGGTTTACATCTTTGTATTATTAATAAAAAAAATATTTTTAACATAATATTATTGCACTAATCTGCATTGTCTTTTACAAAGAGGATGTGTGGATAGTTAGAGCTTAATGGCTCACCAGGAAATAGTTGAAAAATTTAAGGAACAGTTTTGACCAGACAAACACCATGAGTGACCTTAATAAAAGTTCATAAAAACTATTAGGTCTTTCTTTTGTGGGAATTTTAAGTTTCTCTCCCACCCCCACACACAGTTTTGGGATGGGGATTTTATGGTATATACTTACTCAATATTTAAAATGTCTTGCAAACTACTGCACATAACATAAAAGTGCTTACATTTTTTATCTACCCTTCTTCTTGAGCATAATTTCTTAGGCCTTTTTTCTGCTTCAGATTTCATTTGAAAAGATTATATTTACTCTGCTATCTGACAGATTCAGTAATTAGTAAAGGACCCTTTCCACGCCTTTAGGCGTATAGGGCATATAGGGCTAGACCTATATTTTTTATAGACCAACGGCACAAGATGGGTGATGTGGTCAGCATCATGCCGGCCGCCTCTACTTCCCGGGATTGCACCCGGTACCCACTCAAGGCTGGGTCCACCTGGGAGCTAAGGTCGTTTTTGAAGAAAAGTCCGTCTCCACCAGGGAGCGAACCCACGACCTTCCGATCCGCAGCGCGCGTCTAGCCGCTCTGCCACGGCGACTCCCCAGATTCGGTAATTGGAGATTATTTATGTTTTTGCAGCTAATTGCTAGCTGTTTTGATTGAAATCTTAGTTTTTATACTTCAGTTAAAAGTGTTTATATAAAAATGGGAAATTTATATATTGTTTAATACTAAGTACTGGCTGTTTTGATTAATCTCTCTAGTTATTTTGAGCTTTTGTTTGTTTGTTCATTAAGTAGTGTTTATGACAGATTCAGTAGTTGGAGATTATTTTAGTTTTCTTAACTAAGTGCTAACTGTTTTGATTGAAATCTTAGTTATTGATTGAATTAAATGTTAGTTTTTATTTTAAAGGATTGATTGAAATTTTAGTTTTCATTGTTCAGTAATTATTGTAACTCTGTGGCTTAGAGATTAGGTTAATGAACAGGGTTAACAGTTTCATGATCCTTAAATACCAGGGTTTATCAGGAGGGGGGAAAAAGGGAGGGGGGGGGGGGGTGGCTTATTGAAAAAGAAAAAGCGCGCTGTAGTGGTTTTTTGACAGTGGTAATAGATTTGCATCGAAAAGGTGGGGGTCTGTAAAATTCTCGGAGACCGCAGCGGGGTACACTTCAGCTAGCCTTTATGGGGGCAGATGGCACATAATTTTATGTTTGTTTGTTTAATTAGACATGTTTTTATGGACGCTTGTGTTGTTGCTGTTCAGATCCTGTAGTGGATGTTGACTGTCGCATGAGTTTAGACATGGAGTCTGTTTTGCTATTGTGGCTTTGAAGTTTTCTTCTAAATCCAGACCATGGATTCACTTTAAACCCTTTATCGACATTTTTCCATCATTTGAGAGGACAATTTTAAATTGTCCAATGGCGAGGCAGAGAAGTGGCTAAATGCTCGGCTGCAGATCTAAAAGTCCAATGGTTTTTTTCTTAAACTGCTTCTATAGCTGAATGAATTGACTTCCTGTATCATCTTGTGACAATCATACGTTTGAAAGAATACAAAATCTGCCTCACGCACAGCACAAGATAATGAGATGACAAAGATTTGAATGGGTAATCCCAGGTCTGCGGCTGGCCTTCTGTTGGCTTCTAAAGGCTTAGCCCTTGATGAATGTGAGGCCCAATATATGGACACGAGGTTAAACAGTCTCATGAGCAGGATGGGATGATTACTTGGCTCTGCCCAGTCTAGAGCACCATGTATTGATTCTGCATTTATGGAAGCTTCCTTGGACAGCTGGGCATGTTGGGCATGCCTTCTCTTGAGGGATGACCAGCATTACTTGGTTGCTCTGGACCAGCATGACAGGGGAAAAGGGGGGAGAGACAATGAGACGGCAGTGTCACATGAAACTAATTAGGAAGGCTAAGCTTTGCAACAAATGTCCAGAGAAGTTCTAATATTTTGGACGAAAGGCGCAAATATCGCAGCCATGTGAATGCAGAAGAAAATGAGAACAACTAAGAAAATAGGATGCCAGCCTCTCACACAGGTGACACTTGTTTAAATCCACCATCAGACAAGGGATTATGTAGACCAGAAGTGGAAATTCCAAACCTAGCCTGCAGAGTGGACGGCGACAGTCTTGGCAAGCGGCCGTTATGTCTTAACCCCCAAAGAATCCTCAGCTAACACCATGTTATAATGTGTTTCAATGTTTGTACATGCTGTATGTTTATGTTTCTGAAAAACAAACTTAATGTCAACTGTTATAAGAGCTGTATACGAGCTTCACTGTATATTTGAAATGTGGTCAACTTTGATTAGGGACAAATGTAATAGGGACAAATGTGATAAGTTTTGGGTTTGGGACAGGTGTGGTAAAATTTGGATTAGGGACAAATGTAATAGGGACAAATGTGTTAAGCCTTGGATTAGGAACAGGTGTGGACAGTCTTGTATTAGGGACACATATGGTCAATTTTTGGATTAGGGACAGATGTGATCATGTGTGCATTAGAAAGATAGCTGCAACATTTTTCTAAAGAGGATAGTTGCCTATTTATTTAAATTTGTTTGTTACCCCCACCCTCCACTCTTATCTCACACACGTGTCAAATGAAATATGTTTTGCTTTATTCATCACTACTTCCACCACCAACTCCACCACCACTTCCACCACCTCCACCACCACCTCCACCTGGGCAGGCTTACCAACAGTCCTCCCCTCCCAGCTCTCCCTCCTCCCTGGGCTCCCGCAAGTCAAGTATGTGCAGCATCAACAGCAACAACAGCGGTGGCTCCAGCGGCTCGGCACACTCTCCCAGCCACAACATCCACAAGCACCACCATCATCACACCTATGCACAGGTAGCCCTCTCTGACCGGTTGTCTCGCTGTGTACACCTTGACCATGGCTTATTTGTCTTATGTGTTTTTGTCTTTTTGTCCTCAGCTTGTATGTGTGTGTGTTTTTCTTTCTTCCAATGTTAACTGTCCGTGCATCATTTCAGAAAATTAACTACAAATTTGTTAACAAAAAGTAATGTTAACAATTTACCATAGACTTTGTTAACATGAAAAGTAACAAAGTAGACAGCATAACATATTGAGTGTTTTAGATGTTGTTATTTACATTAGAAAAGGTAGGCAGTTGTTAACACAGTTGTGAATACAACAAACATAATTGTTAACACAGTTGTGAATACAACAGAGGTAATAGTTAACACAGTTGTGAATACAACAGACGTAATTGTTAACAAAGTTGTGAATACAACAGACGTAATTGTTAACACAGTTTTATATAGACATTAGTGTAGTTGATATAGAAAGTAGTAAATTCATGACCAGATTAGACAGTTAACATTGAATGTAGCTTAGACATACAGATGTTAACTAAGAATTTAATCCTTTAAACATATAACATCTTTTGTAACATAGTACAAACAGCTTAAACAGACATCAGAAGCAGAATAACTTAAATGCTAGAAGTACTTCAGCAGAATAACTTGAACAGAACAAATTAAATAAATGAAACAACTTTAGCAGGGCATCTCATAGAGAACACCATAAACAGAACAACATAAACAGAACAACATAAACAGAACATAAACAGAACAACATAAACACAACAACATAAACACAACAACGTCAACATAGCAACATTAACAGAACAACAACAGCAGAACTAAATCAAACAGTTTGAAAAGAACAACCTAAACATAGCATTTTAAACAGAATATAAAAAAATTGGCAACAACACAAACGGAATATAAATAGAACAGTTTAAACAGAACAACTTTAATGTAACAGGACAGAACATGAACAGATCACCAAAACTGAACAACATAAATAGAATAGTTTGAACAAAACAATTTAAATATAGCAGTTCAAACAGAATACAAACAGATCAACAAAACAATATAAACAGAACAGTTTAAACAGAACTGCTTAAATATAGCACTTTAGACAGAACATGAACAGATAAACAAAACTGAACAGCATAAACATAACAGGTGAACAAAATAAATATAGCACTTTGAACGGAACACACACAGATCAACAAAAGAAACAACATAAATAGAACAGTTTAAACAGAACAACTTAAATATAGCAGGTTAAACAGAACAGAAACAGATCAACAAATGAAACAACATAAACAGAACAGTTCAAACAGAACAAAATAAATATAGCATTTTAAACAGAACACAAACAGATCAGCAAAATAGAACAACTAAACAGAGCATAAAAAGAACAGTTTAATCAGAACACAAACAGAATTTTATAAACAGAGTAACGTAAGGTAAACGCCCTAAATAAATCAACTTAAATAAAACTTAAAACTCTTTCTGTCGCAAACAATGCACTATTCCTGACTGGCTATTATTCTTCTGCACAAATCAACATTAGATTGTCATTTTATATCTTACGTTTAGTGAATGACACTAAAGAAATCTGACAACCTTTTTTTTTTTTCCTGTAAGGGTTGTGTTTTCGGACCTTTTGGAAGTTATATGCACATGAGTTGAGTATTGTCATTCTCAACTCCCTCAGAGATTAGCTAGAATATTGTGGGATTGAAGGAGTTAAACACAACAACATAAACAGAATAGCTTTAACAAAATAACTTGAATAAAACATAGACATAATGTAAACAGAACAACATAAACAGAACAGCTAAAACAGAACCACTTAAACAACAGAAAGAAAACAAAAGAAGGTATCACAAAGACATTTCTGTCATTTTTGTTGCCTTGCATGTGCTGCTCTTGTTCTGAACTCTTCTTCTGTGTTTATGTCTGTGCTAAATTACATGTTTCTTGTTCTTGCCATGGCTGACTTTACCCAAGTCTAGTTTTGTTTCGTGTTTGTTTGTTTGGTTTTTAATAATCATGTTAGATAAACATTTGTTGGATTTGATGATGGATATGATTTTGTATTTGTTTTTGCATTTAACCCAGTCATGCATTTACCCCAGAGCATGAGCGCATGCCACACTGTTCTATCTACTTCATTACCTTCACATTTATTGTCTTTGTTTTATTTTCTTTATCATTTTAGACAAGAAACTGATGATCATTAATGGTGTTGGTGATTGTTATACAAAAAAATATATACATAAAATCATTTATGGTTAAGGAAAATTACAGAAACATAATTGAGAAGATGTGTGTCATTATCATCATCATCATCCACCACAATCATCATCATCATCACCCACCACAATCATCATCCACCACAATCATCATCCACCACAATCATTACCATCATCCACCACAATCATCATCACCATCATACACCACAATCATCATCACTATCATACACCACAATCATCATCACTATCATCCACCATAATCATTATCATCCACCACAATCATCACCGTCATCATCATTTTCATCATTTTAGAAATAAACTGAAAATTGTGCCTAGAAAAACATAAATATAAAATAAATTGTGGCTTAGTGAGGTTAAATAGCTCTGGCAACTGAAAAGATGTTTTATCTCCTTGACAGAGGCTTAAGAAACATGGCTGATGTGGTTAATATCATGCTAGCATCTTTTACTTCCCATTGTATTTCCTTTTTGTTTTTTAGGCTAGATCCACTTGGGCTGCTATCCCAGTGTTACCAGATCTGTCTAGATCTTCTCAGTATTACCAGATCTGTCTAGATCTTCTCATTTACCAGATCTGTCTAGATCATCTCAGTGTTACCAGATCTGTCTAGATCATCTCAGTGTTACCAGATCTGTCTAGATCATCTCAGTGATACCAGATCTGCCTAGATCATCTCATTGTTACCAGATCTGCCTAGATCATCTCAGTGTTACCAGATCTGCCTAGATCTTCTCAGTGTTACCAGATCTGCCTAGATCTTCTCACTTTTGCCAAATCTGCATAGATCTTCTCACTTTTGCCAAATCTGACTAGATCTTCACCTCCTACTACAGTTACCCCATTGAAGTTGGGCCAGAGATTTCAGAATTTTCTGCTTGTTTTTTCTAATGCATGAGAAATACACCCATAGAGTAGAAGTTTAAAGCCCAGAGGATTGACCTGATTGCTTGTTGCTTGTCATTCATATTGACATCCTAGCACATCAGTCCAATCCATTGGTGCTCTGTCTTACAATGCAGCAGCCATCTCACTATCCTATGTAGGAGTTGACAGGCATCTTTGTTTGCCCCTCAACCACGCTTGTCCTTGTTTAATACCCATTTTTAACTGGCATTTCATTGACTCGACTCCTTAATTAATTGCACCAGGTTTGATTCCATATGGCTCAGTCTCACCGCATAATGGCTAGCTGTCTGCCAAGAGTGTTGCGTGAAGCATGAGTGATGATATTCCAAATTTCACCTGTGAACCGACCCTTGCTGTCAGTGAAGTCAATAATGGTGTCACCATTAGGCCACAGATGTTGAATTCATAGATTCCCAGGGAAAAAAGTTGGAATGTGAAGATAGCAAGGTGATGAATTAAAGAACTGCTGAAATCAGGTGTGTTGGGCCAGTAGTTGCAGATTTTGCAGCTTTTCTGTAAACCACAACACTTAAATTATGATGATGCTGAAGAAGAGGAACTGAATGATTTCTACAAGTGCTAATGTGTATTAATAAAAGTATATCTTATTTTGAAGTCTTGGTGGCATAGCTGTTTCCTTGCTGCCTTTCCTTCCTGGCAATTTCCAGAAAATTTTTTGATACCCATTTTAATGAGGCTGGTTCGAACCCCAAAGTAAGTTCTCCTTATTCTGTGGATTGAACCTGGACAACTGACTTCGTAAGCAAGTCTTCTAATGACCACGCAGTGTGTCCACATCACTGTTCTTTTTCTTTTTAGTGTTCACCAGCTGTAACTTCTCGTGGAAAGTTCTGGTTGTTCATCCACTTCTGGACTTTAGTCTTGTTTCAGAATTTGAGTTTTTGACGCATATCCATTTTACATTTCTGGCTTATTTGCTTGCAGACTGTTGGTTCCACGCCTCTGAGGCAGATGCAGTCCTAATTTGAAAGAAAGACCCATAATTAGATGCCTTTTGTGACATGCTTGTTAGAGTCGCTGCGGGTGAATTCTTTGCTCTCCGATATGGAGCCCAGGAACTCATTTGGGGGAGCTTTACTGCTAAGAATGTAAGAATTCACAGTAAAGATGGTCACAGCCTTTCACGAGGGGCACACCAGAGATACAGAAAGTTGTATCGACCAGCGAAGAACTGGCACTATTAGTCTATGTTAAGAATGGAATCTGAGCACCTGTGGATGTGTCAGGAGTGCCGTGAGAATAACCCAACTCCTAACTAATCCCCATGGCTTCACACCATTAGCATGTTTTAAAACTTCTGCTTTCAAATCTGTTTTAATCTTCAGAGGCGATTTTTGTCAGCATCGCAGCATCTTATGGTCAGTAGCCTCTGGCATTCTGGATTCAATTTATTTCTAATCATTATAGTGTTTCATTTGTCACCTTATTAATCTTTAGAGTGGACTAACCTTTTTCTGTTCTCACCATAATAATCTTTATAGTGGAATACATGTTTCTTTTCTCACCTTGTATCACTTTTGATCAAGATAACTATACATTTATATACAATAATCAAGGTCACAGTATTATTTTATTGTTTGCTTTGTTTCATTATTTTTTAACCTGGGTTTTCGGAGTAATATAATAATATATTGGCATTTCACTAACTCTTTTAGTCCAAGGAGGTTATATGTTATGTAGTATACAGACTGTAAGGAATGAAATGCAGTATATATATATATATATATATATATATATATATATATATATATATATATATATATATATATATATATATATATATATATATATATATATATATATATATATATATATGTATATATATATGTATGTATGTATGTATGTATGTATGGGAGTCGCCAGGGTGTAGTAGCTAGACACTTGCCTGTGGATCAGAACGTCGTGGGTTCAGCTTGTTACGGAGCCGGGCTTTTTTCACAAATGACCTTGGCTCCCAGGTCGACCCAGCCTTGGATGGGTACCAGGTACAGTCCTGGGAAGTAAAGGAGGCCGGCTTGATGCTGACCATTTCACCCACTGAGTGCTGATTGGTCTATACAATTTTAGGTCTAGCCCTATGTGCCCAGCACGCCTAAAGGCATGGAAAAGGATCCTTTACTTTTTCCTTACTCACTCTTCCTTTCTCTCATTTAAAAACTGCTTTTCTTTACTACAAAAAACCCTGACTGGAGGTCAAACAGGAATTCTTACTTGCGTGATCGACCGATTGGATTGTCCCCCCTGGGCTGCCTCCTGAAGTTTTACCACCCTTGGGTTTTAAAAAAATTGGATAGATGATAAACAGCATTAAAGGTCTATGGTTAAGCGCCTGCAAGGAAACGATAACTGAAATTTTGAGAGCATGCATCATCCCTGTGGCTACATATGGATGTGAGTTGTGGACTATCTCCCAGTCCTTAAGAAAGAAAATGGGAGCTTTTAAGCTGAAAAGCCATAGAAAGATTCTCAGAATACCAGAGACAAGAGGAGAAACAAAAACATTTCAAAAGATTGGACCATCAAGGAAGATTGGCTCATAAACAGCATCTTGTCTCGGAAGCTGAAACATTTTGGACAAATCAAGCGCCATAGTGGATTGGAAAAATTAATAGCAGAAGGCATGGTACCAGGAAGGAGGGGCAGCGGCCAGCCAACATAGGATATAAGTGACTCTCTGAATATGAAAGTTCATGAGACGGGAGAGCTGGTGAGAGACCAAGTTTCTTACAGGCAGACCGTGATAAGAGCCACGTACTTCAGAGAAACTTCTACATGATGATGATAATGATGAGATAGACGATAAACCAACAGAGTAGATGCCTAACATCTTATTCAGCCTCTAAAGATTTACAGTTAGGGCACCCATAACTTCTAAAATAAAACAGAAATTTCCTCAGGCGCAGCTAAAAAAGAATAATGGAAATGTTTTGAAAGAGGCCTCTGTGAGTGGGTGTTCAAGGGTTGCTCATTAGAGAGGGTTGGGGCAAGGGAATAAGTAGACTTTCTGTCCCTCTATCAAAAATGTCCTAAAAGGCAACTAACTATGAGTGTTTCCTTTGAAATTGTAGATATAAAATTAATAAAGAGATAATGCATTGATCGGCGTTCATAGAAAGAAGTAGAAATATAGAAGGACTCACTAGACAATATAAAAATCAAAAGCTATAGTTACCTTTGCTGGAAATCAAACCATGGCGTGTGCGCCTCACTATGGAAGCAAGAGTACTAAGAACATGGCCAAGTAGGCACCCCAAAAAAGGTGTCCATATTGGCATGTCTATCATTCAGCTTGAAATCCACAACTATGGAATACGGACAGAATTAATCTCAAACCACTGAAATGGCACCAGAAATTTATTTTAACGAAGCATAGGTTAAAAAAAAACAAAAAAACACAGCATTTCCTTTGAAATTGGAGAGGATTCACTTGTGAGGAGAGGAGACAAACATATAGAAAGGTCAGATATGGAAAATGGATGTGCATACAAAACTCTGGAGCAAGATGAAAGTCCCGAAGTGGATGAACACCCAGAATATTCCACCTGAGTATACAGGTGGCAATGCTAAGATAAAGAGGAAGAAACAGGCGTAGTTTCCAAAGATAACTTATTACCAACATCTGTTTGTTGGGGTTACTAATGTAGCCAAAGAAAAACTGGAACATCTTGTGACAGCTGGAAATATTAATAGGCAGAGAAAAAGAGGAAGTCAGTGCTGAAGATTCTAGGCAGCCTTTTGTTGCTGCACAATTCTGGCACCATTTTATTCATTTCTTACCATATTATTTCTGGGTGTTTTTTTTTTTTAACTCTTTAACTTTTCACTCGTCGCTTGCTGCTGAAGATAAGGAAGGAGTGCTTATGGGGGGTGTCTCAAGTGCTGGGATTTGGATTCTTAATTCAATATTTAACATTCTGGGTGGTTGTACATTTAGTAGTGTGTTACGAATTATGTGTTAATTAGTTGAGAACTGACATTGCAACACTTAGAACATTCTCCTAAGTGCTCTGTCTCTATCTTCAGTACATTCAGTAGGCGTACATTTCAAGACTACAGCTTAGATAATTATCCAGGAAAATAAATCAGAAATTCTGAATTGACTGTTGGTTAGCTTGTTGATTGTAATGTAGTCTGTGAAAGATAATTGCTATCCAAGGATTCATGTGAAACAGTATTTGTTAATATATATAACTGTGTGCATATGTGTGCGCGTGCACAAGAGAGGGAGGAAGGGAGAGAGCGAGAGAGAGAGAGAGAGAGCGAGAGAGAGAGAGAGAGAGAGAGAGAGAGAGAGAGAGAGAGAGAGAGTGAGTAAGTGAGAGAGAGAGAGAGAGAGAGTGAGAGAGAGAGAGAGAGAGAGTGAGTAAGTGAGTGAGAGAGAGAGAGAGAGAGAGAGAGAGAGAGAGAGAGAGAGAGAGAGAGAGTGAGAGTGAGTGAGAGTGAGAGAGTGAGTGAGTGAGTGAGAGAGAGAGAGTGATTGATTGATCGATTGAATGAGAGAGAGAGAGAGAGAGTGAGTGAGTAAGAGGTGAGAGATTGATTGATTGATCGAGAGAGATTGATTGATTGATTGATTGAGTGATTGAGTGATGAGTGAAAAATGTTATTTTGCTAGAGAGAAACTTGAGGATTAGAGAGTGTTTCTTTAAGAGATGTTATTGAGAGCGAGAGAGAGTGGGTGTCAGTGAAATATGACATTTTATAATGCACAGATTAGTGTGTCAGTGAAATATGACATTTTATAATGCACAGATTAGTGTGTCAGTGAAATATGACTTTTTATTATGCACAGATTAGTGTGTAAGTGGATGTTATTGTTGACCATGGATTCGTATGTGTCAGTGAAATATGACATTTTATTAATGCACAGATTAGTGTGTTGATGAGATATATTTTGTTATGCAAGGATTGGTTTGTGCCTGAAAATATTTGTTATCCATGGATAAGTGAGTATATGTGAGTGAGTGAATGAAAGAGAGAAAGAGAGAGAAGGATGATATTTCTTTTAAGATATTGATTTTTGTTAAGGATTAATTTGAGGATTATTATTTCTTTGAGTGATTCTATCTGTTGTTCAAGGATTAATGTGAAAGATGTTTTACCTAATGATCAGTATGAAATATGATATTCCTTATCCAAGAATAATATTATTTTGTTTTCGAAGTTGCTTTGCCAAACAGGCAAGAAGAGAAAGACATCATATTTTATTTAGCTTTCAATTGCATCTGGCATATATCAAGCTATTGCACATGTAACAATATGCAACTTATTCTAGATATCATGCTTGTTACTAGAAGCATTTATTTATCATTGCACATACCATTGACACATCATTGCCGCACACACACATGCAAGTTGGCTTGAACCTCTATCATCTGCATCACCATTCATGCACCTCACAGCCCCCACCCAGTGCTGTCCGACTGACCAGCGTGAGTTCGCAGGACTCAGGGTTCACCTCGCAGGACACCCTGTTTCAATGTCACAACGTCCCCCAGTCTCTCAGCCTCTTTCAGGTAGGAGGACTTTACCCATGTAGATGTGTCCAATATGGTTAATTATCTTTAAGTCAGATAAGATTAATTATCTTTCAGGTTGCTTAGCTGTCAGATTTATCATTTGTTTAGTCAGATAAGATTAATTATCTTTCAGTCGTCAGATAAGATTAATTATCTTTCAGGCTATTTAGCTGTCTGAAGAATCATTTGTCCAGTCAGATAAGATTATCTTTCAGTCAGATAAGATTAATTATCTTTCTGTCAGATAAGATTAATTATCTTTCAGTCAGATAAGATTAATTATCTTTAAGTCGATAAGAATTAATTATCTTTCAGTCAGATAAGATTAATTATCTTTCAGGTTGCTTAGCTGTCAGATTTATAATTTCTCTAGTCAGATAAAATTATATCTTTCAGGTTCCTTAGCTCTCAGATTCTTCATTTGTGCAGTCAGATAAGGTTAATTAATTATCTTATATATTGCTTATCTGTTAGATTCATCATATGTCCAGTCAGATCTAAGAAAATGTCCATTACTAATCAGACAAAATGAGTTACCTTTCAGTTAAGTCATTCGCTTCTTCACTGCCTTGCAACTCGTTATACGAACATTACTCAGTTCAGAGACAGTAAACATTTCTGACGCTTTGTCACAGATTGTTGTCACATTTACGCATTACATCTGAATTATTAATTTTACTAATTCTACCCGATAATGTTCATATTTTAACTTCAGTGGACTCAGACATTGACTATTTTATTAACCCTTTGTCCAGACAATGGTAGAAAAAAAAAGAGAGAGGGGTAGGTTGGGGTGGGGGAGGGGGGGGGCGCATAACCTGGGATTTTTAAGAACAAAATGTTTTAAAATATGAATTGGTTTTTGGATAGTATTTTAAAATTGGTGTAGAAGTATTTAAAGGTTAGGTAATCATTAAACACAAACAGAGTGAGGCATTTAGTGAATACATTCTCTTAGGTAAAAAAACAAACATTTTGTTTGTTTCTTGTTTGTTTCGGCAGTGGGGAAAAGAATGACACAAAATGACACCCAAAAATCGAATTATGATGTCATTACGGCTGTTTAGTTGCTGACAGCACTAAAGTCATTGTCTTGGTCTAGTGGGTACTGGCTAAAGCTATAATGCTGAAATTTTAGCATAACCAGGTTTTTTACTGGACAGAACTTTTTGGCGAAAGGGTTAAACTCTGACTTGTCAGGACATGAGGAGTTAAAACAAGTGTAGCTTGTTGTCGAAGGGTGATAACCTATCAGAGTTGTTTAAAAACTAATGTAGACTAAAAATCGCATACATTTTACCTGCTACTTTCATTTATTCCAGTCCCCATATGGGTTACCAGGCTTCATGATGGGGAAAACAAGAACAGGACCCACTACCTGCCCAAAAGCATGTGGTAAGAGTTGTCCTTTGAAGTACATCTGCCTGAGAGGCAAGGAACCAACAGTCTGCATGCAAATAACTCAGACCTGTGGAACGGATGTACAGGCAACACTCCGTTTCTGGAACAGGACCAGAGTCCAGAAGTGGACGAACAACCAGAACTTTTCCGCTGGAGTTTACAGCCGGCAAATGTTAGAAGAAGTAGAAGAAGATTTATTCCAATTCCTAAAAATAATATCCATGAACTTCATCAGTGGCCGTGTCACTAGCATGCATGTGGACTACCTTTGTATCTGCAGTCTTAGTCAAGCTTTGATCTATAGCCTTTGTCTCCATCTGCTGTTTGTAACAATATAGCCACGTAGTCACATCTTGTAGTCAGAGTCTGTCATTGTAAGACATGAGATGTTTATATTTTTGGTTTCATATTTGACTGGTTACTCAAGTTTGCATGTATAAGCTTTATTTTGCGATGATGCTGTTTTTTTTTATTATTTTGTTATTTGTTTGGTGCCTCCTGGAATATAAGGAGATATGTCTTTGTGGCAATATTTAACATTTTTTTTTAGTTACAAATTTGGAGTGTGTTTTGCTTGTTACCTCCCTTACTGTTTGATTATGGTTTATGATAGTGTTGTTAACGGTCTTCACTTGAGGATATCTCAAGTTAGGGTTGGGGGGGGGGGGGGGGGTGGTTGCAGTTGTACTCCTTGATGGTATTATGTTGCTCCAGATAGAAGAGCACCCCCCTCCTGTAAGGTATTTGGTTGCCCAGAAAGTGTGATATTACCCAAGATGCCATGGGTACTCATCCTGAAGTTCTCTCCATTTGTGGAAGTACCTACCCAGAAGTTTTGTCCAGTTAAAGAAGACCTACCTACCCAGAAGATATTCATTCACTAGACATAGAGACATTCACCCCAGCAAATGTATGAGCAAGTGGAAAAGATGCCCTCAGAAGGTTTTCTGGTTTCCCATGCTTCACATGGGAGCACTGACCATCAATGCTGTTTTATATTGATCCTTATAAGGAGTATTGATCCACTGAGAAAATATTGGTTAGGATAGTTGTTTTCTGGTTGTTTTGTAAATAACATCTAAGAATATAGGTGAGATGCCCAGTCATATTGTAAATAACATGCAGTAATAATTGAGATACCCCTAGTAATTTTGTAAATAACATCTAATAATAGTTGAGATACCTTTAGTAATGTTGTAAACAAAATCTAATAATAACTGAGAGACCGTCAGTAATGTTGTAAATAACATCTAATAATAGTTGAGAGACCTTTAGTAATGTTGTAAATCACATCTAATAATAGTTGAGAGACCTTTAGTAATGTTGTAAATAACATCTAATAATAGTTGAGAGACCTTTAGTAATGTTGTAAATAACATCTAATAAAAGTTGAGAGAGTCGGCTTTGTGGCTAAGTCGATGCGAACGCTTGTAAATCGTAATGCCGGGATGCCTTTAGGTGACCTTTAGTAATGTTCGATAACAGCTCGGGCAATGTGCCTTGTGTTGGTTGTCGACAGTGGTATCAAGAAAGCCGACCGTCAGAAAGCAATGGCAAACTAATGGAGGTAAATTTGCCTAGAAAAAACCACATGAGCCAGGGCTGTTAGGGTTGTTCTGCAACGTCCTGTAAAAAGAGACGCAACAATCTTTAATAGTTGAATGTAATGTTGTAAATAATAACATCTAATAATAGTTGAGAGACCTTTAGTAATGTTGTAAATAACATCTAAAAATAGTTGAGAGACCGTTAGTAATGTTGTAAATAACATCTAATAATAATTGAGAGACCTTTAGTAATGTTGTAAATAACATCTAATAATAGTTGAGAGACCTTTAGTAATGTTGTAAATAACATCTAATAATAGTTGAGAGACCTTTAGTAATGTTGTAAATAACATCTAATAATAACTGAGAGACCTTTAGTAATGTTGTAAATAACATCTAATAATAGCTGAGAGACCTTTAGTAATGTTGTAAATAACATCTAATAATAGTTGAGAGACCTTTAGTAATGTTGTAAATAACATCTAATAATAGTTGAGAGACCTTTAGTTGTAAATAACATCTATGTTGTAAATAACAACATCTAATAATAGTTGAGAGACCTTTAGTAATGTTGTAAATAACATCTAATAATAGTTGAGAGACCTTTAGTAATGTTGTAAATAACATCTAATAATAGTTGAGATACCTTGAGAGACCTTTAGTGATGTTGTAAATAAACATCTAATAATAGCTGAGAGACCTTTAGTAATGTTGTAAATAACATCTAATAATAGTTGAGAGACCTTTAGTAATGTTGTAAATAACATCTAATAATAGTTGAGAGACCTTTAATGTTGTAAATAATGTTGAGAGACCTTTAATGTTGTAATAACATCTAATAATAGTTGAGAGACCTTTAGTAATGTTGTAAATAACATCTAATAATAGCTGAGAGACCTTTAGTAATGTTGTAAATAACATCTAATAATAGTTGAGAGACCTTTAGTAATGTTGTAAATAACATCTAATAATAACTGAGAGACCTTTAGTAATGTTGTAAATAACATCTAATAATAGTTGAGAGACCTTTAGTAATGTTGTAAATAACATCTAATAATAGTTGAGAGACCTTTAGTAATGTTGTAAATAACATCTAATAATAGTTGAGAGACCTTTAGTAATGTTGTAAATAACATCTAATAATAGCTGAGAGACCTTTAGTAATGTTGTAAATAACATCTAATAATAGTTGAGAGACCTTTAGTAATGTTGTAAATAACATCTAATAATAGCTGAGAGACCTTTAGTAATGTTGTAAATAACATCTAATAATAGCTGAGAGACCATTAGTAATGTTGTAAATAACATCTAATAATAGTTGTGAGAGACCTTTAGTAATGTTGTAAATAACATCTAATAATAGCTGAGAGACCTTTAGTAATGTTGTAAATAACATCTAATAATAGTTGAGAGACCTTTAGTAATGTTGTAAATAACATCTAATAATAGTTGAGAGACCTTTAGTAATGTTGTAAATAACATCTAATAATAGTTGAGAGACCTTTAGTGATGTTGTAAATAACATGTAATAGTTGAGAGACCTTTAGTAATGTTGTAAATAACATCTAATAATAGTTGAGAGACCTAATGTTGTAAATAACATCTAATAATAACTGAGAGACCTTTAGTAAAATGTTCTAAAATAACTGAGATCTAATGTTGTAAATAAATAATGAGAGAACCATTAGTAATGTTGTAAATAACTAATAATAACTGTTTTTAATGTTGTAACTAAGCTAGAATAGAGGCTAGTAGTAATGTTGTGACGAACTTTTAACAAGATGTGGTGGTCTTTGTGGCCAAATGGTCACACCATGAATTTCATGGTTTTGTTTCACGGCTGTGTTGTTCACTTCACTTAAATTTTGATGGACATCCTTGGGAATAGATGCCAGAGCTATGGAGTTCGTGCTTTGTTTAAAGCTCTTGGCAGGTGGCTAGCCATTCTGCAGAGAGAGAGAGAGAGAGAGCCTGAGTCATATGGGATGAAACTTGACAAACTTCACTTTTTAAATATAATAATAATTAAGACAGCTCTAGTAGTCTTGTAAATAACAAACAAAATAATCTTGTAAAAAAAAAAAAAAATATAATCTTGTAAATAAAAAAAAATAATATAATCTTGTAAAAAACAAATAATATAATCTTGTAAATAACAAATATTATAATCTTGTAAGTAACATGAAAAAATAATGAAGAGACGGCCAGAAGTGTTGTAAATATAGTAGAGAAAAGGACCCTCTTCCCCACCTTAGGGTGCATTGGGCAATAGGGCTAGACCTATATTTTATAGACCAATCAGCACTAGATTAAGTGGGTGATGTGGTCAGCATCAGTCTAGCCACATTTATTTCCCATGACTTGACCTTAAGACTGGGTCGGCCTGGAAGCCAGGGTCATTTAAAAAAAAAAGTCAGGTTCCATCATTACCGTAACCCACGGCTCCACAAGGGAGCATCTAGTTGCTACATCCTTGTGGTTCCCGGAGACCCCTGATAATGTTTTAAATAACAACTAAATAAAACTCCAAAAATGAACGAACAACCAGAACTTCCATCAGAGTTTGCAGTCTATAAACACTCAGAAGAATAGGATGTTGTGTTGTAACATTGAAGAATAACTGTCTGAAGTGTTGTGTTCTCTAGGGACAGACCCTCCATTGTTGTAAACCCCAAAAGACTCTAATCTCTCGAGGTCCTCATTTAGTCCAAAAAGTCTTTCTACAATATTTTACAATGGTCTTTCTTTTATCATTCAACTGTGACATTCTCCATATATTTCACAAAGATCTTTCCACCATTATTCCACAGTATTTATTTCCGATTCTTCCACACTTTTCTTTCATCCATCATTCAGTACCGGTCTGTCCCAAATATTTCACAATGTTATTTCCCCCATTATGCTGCAACGGTGTTTCCTCACAATTCAGTAATGGGATTTCCCTGTATATTTCACGAGAGCTTTTGCCCATTATCCATCTTAATAGTTTGGTTCATTCTGTTAGAAAGCAGTGGCAAACTACTGAGTCTGAAATTACCCATTGAAATAACTAATTTCACCTCTACCCGCTCTTACCTTTCCAGGGGTTGATTCTGCAAAGGATAAGCAATTTTTTCCCCAACATCCTGTTTATGCATGCAGTGATCGGTGTTACAAAGAAGGCATGGCATGAATAGCATGTACATGTATTTGTATGTTGATAGTGAATTTCGGCTGAAACCTTATGTCCAGATAGTGTTTTATGTTAATTGAATGTTAAAGGAAAAAAGAATTGGGGATTTTGTGTCTCAATGCACGGATGCATGCACACACACCTCACATGCAACCCTAAACTCATTCATCCACATATCCACATCCAAGACACGAGTCCATCAACCCACACACCCAACAACCTGAACCCATTCATCCAAACATGCACATCCAACAGCTTAACCCATGCAACTACACACACCCAGTTCAACAGCCTAATCCATCTAACTGTGCACAGCTAAACACACATCCAGCACCCACCCACACCACCAACACACCACACATGCATGCACCCAACACCAAAACCCATATATTTCCGCTCACAACCCAAAACTTGTACCCCACACCCTAGCTCATCCACTTACACCTACTCACATCCACCATACAAGCCCATTTACCCTCCCATACAACACCATACATATTTAATTTTTTATTAACAGAATTATATTGCTATAATTTTAATGTGTTTTAAAGGTATAGCAATATAATTCTGTTGATAAAAATTAAATACGTGTTTACAGAATTGAAGTATTTAGCTAGAATGCTTTGATTTTATTGCCTATTTTAATTTATTAAATTTGGTGAGGGGGGGGGGGGGGGGGGGGGGGGGCTATGAAATCCAGATTTTGTGTTTGTTTGAGCCAAACAGGCAAGAAATACCTTTTATGTATGTTGTGAACAGGGTGCAGATGCTCAAGACCGAGATGACTGTGACTCCACTCCGACCACACCTTCAGACAACACGCCTAGTGCCAGTTCTACCTGGAATAACTGGCCCAACCTACCTGGCAACCCCAAAATGGACCAAGGCAGACCACACACTATCAGCTCAGCCTACGAGAAAGGTCATTCTCGACCAGGTGAGACACAAGTTTTGCATTTATGACAAGTTATGTCCTTAGATGAGTTAGGTTAAGAACAATTATCAGACCACCAAGGTCATTAACATCATCACTGCATACTTTTCACAGCTGACGGCGAAGAGTTCCAGTGCGAATGGTACCAGCTGCCTTTTGTTTATTTATCTGTCTTGCATAGAGTGCTGGTGATATCTCCTGATCACTCCTTGCTGTACCATACTCCCCACACCTTGTTCACTTGCTCCCTAAGAGCCTTAACCACATCTACCATGTCATGCGTCAGTTCATCACCCAGTGGTGCAACACCAGCCAGTCTATCTGCCTCTTTGTTTCCCACTTTATCTGAATTTTGAGTCAATTTATGAATATAATTTTTTTTAATTGTAATGTGAAAAACAAAGCAACACTTCATACCCAAACAGCATTATCGGGCTTTTAATTGTTTGTAACCTTGTTTACTTCTATATCTGATGAGATAGACTGAGAACATATCTGTCGTATTGTAAAGTTTAGTGTATCAATGCTTGCCTGCCGAGACAATAGTCCAGATTTAGACACCAGAGCCTGATAAAAATGAGTACCAGATAAAAAAAAAAAATTATGAAAAAGAGAGAGAGAGGGGGAAATTTCTACTTAACTGTCGTCCCCATGTGGGATGCAATTTTTTGTTATATGAAGCTCCACCTTGGCTTTTGCCGGGGGCCCTGAATATAGCCGTGCCATGAATGTGACCGTAACGGCTAAAAGGGGTTTCTGGGACCTCTCCACGGGTCATCCTCATGGTGTACTTTGTGTCACCGGGTGTTTGTCGCTTGTGTGATGTCCTGGTGGGGTACAACAAGCAAGCAGCAAGCAAGAGAGAGGGGAAGAAGGGGGATCAAGGAAGGACGAGCTGCGAGGTGTACAGTACTAGGCTCACACTTTGATAGACCAGTCAGCAGTCAATGGGTGAGGTATACAGTACTAGGCTCACACTTTGATAGACCAGTCAGCAGTCAATGGATGAGGTGGTCAGCATCACGCCGACCACCTTTACTTCCCATTGGATAACCTAGTGCACACTGTCGGCTGTATCAACCTGGGAAATGATGTTGGAGGGGAGAAAACCCACCTTGATGTGGATTCAAACCTTAAACCTTTGAGCTGGCAGGTGAATGTCTAACCCCACATCACCTCAGCTCCCATACGGTTAGTTAGTTGTGCTGCCACCTGCTTGTTGAGGTTCTGCCTTATCTTTGAGATTGGAGCGTTACATTTGTTTACATCCTGTTGCATAATTTTTAACCCCTTTGCCTGCAAACCATTGGGAAAAAAAGGGGGTGGGGGGGGGGAGTTTCCTGTAAAAAAAACCTTATAAGGGTGGGAATTTCCATAAAAAAATCCTTGACTAAACTAAAGTTTTACACAAGCCCTGAATAAATAGAACAAAATGCATTTACTTACTTTTTTAAAGATGTATATTAAAGGAGTAATCATTAAACACAAACAGAGTGAATTAAGTAGTATGCATTCACTTGGGGTTTAAATACAATTTATAGGGAATTAAATATATCATCATCTTGCCCTCCAAACATAGAGCTGGCGCAAACAGAACCAATTCTGTTAACTAGGTCTTTCGGGGAGTAGTCATTGTAGCAATACCAGTTTCCTGTTTATTGGAGAAAATGTAGTGATGCTGGATTAGTGGTTGGCTCAAGAGTTAGTCTGTTTATCCAATTCTGAAGCCACACTTTGTTTGAGAATAAAATATGCCAGACTTATAGTAAAAAATTCTGCTGCATAACTGTAAAAAATTGTTTCCATCCAGCTCTGATGCCACACATGTTTGAGCCACCCATAGTAGAAACGGTTGAGATGCGCCCTAAAACAATTCGATCCCAGAGTCAGACCAGCACCAGGGAGAGCCGCCCCTCGGCCACAATCAGCAAACTACAGCCAGTGCTGCCACCTCATTGTCCGAAGCCGAAAATCAAGGCAGTCGCACCCCCGATGCTACCACCAGGTAATGATAGTTTGATGTGTTCTGGTTTCTTAAGTAAACTTGTGGGTGATTACTGAATTAAGAGTCTACTCACTCTAGTTTGATGTGTTCTGGTTTCTCAAGTAAACTTGTTAGATGTTTACTGAATTAAGAGTCTACTCACTCTAGTTTGATGTGTTCTGATTTCTTTAGTAAACTTGTAGGTGATTACTGAATTAAGAGTCTACCCACTGTAGTTTGATGTGTTCTGGTTTCTCAAGTAAACTTGTTAGATGTTTACTGAATTAAGAGTCTACCCACTCTAGTTTGATGTGTTCTGATTTCTTAAGTAAACTTGTAGGTGTTTATTGCTGAATTAACTCTTTGAGTCCCAGGGGGTTTAGCATCACAGGCCCAGGGGGTAGTAAAGAAAGTAATAAAATCGGCACATCATGCATTCATTGGGCTTTTAGGTAGGAACATATGATGCGTTCCTTGGGACTCAGAGAGTTAATAATCTTCCCACTGTAGTTTGATGTGTTCTGGTTTTTTAAGTAAACTTGTGGCTGATTACTGAATTAAGAATCTTCCCACTGTAGTTTGATGTGTTCTGGTTTCTTAAGTAAACTTGTGGCTGATTACTGAATTAAGAATCTATTCACTCTAGTTTGATGCATCTAGTTTAGCTTATTTCCATCTGTGCACCAATAACATGTTAGTATCTTTCCATCGGTGACCCACAACATGTTAGCATCTTTCCATCTGTGCACCAGTAACATGTTGTTAGCATCTTTCCATCTTTCCAGTTGCTGGTGTTCTATTGTACTTTATATAAAGCTAACAGAAGGGCCTGTTCCAGAGATCTCTTCCTGTCCTAATGCCACGAGGCATTCCAGGAGCAGAGGAAAGAAACAGAAAAAAAGAAGGTGTTCTGTTGCCTGTTGGGAGTGGCATAGGAATCACCACCCATGGCGATACCAGATATGGTGAAGGTGAAGTTCCTCTTCTCTCTGTAGCTCAACGCTTGAGCAGTTTTGTAGAGATCATGTGTTGCTCATGCAGTATGATCCCTCCCTCTGCCTGCTTTGTTAACTTCAGAGGAAAGGTAACACATTTGAACAAAATATGATCTAGATCAGAAAAGTAGTAGTCTGTCTAACACTCTTGAAGCTTACCTTCTAGACTTGCTGCCAACCAAGGCTCACTGCTTCTCCTTATCCTAGGATAAGCATTGAGCCTTGGTCCTAGGATAAGCATTGATCCTTGGTCCTAGGATAAGCATTGAGCCTTGGTCCTAGGATAAGCATTGAGCCTTGGTCCTAGGATAAGCATTGAGCCTTGGTCCTAGGATAAGCATTGAGCCTTGGTCCTAGGATAAGCATTGAGCCTTGGTCCTAGGATAAGCATTGATCCTTGGTCCTAGGATAAGCATTGAGCCTTGGTCCTAGGATAAGCATTGATCCTTGGTCCTAGGATAAGCATTGAGCCTTGGTCCTAGGATAAGCATTGATCCTTAGTCCTAGGATAAGCATTGAGCCTTGGTCCTAGGATAAGCATTGAGCCTTGGTCCTAGGATAAGCATTGAGCCTTGGTCCTAGGATAAGCATTGAGCCTTGGTCCTAGGATAAGCATTGAGCCTTGGTCCTAGGATAAGGAGACAACTGCATTCTATGGTCATGACATGAGAAGGAGAAAACTGAAGTACGCTGTGATGGTAGAAAAGTTGAAGGGGAAGACAGGCAGACAGAGATCGAGGGAGAAGATGCTAGACACTTAGACATCATGTCATGAAAGATCATTTGAATCAGAACGAATCATTCCCAGTGTGGGTTTCACTGCCCCAATGTGAAAACAAGAACAAACTCACTGCCACCCCTGAAAAGCATTTCGTAAGAGTCGACTAACTGGGGGCTTTATTTGTAGTCAGAGTACATCTGCCTGAGAGTAACTAACAGTCTGCATACAAATAAGTCAGATATGTAAAATTGATGTGCATGCAATACTCAGATACTGGATCTAGACTAAAGTCCAGAGACAGATGAACAACTAGAACATTCCGCTGGGGTTCATAGCTGGCAAACGTGAAGAAGAATAAGAACTGATCTTCTTCTTCTTTTTCGCGTTCACTGGCTTAAACTCTGGCGGAAAGTTCTGGTTGTTCGCCCACTTCCGGACTGCAGTCCTGTTTCAGAGCCTGGGTGTTGCGTGTGCATCCGTTTGACAGATCTGACTCATTCATGTGCAGACTGTTGGTTCCTTGCCTCTTAGGCAGATGCACTCCGACTTTGAAGGAAGCTCCCAGTTAATCGACTCTTACGACATGCTTTTGGGTAGGCAGTGGGTTTATTCTCGTTTTCCTATATTAGGGCCCTGGAACCCTAACGGGGATGGAGAACTGATTAAAAGTATATGATTCAAAAGGTTGTAGATAGACATGACTACCAACACCACATGGGATGGAGAACTAATTAAAAGTATATGATTCAAAAGGTTGTAGATAGACATGACAACCAACACCACACGGGATGGAGAACTGATTAAAAGTATATGATTCAAAAGGTTGTAGATAGACATTACAATCAACACCACACGGGATGGAGAACAGATTAAAAGTATATGATTCAAAATGTTGTAGATAAACATGACAACCAACACCACATGGGATGGACTATAAGATGGAAGGACTATATGCCTAGTATCCTTCCTAATATGCTGCTGTACCCAGTTACTTATCACTTAAAAGATTTCCTTTTGTCATTCTCCACCAGGTGCCCAGCCTATCTACGCTAACACCTCTGACCTGGCCATGAGAGGTTCTCAGCCGGACCTGTCACCCGATGATGGGGAGCCCACAACGCCCACCACCCCGGCAAGCACAGCAGCATCGCTGGTAAGCTTTTAGATTTATTTGCATGCTTTTTGAAATGTTCTGTGATACACTGCTGCCAGAGTGTAAGACAGGTCTGAAACAATGTAGGCCATATTTAAGACATGTGTAAGACAGTATAAGAGAGATGTAACACAATGTAGGACAGGTTTCAAAGCAGACCTCAGACTGCTGAGCAGGTGAAAAACAGGTGTGAAATAGGTGTAAGACAGTGTACTACAAGTGTGGGACAGATGTAAGTTAGGTTTAACACAATGTGAGACAGTTTTAAGGCAGACCTAACAAGGACATATGTATAACAGGCCTAAGACAATGCGAGGCAGGTGTGTACCAGGCCTCAGACTGTATGGGGCAGGTGTAAACAGACTTGAGACAGTGTTGGATAGGCATAAGGCAGGCTAGTAAAATGTAGGACAGATATTAGGCAGGCTGTCTGTGTTCAGCTCCTAGACCAGACATGTATCTATGATTGAGTTGGCTTTCAGCCTGCTGCGTTCAGCTCCTAGACCAGACATGTATCTATGATTGAATTGGCTTTCAGCCTGCTGCGTTCAGCTCCTAGACCAGACATGTATCTATGATTGAATTGGCTTTCAGCCTGCTGTGTTCAGCTCCTAGACCAGACATGTATCTATGATTGAGTTGGCTTTCAGCCTGCTGCGTTCAGCTCCTAGACCAGACATGTATCTATGATTGAATTGGCTTTCAGCCTGCTGCTTTCAGCTCCTAGACCAGACATGTATCTATGATTGAATTGGCTTTCAGCCTGCTGCGTTCAGCTCCTAGACCAGACATGTATCTATGATTGAATTGGCTTTCAGCCTGCTGTGTTCAGCTCCTAGACCAGACATGTATCTATGATTGAATTGGCTTTCAGCCTGCTGTGTTCAGCTCCTAGACCAGACATGTATCTATGATTGAATTGGCTTTCAGCCTGCTGCTTTCAGCTCCTAGACCAGACATGTATCTATGATTGAATTGGCTTTCAGCCTGCTGCGTTCAGCTCCTAGACCAGACATGTATCTATGATTGAATTGGCTTTCAGCCTGCTGCGTTCAGCTCTTAGACCAGACATGTATCTATGATTGAATTGGCTTTCAGCCTGCTGCGTTCAGCTCCTAGACCAGACATGTATCTATGATTGAGTTGGCTTTCAGCCTGCTGCGTTCAGCTCCTAGACCAGACATGTATCTATGATTGAGTTGGCTTTCAGCCGGCTGCGTTCAGCTCTTAGACCAGACATGTATCTATGATTGAATTGGCTTTCAGCCTGCTGTGTTCAGCTCCTAGACCAGACATGTATCTATGATTGAATTGGCTTTCAGCCTGCTGCGTTCAGCTCCTAGACCAGACATGTATCTATGATTGAATTGGCTTTCAGCCTGCTGTGTTCAGCTCCTAGACCAGACATGTATCTATGATTGAATTGGCTTTCAGCCTGCTGCGTTCAGCTCCTAGACCAGACATGTATCTATGATTGAATTGGCTTTCAGCCTGCTGCGTTCAGCTCCTAGACCAGACATGTATCTATGATTGAATTGGCTTTCAGCCTGCTGTGTTCAGCTCCTAGACCAGACATGTATCTATGATTGAATTGGCTTTCAGCCTGCTGTGTTCAGCTCCTAGACCAGACATGTATCTATGATTGAATTGGCTTTCAGCCGGCTGCGTTCAGCTCCTAGACCAGACATGTATCTATGATTGAGTTGGCTTTCAGCCTGCTGCGTTCAGCTCCTAGGCCAGACATGTGTCTATGATAGAGTTGACTTTCAGCTTGCTGCGTTCAGCTCCTAGACCAGACATGTATCTATGACAGTCAGCTTTCAGTCTTCTGCATTCAGCTCCTAGACAGGACATGTATCTGTGATTGTTTCTCCTGTCGGTCTTCTGGTGAGCTGTGTGTCACCTGCATGATTTGTTGTTTGCAGCTTGTTCAGTAATGGCTGATGTCAGAGATGTCAGGGCACAGTATGTGCATATTCATTGTACTGATACTCTTTCTGCTACATTGGGACGGTTGGCACTGTGTAATTAAAACCACTATCACAGTGTAAACTGATCTAGATTATCAGATTGAAGTTGATTATGTTCTGGATATGGTTGAATGGTTACAGTGAAATTTGTATGTGTGATTCTGGTGGATGGATGTGAGTTGTGGACCATCTTCCAGTCCTTAGAAAAGAATATTGGGGCTTTTGAGCTGAAATGCTATAGAAAGATTCTCAGAATACCATAGCCAAAGAAGAAAAAAAATACTGACATTCTAGAAGATTGGCTTATAAACTGCCTTGTCTCAGAAGCTGAAATATTCTGTTATATCATGTGCCAGTTAGGATTGGAACAAATAATAGGAGAAGGCATGATATCAGGAAGGAGGGGTAGGAATCGACCAACATGAAAATGGGCACAGGATATAAGTGACTCCTTGGGTATGAAAGTGCACGAGGCGGGAGAGCTGGCAAGAAACCGAGTTTCTTTCAGGCAGACCATGATGAGAGCGACGTTTTGCAAAGGACCTGCTACATGATGATGATGATGCTGTGGAGTTAAATATGAATCAGCTGAATGACACTGTAAAAAACTCAGGAAAGCATGGCAGTGTATGCATGTATGTAAATGTTGGTGCCAAATTTACCAGAGTTATGGTAATATTTTCTCAACATTACCAGAGAAAAGCACAACACAGAATCAACATATAGTACCAGTTTGGATCATTCTAATAAATTTTGGCTTTTAAAGGGGTGGGAAACATTTATAATTAGACTGTTTTTTTTAAAGATACCTATGATATCAGCCATCTGTACATTGCCTTCCTACTAATGTTAATAAAAGCATACAAATAATTGCTTTGAAAACATGAAATGTCTTTCCCCGCACATTTTTTTAAAAGCATTTGCCAGGTCATTTTGTTTCTTTTGCATTTGATGCCAAAAGATGCATTTTAAAATATTATTGTTTGGCCTGTTTGATGTGCCTTATTTACTGAACCAGTCTGAGTGCAAACATTTGTGTGCTTTGGTTCTGTTGTTTTTACTAATATAATTTTATGTTTTGCTGTGTTAAATATTGCTGCTGTATTTTGTTGCATTGGTTTTTGTTAAGTTCTACTAAATGAAATGCAACAACACTTAATTCTTTCTTGTTTTGGCCAGGTTGCAGGCATTTTTTGTTTTTTTCCCCTTATCTACCCCTGGTTGTTGTAAAACCCTCCTCTTGAACATGCTTTCCCCTTCTACCCATGGATGTTGCAAAAATGTAAACTTATTAATGGTTTTCTCTGTTACCCCTGGATGTGGTAAAACCATAATCTTGAATTATCTTCTCTTCTACCTTTGGATGTTGTAGATCCATAATCTTGAATCTGTTTTCTGTTTGTACCTTGCTTTGATGAGAAGCTAAATTCTAATGTCAAATCAGTACAACTGTATAGAGCAGAAACATGGAGAACAGCTAAAACAATTATTCAGTCAACTACAAACATTCATTAACTGGTGCCTGTGCAGAATAGAGGGCATTCAGTGATGTCATAGAATGACTAGTGTTGATGCTCGGGAGCCAACTAAACAAGTTCCTGTGGACCAAGAGGTGAAGAAAAATTGCTGGCGTTGGACAAGACACATGTTGAGAAAACCTGAGAACAATATAATTCAATTGTCTTCGCACTGGATCCCACAGGAATATAGAAGTAAAGGCAGACAAAAAAAAAAAAAAAAAAAAAAAAAAAAAAAAAAAAAAAAAAAAAAAAAAAACACACACACACACACACACACACACACACACACACACACACACACACACACACACACACACACACACACACACACACACACACACACACACACACACACACACACACACACACACACACACACACACACACACACACACACACACACACACACACACACACACACACACACACACACACACACACACACACACACACACACACACACACACACACACACACACACACACACACACACACCACCCACACCCACACCCACACCCACACCCACACCCACACCCACACCCACACCCACACCCACACCCACACCCACACCCACACACACACACACACACACACACACACACACACACACACACACACACACACACACACACACACACACACACACACAGAGAGAGAGAGAGAGAGAGAGAGAGAGAGAGAGAGAGAGAGAGAGAGAGAGAGAGAGGGGGAGCTAGAGAGTTAAAAAGATGGGGAGGACGTGGGGTGAGCTGCATGCAAGAGCAACAGATAAAATGAGTTGATTGAGAGTCTATGCTCCACTGGGGGGGATAGAAGGCAGAAGAAGAAGAAGTGAAATTCTTTTTTTTTAAACAACTATTTTACAACTTTTAACTTTTGCAGCATTTGCACACATCGTGGCTTCCGGTCCTTTACTACTGTTGTGCTGTTTTATTCTTTAATTTTGGTATCTGTTGTTGTTCTTGAATTGATCTGTTTTGTCCACATTAGCACATTGGTTTATATTTTTTTTCTCTTTTATCTTTCTTATCTGCTCTTCATCCTCCAGTGGAGCATAAGGCCTCAGCCAGCTCATGCCATGTTGTACTATACCTTGCTGTCACATGCATTTCACACTATGTCCTCCCCGTCTTTTTACTTTCACTCTAATTCATTTTTCCACGTGTTTCTTTCTGACTTATTCCTTTGACCATGTGGGTTCCAGTGCAAAGATATTCTAGTTATATTGACATAATTGTTTCTCAGCGTGTGTATTTGGTTTCTCTTTGATTTTTTCTTTGTGATTCTTCATGTTACATTCTCTGGCTAATACCAGTTTTTTCCTCGGATTATTTATTTGATTGTCCTTGCGTTTTTTGTTTTTTTTACACTGTATTATCAGGCCTACTAAAACTCAACTCAGGATATACAAAACATGCTTTAGGACAGTTCTCCTCTATGGAGCAGAAACTTGGACAACAGACAAGACAGATAGAGAGCTTGCTCAGAGGTTTTGAGTGTAAACTTCTCAGAAGATTGTTGGCGTTCACATGGGAAGATAAAATTAGCAGTTCTAGATTACAACGAGTGACAGACTTAGAAGATGTAAATTTAGAAATAAAAAAAAAAAAAAAATGAATGTGGAGGTAGATTGGACACATCCTCAGAATGATGAAAGAGAGACATGGCTGAAACAGGCAATGCAATGGACACCACAAGGACAGCAAGGTAAAGGCAGGCCCAGAGGCACTTGGAGGCGAACTTTTGACGCTGAACTCAAGGCTAGTCGAAGGACAAAACTGGAGATTGAGAAGATGGCTCTGGATAGAATTGAGTGGCGACAGTTTGTCTCTGCCTTATGTGCCTCTGGGTGCGAAGACGATTGATTAATTGATTGATTGTCAGGCCTAATTTGGGAAACAAATTATTGATGAAAATATCAGTCAGTTAATCAGTAATTGAACCACTAACACAGGGTATGTGTGACTGATTTTTTTCCAGTAGTACGTACAAAGACAAGTTTGCATTTATAGAAATTTAATACAGATTCAAGTGAATAATCATTTTCTATTTTTTTGATGGAGTATTCTGAAAGTTTATAGCACTGGGAGCCACTATAGTGAGGATTCTACACAGGTCATTAATACATTTCAAAAAAGGTCTTGACATATACAAACACAATTGTTTTTTTAAAAGAAATAAATGAATAGGATAATCTCTAAACACAAATGCAGTGAAGAATTTAATGGAAGAATACATTCCCTTGGTCCTAAGAAACAAGAGAAAAAATATGGTGATTTATTCAAGTGAACCTGTCACTATGCGACAGCTAAAGGAAATGTATAATGTCATATGATTTTAAAAGAAAAAGCTATTTGTTTACAATAATACCACCCACCCCCTAAAATTGCTATTGTTTAAAGTAAATTAAGTCTGTCTGGCTCTTCTAAACACTGCACAAGCTCAAACAGAACCAATATCGTTAAGTAGGTTTGCTGGAGATGGGCTATGCAGTAATAATGCTGGTTTCTATCTATCTATTGTCTTCTTCACTTTTACCGGGTTGCAGCCCAGTGTCGTGGTTTAAAATATTTGTTTTGTGCCTCTCGCGTGATTTGAGTGACAGTTTTCTGGATCTTCTGGCCGTATTCAGCTACTCTATCTATCCATTTTTTCCTGGGTCTTCCTCTGGCCTTTCTTCCCGATGTTCTATTGTAAAAGGCCTTATAGGCAATCTGATCCGGTTGCATTCTTACTAAATGACCAAACCACTTCATTCTCTGTTTTTCAATATGTTCCATGCATGCTCTTGTTCCAACTTTGTCTCTAATGCTGACGTTTGTGACTCTGTCTCTTCGTGTATTGTTGGTGACTCTTCGGAGACGTCGCATTTCACACGTAGTTGTGATTTGTTCATTGTCCACGTTTGGCACTGATAACATAAGGTAGGGATGAAAATGCTGGTTTAGTGGTATTCATAATGGATGATTGTGCCGGATGAATATTGTCTCGGGAAGAACTGGTTGAGAGTTAACATAAAAGAATAAGATGAGGAAATTGTGAGATAAGATGGTAGGTAAAACCGATGATGCTGTCAAGCACCTGCTTCCTTGATACAAGCAACTGTCTCTCTGTCTCACCTGTTAGGACACAACCTCTTCAGAACTCCTAGTGTCAGCCCAATCGCTAGTGGCGCCACCTGTACAGAGGATGACTGCTCTTGAGCAGGCTATGCAACAGATGGACCTCTGTACTGCCTCCTTGAACTTGGTGTCTGAGGAGCAGAACTCCAACGGCAGTCAGCACACAACTCCTCGCTCGTCTACTGGCGACCTCAGCTGTGAGCAGCCGATTGTTGTTGCTGCTGTTGCTGCACCGGAAGTTGTCTTTCCTATGGCCACTGGTGACGTCGCAATTGTTTTGGAGTCTCCAAGAGTGAAGGCAAGAACCTGCCCCCCCTCATCACCTTGTAGAAACATTCAACTGCTTTCACCATTTGATCACACAGTGTAGTCATCATTACTGCTGTAGTTTATTTATTGCCCAGTTTAATAGCATCAGCTCCATGAACATTTGTCATCCCTTGACACCAGCTTCTGTTAAAATGCAGCTTCAATCATAATTACTACCATCACAACAGTGCATTAGTGAATATCATTACATTCTCTCCCTTTGTGGTTTCTATGGCCCTGTTGTGGGGAAAACAAGAATAGACCCACTGTCCCCCCCCCCCCCCCCCACCCCCCAAAAAACATGTTGTAAGAGTCGTGTAATTAGGGGCTTCCTTCGAAGGCAGCGTGCACCTGCTGTGAGGCACGGAACCAACAGTCGGCACATGAGTAAGCCAGATCTGTAATACAGATGTGCAGCCAAACCAGGTTCTGGAGCAAAGCTAAAGCCAGGAGGTAGATCAATGGCCAGAACTATCTGCTGGAGTATACAGCTGGTGAACGTGGAGAAAAAGAAGAAGAAAAAGAAGAAATTATCTCATTTCTCAGTCTCTCTCTCTCTCTGTCTCTCTCTCTCTCTCTCTCTCTCTCTCTCTCTCTCTCTCTCTCTCTCTCTCTCTCTCTCTCTCTCTTTCTCTCTTTCTCTCTCTCTCTCTCCCTCCCCTCTCTCTCTCTCTCTCTCTCTCTCTCTCTCTTTCTCTCTCTCTCTCTCTCTCTCTCTCTCTCCCTCTCTCTCTCTCTCTCTCCCCCCTCTCTCTGTTTGTATGTGCTGCCCACCAAGCATGCTAGGCCATGTTGCAATGCAATGACGTTCATCCAGAAGATAACTCAGCTTTCATGTTTGGCTTCAGGTTGCCTTTACCATAACTAACGCTCACATCAACAAGTTTGCCTAGATATGAATGCTGCTGTTGTTTTGTTTGGCTTTTAACAAAACTGTTTGCATATTTTGATTTGTATTAATCAAACAATACCTTCTTCATAGCCAACCATTCTTCTGTTTGTGTTTTATTTCACCTTGATCCTCATTTCTCTTCTTTATTCTTGTCTCCCTCTGTGATCTTTCTTTCTTGCTGCTCCTTCATGTTTTCCTTGTCACTGTTGTTATTTTTTTTTTTACCTACCCCTCTCTCCCCCCACCTCATCCCTATGACTGTCAGTATATCTATCTGCCCTGCCTGTCTGTCTCTTTCTGTTTTTTTCCCCATTCTTCTCTGTCTCGCTTTTCTAATTATTTTCTGTTCTGTTTTGTCATTCTTCTAGCTCAGTCTGCTCAACATTTTTTTTTTTTTATGTTCTGTCATTTAAACCTCTTTCTATCTGATCTATTTATTTAGTGTCTGTTTTCTTAGTCCTCCATCTTCTTTAATCTTTTTTGCATCTTATTTGCTTTCTCATAGTTTGTCTTATTTCTTGCTCTGTTTACCTATTCCTGTCTTATTTATTGTTGTTTTCTTATCCCTTGCTTTTTTCTCCCTTTGTTTTCACATTCTGAAGTCATGTCTTTTTTTTTCTTTTTTTCTCTTATTTCTTCTTTTGTTTTCTTATTGTTCTCTGATTTCTTCTTTTGTTTTCTTATTGTTCTCTGATTTCTTCTTTTGTTTTCTTATTGTTCTCTGATTTCTTCTTTTCGTTTCTTATTGTTCTCTGATTTCTTCTTTTCGTTTCTTATTGTTCTCTGATTTCTTCTTTTGTTTTCTTATTGTTCTCTGATTTCTTCTTTTGTTTTCTTATTGTTCTCTGATTTCTTCTTTTCTTTTCTTATTGTTCTCTGATTTCTTCTTTTCGTTTCTTATTGTTCTCTGATTTCTTCTTTTGTTTTCTTATTGTTCTCTGATTTCTTCTTTTGTTTTCTTATTGTTCTCTGATTTCTTCTTTCTTTTCTTATTGTTCTCTGATTTCTTCTTTTGTTTTTTTTGTTTTCTTATTGTTCTCTGATTTTTTCTTTTGTTTTCTTATTGTTCTCTGATTTCTTCTTTTGTTTTCTTATTGTTCTCTGATTTCTTCTTTTGTTTTCTTATTGTTCTCTGATTTCTTCTTTTGTTTTCTTATTGTTCTCTGATTTCTTCTTTTGTTTTCTTATTGTTCTCTGATTTTTTCTTTTGTTTTCTTATTGTTCTCTGATTTCTTCTTTTGTTTTCTTATTGTTCTCTGATTTCTTCTTTTGTTTTCTCATGATTTTGTTCCTTGTTTTGTTTTCTGACTTTCTCTTCTCTTACTCCATTTCTTCCTTACATCTGTCACATCACACTCATTATTAACATTTGATAAATCTTATCGCAGTTATAGCCATGTTAAAATTCTGACTCATATATCACTTGGCTGTTTTAACCATATTTATATCGTCACTAAATGTCACCTTGCTGTTAAAACCATATTTAATTTATTTCTCATAGATCTCATTGTTTTGTCCATCACTATCTACCTGCAGGTTCACCTGTCACCTCACTTTCTCATAGATCTCATTGTTGTTTTGTCCATCACTATCTACCTGCAGGCTCACCTGTCACCTCACTTTCTCATAGATCTCATTGTTGTTTTGCCCATCACTATCTACCTGCAGGCTCACCTGTCACCTCACGTTCTCATAGATCTCATTGTTTTGTCCATCACTATCTACCTGCAGGCTCACCTGTCACCTCACTTTCTCATAGATCTCATTGTTTTGTCCATTACTATCTACCTGCAGGTTCACCTGTCACCTCACTTTCTCATAGATCTCATTGTTGTTTTGCCCATCACTATTTACCTGCAGGCTCATCTGTCACCTCACTTGCTGCTTGTGTGTACTGACTTATTTGTCATGTTTCAGTTATGATTCATATGTAAATCTCCCCATGTGGGTTCCAGAGCCCCATTTGGGTGGAAGAAGGGGATGGGGGGGGGGGGGGGGGCTAGAATACACCCACTGCTTCCCCCTTGTCCTTGAGCATGTGGTAAAAGTCAAATTAAAAGTGCTGTTTCCTTTAAAGATGGAGTACAACTGCTGAGAGATGAGGAACCAACAGCCTGCTTACAAATCTGTAAAAATGGATCTCTGTTCAGAACTCAAGTTCTGGAACAAGGCTAAAGTCCAGAAGAAAACAACCAAAAACCAGAACTTTCTACCAGAGTTTACAGTCGGCAGATGCGAAGAAGAAGAATATATGTAAAATTCATGATAAAGCCATTGCTGAACTCAAGTCTGCGTATGATCTTAGTTCCGGGAGCCAAATTATTTTGGGGAAAACAAATGAACAGATCTACTACCACTTAACAAGCACCTCGTTGAAAACAAACAAGTTGACAAGAGGTTTGCTGAATTCGGACATGTTGGGCCGAAAGGTGTGGATATCACAGCCTAGCTGTAAACCACACAGTTTGCAGACTTCTTTTTAAGAGTTAACACTAGGCAAGAAGAAGAGAAAGGCATGGTGTTTATTATATGCTGTAACTTCACTGAGATAGACGTGTAATATGCTGACACATATGCACATTCATATTCCAACTATAATTTTATTTTGACTTACCTGTCCCATCTTTGTTATTGTCATTATTGAATTAAGTCCATGTGTCATCTTTTTTTTTTAAGTCATTAAATTATGTCCCACAGCTTATATTTGTGTTATAGCCATTATTGAATTAGGACTTGTATGTAAATTTTTTTTTCTTTTGTAGTTATCATCATTTGTTAACTCAGTTGTCCTCTTTCTTTCTAATTAACTCTGCCTGAGAGGCAGGGAACCAGCAGTCTGCATACAAATAAGCCAGGTCTGTAAAACAGATGTGCACACAAAACTCAAGTTCTGGAACAGAACACAAGTCAAGAAGTGGACGAACAACTACAACATTTAATGGAGTTCACAACCAAAGAACATGAAAAAGAATGAAGATATTTCTGTTTTAACCATTATTAAATTAAAGCCGTTACATCATCTTTATTTTATGGTTATTACTAAATAAAGCCCCATGCACTTCTGGTGTAAAGTGAAATAAACTGCCATTCTGACACTATCGCACACTGCACAATTGGTACTGGATCCAATTCTTTTATGGACCTATCAGTACATCAAACCAAGACACGTCTGTTACAACCATTATTATATTCTAACATTCATATGTTTCAATTTTGATTATTAAATCTTGTCGTAACTATCACAGTAATTTTATCATATCTCTGGTAATTGTTTTTCAAAAGAAGTAAAAAAAGCACGTGAGTTCTGAGCATTTTGTACTTTCCAAACTGAACAGCTTCAACAAAACACCAGCCTGGAACTTGCAAAAGCAATACGAGAACTGGAGGCCAGTACCGCGGCCTTGACGTCTGCTTATGATGCTGATTCTTACGCTGGCGTCTCCAACCATGCAGCTGTGACCTCATCGACTGCCACCGCGACTTCTGATGCGGACAGCTACACAAGCAAGATGTCGCTGCAGTGTTCCTCCGGCTACGGCACCATGAACAGCACACCTGCTGGCTCGGAGGACACAATCGCATCAGGAGGTGAGTTTATAGAACAATTTCTTCTCCATCTTTGTTGGTAATCTTCTTTGTTCTTCAACTGCCTTTTCCTCCTTTAGTGTCTTTTGCTTCTCCCTCTCTTTCTGTGTCTTATTCTGAAATCGCATTTTTGTGTTGAACACTCAGGACTTGATTCTCTAAACCCAGTTTAGTAGCAGGTTGTCACTGTGTCCTACAGTTTCTAATCAACCTTCAACCTTTGACCTTGGGGGGGGGGGGGGCAGCATTCCAGAAATAGATATTAATGGTGGTTGGGGGGGGGGGGGTGGGGGTTGGTGCTGTTGCCACACACAGATAGTGGGTGAGGGGGTTTCCACACATAAGTTTTGGGAGTGTGGAATAAAAGACCAGTTTCCACACATAAGTGTTGGGAGTGTGGAATAAAAGACCAGTTTCCACACCTTTAGGTGAATTAGGCATACAGCACTGAAACTACATTTTATAGACCAATCAGAACTTGTTGGGCGATGTGGTTAACATAACAGCAGCCGCCTTTACTTCCCAGGACTTTACCTAGGATCTACTCAAGGTTAGGTCCACCTGAGTGTGGAGTAAAGGGGTCCTAACATCTACACATAGATGGTAACGGTGTGTGGGTATGGGTTTCACTAGCTGTTGAGGAATAGTTTAAATGGCCTCACTCACCGCAATAAACAGGCACTCTTCTGTCTGGAGTTATATAAGTCACCTGCACATTAACAGATGCACAAGCTAACCTCTCTCTATACACTGTCCCCCAGCCAGGTCTTTCCACACACAGATATAAGATAATCGTCAATGCTGGAAAGGCATTCATGTTTACAATTAGAAGAACACTCATACCTTAGTTGTACCGCTGAAAATACATTCATGTCTCAGTTTTTCTATTGAAAGTACACTCATACCTCAGTTTGATTATCGGAAGTACACTCATGTCTCGGTTTTACTATTGGAAGTACACTGATGGCTTGGTCAACATCACACCATCCACCTTTACTTCCCAGGACTTTGCCTGGTACCTATTTAAGGCTAGGTTGACCTGAGAGCCAATGCCATGTTAATTTCATCTCTGCATGTTCACACCGTACAGACCTCTACCTATAAATACTAATGATATATACATAAAGACGAATGTCATATTTGCAGTGTGACTTTTGTGTATCAGGTCTGCTATTACTTAAAGCATTGCCTGTTATTATATCATGTAATCATATGGTATGGTGTTCTTCAGATTTAAATTGATGTTTGTTGAATATATCCAGTTACTTACTAATTATTTTGCATTCAGCATTGAGCAGTGAAGCAGAGCATTGGATGTTAGTTTTGTTGGAACAATTTTTTGCACCTGTAGATGTAGCAGAAATGAGTAAAGAGATTTTGATCACTACACGGTGTCCCATAAATTTCCCTACATAGGAAAAACAAACATTTCTTTTTTTAAGAATGAAAACCATTTTTATTTATACACTACGCTCTGCCTAACTGTTGAGGTGGACTCGTAGGAACAAAATGCATGGGCCATATTGCATGGAAGGGGCACAACCGGAAGGGAATAAGAATGAAGGAATTAATGATTGCACAAAGGAGGAGATGCTTACCTTCAAACCAGCAAGTCATGGGTTCCATTTCTGACGGGGCCAGACTTTTTTGTCCATAAATAACCTTAGTTCCCAGCTTGACCCAGCTTTGAGTGGGTAGCAGGTGCAGTCCTGGGAAGTATAGGTGGCCAGCATAATGCTGACCACAGCACCCACCAAGTGCTGCTTGATCTATAAAATATAGGTCTAGCCCTATATACCCAATAGGCCTGAAAGGTGTGGAAAAGGGTACTTTTCCTTTTACTAGAAAGGAGGAGAGCTGAGCGCCTGAGAATAAACACAGATGTTGACAACAATGGCCCTGAAGTCCCGTGCTATCATTGTGGAAGACTTTTCTTAAAATGTAGGCAGGTCTTGCTAGTCACACTGGCCATTGTGATTAATATAAGACCTAGATAGTCTTATTTCTGGGAAAACACTATACTGTGAGGCTGTACGGTAAAAGCCTGACATGATCATTGAAAATATCTGTCGGCTCTGATACCCTGGATGATAAACAACCACACTATTCTTTATAACAAATACCCATTCTCCAAAATCACGCATCTGCATGTGAACAAAATTACTTTTAAATATTTAGCCCAGTTCTGATAGATAAAAACCAGGGCTTTTTCCTGGCGGTATGCAATGGTACACACCAGAGCATCTTTTTTTTTTTTTTAGGCATCACATTTTTTCAGCTGAAATAAATACTTTGTGGTGATTACCAGCACCTTTTTTTTCGGACACTTTGTGATGAGTACCAGCACCTCTTTTCCTGAAAGAGAAAAAAAAAAAAAGCCTTATAAAACGCTAATGAATGGATGTTGAAGTAGGCTAAAGAATGACTGATTATGCTCAGTGTGAAGAATGTTCTTGTTCTTGTTGTCAACCCGGCCCACCACTAGGTGTCGCAGACAGTATAGCGGAGTCAGCATTGTATGAGGAGTTGGAGGAGGTAATTGGCGAAGGTGAGGGAATGAGATTATCACATTTTCTCTTGGTGGCATTTCTCTTGATATTTTATTAGTGCATGGTCCTGTCGTTTTGTTTGGCTGCTTGAAGGGTTATAGAGACACGTTTGCATCTGTTAATTTTTTATTTGCGACAAAAGCTTTCTTTTTGCTTACAACAGTGATGTAGTTGTTTTTAATTATAGTGGTCGTAGTTGTGGTAATTATTTGAGTTGTATTTATTACACAACAACAAAAAGTAGTGAGCTGGCTAACATTACTGCTGTCAGGTTGGTATTTTCTAGATAGAGAGTCTGAAAAAACAAAACCTGACAACCGTATCTTCTTCGCCTCCTCTCCCCCCCCCCCCCCCCCCCCATGTTCACCAGCTGTAAACTCTGGCAGAAACATTATGGTTATTCACCTACTGCTTGGTGGGGGGGGGGGGGGGGTGAGTTTTGTGTGCGCACCCATTTTACAGAACTAGCTTATATGTATGCAGACTTTTGGTTCCTCATCTCTCTGGCAAATGTGCCCCAACTTTGAAGGACACATCCCTAATTAGTAGCATATTCTGACATACCTGTTAGGGGTAAAGTGGGTTCCTACACCACCCTCACTCCCCACCTCCCAGTGGGAATATTGAACCCACTCAGGGGTGTTGACTGTATAACTGGAGTGTCTTTGTACAGGAACCCACAGGGTCACAGGAATAAAGGCATACTAAAAACATGTACAAAAGAAGGGAACTGGAGTTAAATTTAACACACACACGCACAAAAAAAGATGGGGAGGACATGGGGTGAGCTGTATGGGATGGCAAGGGATGGGCCAGCTTGGCAGGAGTTAGGGCAGGGCTATTCAGCTGGCGGTCCGTGGGTTGGATCTCACCTGTAGAAGCCTAGCATATGCCTCATGTATCATTGCCAGTTGCATGGTGTTAACGATCTTTAAATGCCTGGGTTGTGGCCCTTGGTGATGCCCATTTTCAAAATTGTCCCCCCTGAGTAAACTTAGTTGAATAGCCCTGGCTAAGGGCCTATACTCCATTGGGGGGGGGGGGGATAGAGGCTAGAAGAAGAAGACAGAACCAGAGGAAGAAGATCAGTAGAGCAGATTCCGCTTAATGCCGCTTTTCTTTTGATCATGGAAATGTTTAGATCCAGTAGTGCCTTGGCATTAACAGTAAAGTTTCAATTACTAATTGGTTACTGATTGAAGAATCAACATCATGGCACATTGTAGTCCTGTGTGGGTGGGTGTTGTTACAGTCATAGCACACCCTAGTCCAGTCTGGGTTTGTGTTGTTACAGTCATAGCACACCCTAGTCCAGTCTGGGTTTGTGTTGTTACAGTCATAGCACACCCTAGTCCAGTCTGGGTTTGTGTTGTTACAGTCATAGCACACCCTAGTCCAGTCTGGGTTTGTGTTGTTACAGTCATAGCACACCCTAGTCCAGTCTGGGTTTGTGTTGTTACAGTCATAGCACACCCTAGTCCAGTCTGGGTTTGTGTTGTTACAGTCATAGCACACCCTAGTCCAGTCTGGGTTTGTGTTGTTACAGTCATAGCACACCCTAGTCCAGTCTGGGTTTGTGTTGTTACAGTCATAGCACACCCTAGTCCAGTCTGGGTTTGTGTTGTTACAGTCATAGCACACCCTAGTCCAGTCTGGGTTTGTGTTGTTACAGTCATAGCACACCCTAGTCCAGTCTGGGTTTGTGTTGTTACAGTCATAGCACACCCTAGTCCAGTCTGGGTTTGTGTTGTTACAGTCATAGCACACCCTAGTGTGGGTGGGTGTTGTTACAGGTTGGGTAGACCTGGGAACAAATGTTTGAAACAGCCCGTAACATCTGTAGCAGGCTGCTTCAGTTCATGGCTTTAGTTTTTCATAACTAATCACAACAAAGATCCCATGTTAGTAACCTTGCACAGTCAGCAATATGACACAGATGCTCCCACTCTTTCATTTATTAAACTAAGAAATGGGTTTACAGAGATTGTATTTGCTATTTGAAGTAAAAAGATGACGCAAGTAATGGTGATTACTTCCCCTTTTGGGCGTCTGCTGCATGACCTTCTGAAAGTGAGAAGAATCGAAACTGTTTCATAGGAAAGCATAATTATCCCGTTCATTTGAAAGAAATTATGAGCATTAAATTGTGTTTGTTTTAGTGGATCTGTTAGGCATTGGTAGTTTTAGTTCAACTTTGCTTCAACTAATGACTTACGGAAAACAACTGTGGGAATCCAATACGTTGTGTCTCTGCATCAGTTACCAAACTAATGCTCTGCTAACATTTTAATTATTAAAATATGTAACGGGCTTAACTGAAGTTAGTTTGACAACATGACAACAGTCGTAGTGGAGAGAGGACATTGTTTGTGTTGGCAACATGACGACAGTCGTAGTGGAGAGAGGACATTGTTTGTGTTGGCAACATGACGACAGTCGTAGTGGAGAGAGGACATTGTTTGTGTTGGCAACATGAGGACAGTCGTAGTGGAGAGAGGACATTGTTTGTGACAACAGGCCTTGATTTGAACATCAGGCTTTCAGACAAGAGTGTAATGCATTGTGCTGCCTCAGCTTTTGGGTTAGGAACTCTTCGCTTGCTGCTGAAGATGAGGACGGATCACTTATGGGAGTGTCCAGAGTGCTGTGATGTGGATTCCTAATTCAACATCTAGTATCAGGTAGCTAGAAAATCCATGGCGGCTCCAGGGCCCCCTTTGGAGGGGGCGGAGGAGTGTAGGGCGGGGCGGAGAGAAAAGAACCAGCAAATAAGGACATAGTAAAAAGTTGACTAATTCTTTCTTTAAAAGTTGGGGTGCATCTGCCTGAGAGGTAAGTCACCAACAGTCTGCATACAGTTAAGCCAGATCTGTAAAACGGATGTGTATGGAAAAAAAACTCAAGTTCTGGAATAAAACCAAAAGTTTAGAAGTGAATAAAAAAGCACAACTTTCCCTCCTGGGTTTACAGCCAGTGAACACAAAATAAGACGAAAACAGATAGCTAGACAGATGTGTTGGCATGTTCCTGCACGTTTCAAGGACAAACTCCATGGAAATGTCAACAAGTTCAAAAATGGCTGCCAGTTTTTGATATCAGAGAAATAATTGCAAAGCTGTGGATTGTGTGGATTGTGTCTGTGTTTGAGATCATCTTCAGCTCAAGATGGTGGATATACAGTCATCTTAAGGTTAATTATCAGTCCAGATTATCAATTAAACAGTCAGTCTGTCAGTCAGTCTATAAATCAGTCAGTTAGTCAGTCAACCAGTCAGTCAGTTAGTCAGTCTATCAATTTGTCAATTATTCAGCCTATCAATCAGTCAGTCAGTCAATCAAAATCAGTCAGTTAGTCAGTCTATCAGTCAGTTAGTCAGTCAACCAATTAGTCAGTTTATCAATCAGTCAGTCAGTCAACCAATCAGTCAATTAGTCGGTCTATTAATCAGTCAGTTAGTTGGTCAGCCAATTAATTAGTTAGCCAGTCTATCAATCAGTCAGTCAATCAATCAGTCAGTTAGTCAACCAATCAGTCAGTTAGTCTATTAATCAGTCACTTAGTCAACCAATCAGTCAGTTAGTCAGTCAGCAAGGGGCTCTGGAGTTAGGTTTGCATGTGCACCAACCTGTACCAGAATGCACCAGCATGTCTATGAACTGAAAGTATGAATGTATATAAGTTGTATCCCATCAGGATATCACACAAGCGATAGACACCGGGTGACACAAAGTGCCACAATAAGGATGAGTGTCACCCATTGAGAGGTCCAGGAATCCCCATTCAGCCATTAGGCCATATTTAAGGCCCGGCTATATTTAGGGCCCCCAAAACTCATAATCTGTTTAATTCACCATTGATCACTGGCATAATGAGAGCTAATAGACTGTAATGTTTGGGGCATTTTGAAAGAATGTCAGATGACAGAAAAGTAAAAACTGTATTCAATAGGGAGAATGGTCATAAACCACGAGGCAGACGAAGAAGAAGATGGAGAGATAATATCCAGACAGACCTGCAAACACTTGGTGTCACCAACTGGAAAGAGAAGGCTAACTAGAGAGATGAATGGAGGCGGGTGATATCTGCAGCAATGAACCTCAAGGGCTCGGAATGCTGAAGAAGAAGAAGATAAAAATCCATTATGAAATAAACAAATCTCTATATATTCAAGTTATAACCGACAGTCTGGTGCAGTTAATACACATTCTGTGCCATGATTAAATAATCAAATGTAACAGATTTGCATATATATTCATTAGAGAATTAAAAAAAACAACCTCTATATTTTCCAGTTATAACCCAGATGGGTTAAACAGGATATTGTTGTTTGAATTACTACTATTTCTACTACAGCGGAAAGTGAAACTACTGACTACCAGATAAAAAAAAAAGAAAGCTTAAACTAGCAACAATTATGATACATTTTCTTTTGTGTGTTAAATATATCTTATTGTATTTTCATACTTTTTTCTTTTTAACAGAAAAGAAAGTTGAACAATTAGACTCTTTTTTTAAAATGTTTTTGGTGTTTATAAGTTGATGTTATATTTTGTATTCTGTTATAGGGGGCCACCCTTTTTTTTTTTTTAAAGTTGGTTTTGGATATAACACATTATGTGTGTTTATAAAAATTTTTTTTACTGATTTAAGAATTGACATCATAGCACACAAGACAAACACATAGGTGCTCCTCTGTCTCCCTCAATAAATAAGGTGTAGATGCTAACTGTTCACTCAGTATACTGATTATATTTATCATAAAGAAAGTCACAAATTAGACCGCTTTTTGTTTTGTATCAGGTGTTGGGCATTTTTGTATTTACTAGTAGAGATCTAATAAATTTATTTTGTCATTTGATATTTAAAATTATATTTTTATGTATTCTGTTCTGTAGATAATATTTTTGGTTTTAGTTGTTAGATATTTGACAATATATTGTCTGTTGTTTATGTTTATCTTTATTCAACGTATCAACATATGGCAGACGGGTGCAATTGTGAATGTATTTTTTTTTCCAAAGCGGCAGTATACAAAGTAGTAGTTTGGGAAGGCCAGATCTCTTTAGTGTATTCCGACCAAACATTAACAAACAAAAGATTGCATTATTCTGTGAAGGGGAATCAAGAGCTAGATTCATTAAAACATCAGGCATTGCTTATGACTGAAAGAGAGGTAACCCTGTTCAACTTAACCCCTCTCCCCTCTTTCCCCCCTCCCAAAAAAAAAAAAAAAAAGAAGCAGGAATATTCTTTCCAACCAATCATGTTCTTAGGCCATCCTAGACTTTGGGAGAGAAAAAACAAGCTTAATATTTGTCTGCGAGTGGATGATCGAGATGTTCGCCAACAGTCTCAGCTGTAACTGTGGAATAAATGCACCTCAAAGTCATCTTTCAGATTGACAATTATTTTCCCCGTAATTTATTATTTTTAATTTTCATTTTAACTTTCATTATTATTATTTTCTGACACTGAGTAATGTGAACGGTGCCATGTTTGATTGTAATTTTTTTAAAAAATTGTTACGAGCTTCAAATTTTATTTACTGCACCAACATTCTTTTTAGTTTTGTAAGCTGAGGAAGTAATATAGATATATACAAGAATGCTAGTTTGTGGTCTTTTTTTTCTGTTTGTTTGCATAAAGGGTAGATTTCCAGAACCGTGCAAAAGTGTTTTTTCTTAAAAAGAATGTGGTAGGTAGAAAAGTTTGGGAACCCCTGGATTGGGTGCATGGAATGTTTTGGTGCCTTGAGTTTGGCTAACTTTTGTTGTCAGTGTTGTGTTGACCCCTGGTGGCTTCCCCATCGATTATGTTGCATGTCTTTGACCCGCATGTGTGTCTTGCATTTGATCCACAGATTATCATGCGCTAGCCAGCAAGTTTGACTCTGAGAAATATTATACCATACCTAGAAGTGGGGAGACCCGAGCTGCCTATCGAGCAGCCATGCAATACCAGCGTCCAGCCTCAACAACAGGTTGGTTTGGCTCTCATTTTGAGATGAGAGAAATCTGGCACAGAGGATTCTGGTCTTCATTGATGTCTTCTTTTGTATTGTTTTCTGTTCTGAGCACCTAGTTGAAGGCAGTGTGTTTGTATGTTTTGTTTTTGGCACAGTTTTCAGCTTTTGATTAATTGGTAATGTTTGATATGGGAACATTGTGTTTTCTTACTGTGATTAAAAGTGCAGTCAAAATGCAGTTTGGGTGCCAGCTCCACAAGACTGGCTGCTGTGGTTCTGCAGAGGTCTCTGTTTGGCTGGTTGTACATCCCTGAGACTTTTTCTTTTGCAAATCTGTTGCCACTTGCATCACTGTCTGTCTGTCTAACCTAGCTTTAACTTTTCCCCTCCAGGATGGTTTTTGTGAAGGGGCTTTAAATAAAAACATTAAAAGTGTGATATGAATTACAATAACTGTGCCTCGTAACCTGTCACTATTGTTGTTAAGGAGGACAAGTGTGTTAAGCACATGACATCATGGTGCAGATGTCATGATTCCTTATTTCTTTCAGCAACTCCTTTTTCATTACATCCCTCCAGAACATCCATACTTAATGGCTTTTTTTCAACATATTGTTTTCTTTTTAAAAATGCAAGATATTTAATTTTTATCCACATCTCGAGAGACTCTAAGTGCTTGTTCATTGCCCAAGTCTCTCCACCAGATAGTGGTGTTGAGTATACTTAACATTCGATAATCCTCATGTTGAATGTGTTGTTTGTCCCTCCAGATCACATTATGAATATCATGACGACGTCTGAATAACTAATGGTAATGACATATCTGAAACAACCTAATACCTCAGTTAAAGCCCATAGGATTGATGAAGATATTACTAGTATAAACATAGTGCAATACTTCCAGTTTGGATTATCAAAATAGAGAATTTCAATTTTCAAGGCATTTTGATCCCGACCGCCTCATTAATTTTATCGTTATTATTGTTGTTTTTTTTACTTTATTTATTACATTATTGTTGTTGTTTTCATTTTTTAATATTATTTTTTTATTGTGCACATTTGGCATGCTTGCATCTAGATTTGGCAGCATGCTGCAGATTTATCCCTATCGTCATTGATTTAATTATTGTAACTGACAGATTTATTATTAAGTGATTTCTTTGGTTATTATTGTTTGAACTTGCTGCACGATTTACACACACGCTTGCTTAGAGGAATCTTCGGCACCATTAACAGCACTGAGCAACTGCTTGCGTCTGCCTTATTGCACCTTTGATTTGATTCCTGCCATTTCATTTTTGTGGTTAGTTGCCAAATTTGCTTTCTCTGACAAGAATTTGCTGGTCCAAGATAATGGTTTTATACTTCCTTAAAAAAGTGTGTAATTGTATGTCCCAAGGAGAACCTGATATCTTCCTTGACACCATTGAAGCAGTAAAAGAGGAAGTGAAGAAGAAGCAGCAGTAGCAAAAGCAGAAGCAGAAAGAACCTTTTGTATCTCCCTCAGCACCTGAAGCAGTAAAATAGGAATAAACACGTAGAGGAAATGATGTCCCAGGCAAAACTTTATATCTCCCTTAGCACTTGAAGCAGTAAAAGAGGAAATGATGTCCCAAGCAAAACTTTTTATCTCCCTTAGCATTTGAAGCAGTAAAAGAGATGATGTCCCAGGCAAAACTTTATCTCCCTTAGCACTTGAAGCAGTAAAAGAGGAAATGATGTCCCGGACAAAACTTTATCTCTCCCTTAGCATTTAAAGCAGTAAAAGAGGAAATGATGTCCCAGGCAAAACTTTTTATCTCCCTTAACATTTGAAGCAGTAAAAGAGCAAGGGAAAAGGAAGAAGTTATTACTGAAGAAGCACGTATGGTCAGCAGAAATAACTTTGGTTGACTGCTGCATTCAAGGACTGAGCATGCATGGGAATGCCCAGTGCACTGTGATGTTGATTGTAATCCATAACAATATAAGTTAAGAGGAAAGAAATATAAAAGCAAAGCTTAGCTTCACTGTTCTTGTTGGAATAAGAGAATTAGGAATGAGAGAGGCCCAAGCACAGTTTCACCTGTATCACTAGAGTGGAAGGGATGCAGAAGTCTTCAACCACAGTTCTCTAAGTCTTAGTTGAGCTTTCAACTTCACTGCAATCAAATTTCCCCTATTCATTTACGTCCTTGTTAGGACAAGGACGTAATTTTTTGTTATTTGAAGCCCCACTCTGGCTTTTGCCAGGGGCCGCAATATAGGCAGGTCATCATTATGGCCAAATGTCTGAACGCGGTTTCTGGGACCTCTCCACGGTGATCCTCATCCGCATGGTGGCACTTTGTGTCATCGGGTGTTTGTCGTTTTTGTGATGTCCTGGTGGGGTAGAAATTCAGTCAGTCAGTCAAATTTCCCCCTACTTGCTCCGTTCCTGTGAAAATCAAACGAAATGTCCCTCACTGTCACATTTGAAAAACTGGGGAACAAACAATTAGTCCTGGAACAATCCGGAAATATGCACACGCAGTAAATGCATATTTCAGTTTCTAGAGGTGCCAAAGCCAACAGTCGCCACCAGAAGTGCAGTTTGTTGTTGGTGGAAGTAGTCAAGCACAATAAGTTGGCTGTACACACGTAGAATTATTACATTTACCAGCCATATTTAATACCAGGACTCAACCACAGCACAAATGAAAAGCATTCCACGGAGGGGGGGGGGGAACACAGCTCACAGTGCTGCATTAAGCACAAAACTCAGTAGCTCAGACAGCGAAACTGTAGACTACCGCCCATATGTGAAAACTGCATTAGCAAAGCTCTGTCAGAAGCAAAGATAACTTCAAAGCCTAAGATTCTAAAAAGGCCTAGTCATTAATTTTAGGCACTTGTGGATCCACCAGGACTAAGGCTAACATTGGTCAAGAGCTGTTTGTGCCCCTGTGGTCATCCCAGAAACAGGCCAACATAGATAGGATAGTTGCTCCCCTTGAAGTCAGAGAGCATCTGCCTTAGAGACGAGGAACCAACAGTCTGCACACAGATAAGCCAGATTTGTAAAAAGAAAGTACATGGAAAACTCCAAGTCCTGAAGCAAGAACTGGATAAACATTAAGGTCTTTTTATTAGAGTTTACAGCCGCTGAATGCGAAGAAAAAGAGAAAGAGAAATGAGTTGGACTCTTATAGACTAGACTTGTGGATAATTTAACCCGACTGGGAGTGAAACCTGGTGAAGTCATCTTTGAGGTAGGAGACATTCTGACCGACTCTGTATAGGTGCACAGCATTGCCTGGATTTGTTCTCTTGGTCATGTTGGGAAATAAACAGATTGCCTGGTTCTGTAAAACTTGGTGGAATATTGATGCGTGATAAGGCAGACGTGGTTAAGGCTTTATGGGAGCATGTGCACAGTTTGAAAGAGCCGATGGATCACCATCGGTTTGGTGAGAGTGATGCAGTGAGGACTGATGAGGGGATGTGGCCGATAACTCTACTGTCAGAGGAAAGACAAGACGGACATATCATCAGACTGCTACTGGTATTGAAACTCTGTGTTGGCTGCTGAAGCTCAACTTATAATCGACTTTGTGAAATCAGTATAGCACCTTGAGATGGCTTTGGCTTTTGAGGACTAAGCCCACATAAGAAGGCCCTATGTGCAGTATTAGGGAGCTGAGTGGTCTTGGGGCATGGCATCGGTCTCGAGTGCTGGGGGTGCCGGGTTCAAGCCCTGCTGAAGGCTGAGAGTTTTTAACGTCGACTTCTAGTAATTTCCCCTGGTCTCTGGGTAATAAGATATGACGCCCGTGTGTATTGTTGCGCATGCAAAGAATCCTATGGCAGTTCGAAATTGAAAAAAGCAGCCTAACTGTGCTGCCCAGGACAAAAATTTGAAATTTAAAATCTACCCAAAGTATTTCAGAATCCTTGCCGTTGCTACGGAGTTCTTGCACTGCGCTGAGTCAGAAGGAAAATGGAGCACTTATGGGTTACCACCCTTGTGCCTGGATGTTAATCCATCGTCTAAACCAAAAGCTAAACCTATGTGAAATGTTATTGATAATGATAAAATAACACTACAGTTTGAATGAGTAGGTATCAAAGAAGGATAGATGTTATCTTTGGCAGTGGGTGAACAGTGGGAGATGCAAATAGAGCATCACTGTTTGAAGACACTGACACATCTGCTAGTGATCTGGCCGACACTGACAACTCATGGGGGAAGAATGACGAACATAAAAGTAAGACTTACTGGAATTATAGCTTGGTACTGGCTGCTGAAGATGGGAGCATAGTGCTCATGGAAAATATCCTGAGTGCTGTGATGTCAGTTCTTGATGCAGCGTATTACAGAAGGAACGCATTAAAGGCCGTTGTTGGGCTCCTTCTGCCATGAACAAATGTCTGTTGATTAGCTCATTTTGCAAGTGCAGTAGTAAATCATTTTTGTTGTTGATCTGCGTATGTATCAAAGGTGGCAGATTCATGTTGAGTAATCCTTGTTGTGTCTGTGAAGCTTTGCAAGTGTTGCTTTGTAAAGCAGTAACTGTTAATAGGGGATTTCTTGATTAATTTAGTCTACCTGTAGTCGAGTCTCAGAGGGGAAGAAAAACAGAATATACATAGGCTCACAAACACCACAGATAGACCACCACACACACATGCACAAAGAGAGAGAGAGAGAGAGAGAGAGAGAGAGAGAGAGAGAGAGAGAGAGAGAGAGAGAGAGAGAGAGAGGCAACAAAGTTACTAAATTATTCATGAAAATGTACACAACAACCCACTTATGCAGGGACAGTAAAAAAATAAATTTAAGTCGAGATCTGTGAACCAGAGTCATTGTCCAAGGTTACAAACCATAAGTGCTCTGCCACCAGTACGGACAGCTGATAAGAACCTGCCTGTTGCTGTCCAGGCTACAGCGACGTTCCTCCATTTACCCCAGAGTGTTAACTCTGGTACATATTACCTAGAGGCTGGGTGAACCCCAGGAACCGCCCGGTTTCGAACACCTGCCGTGGGTTGCAGCAAGTTGCAGCTGGATTTGAAAGCTAGTCTCGCCCATGCTATACAGGGACACTGTAACCTACAATGCAGGGGTATTTCCCCTGACACAGTTGAGAACCATGCAGGTAGACACACAGCCTAAATTCATACAGCTACGCTACATACCACACGTATGCACACCCCCCCCCCCCCCCCCCACACACACACACACACACACACACTTACTAATGAGAATCATTTATGGATAATGTACTTGTGTTCAGTGATTTAAAAAAAATATGTGTGTTCTGCTGTTACATAATGTAGTTTATTTTAATCAGGTAATTTTTCATATGTCTCATTTATTCATATTGTAGTATCATTTTTTGGATGTTGCCTTATCATTTACCGGTATTAACTTATGGTTTATGCAGATTCATATGTGATGTGAATATAAAGTCCCTCAACCAGAAATTTCCATTGCAGGGGCTGGCATTGGCAGAAGAAGCTCAGTGAACTCCCAGAAGCCTCCTCCACCTGTCCGACGGACGGCATCGGTGTCAGGGATCCCTCATTTACAGTCTGGGTCAGATAAAGTGTCGCCCTCTGAGGGTCACGACTCCGCGTACGCTGCCGGCGGGGGAGAAGGATTGGTGGAGAGCCCGTATGCTGAACTGCAGGTGATTCAGCAGAGCATCTATGAACAGTCCCGGGCTCAGTCTCTCCCAGGTATGTCACCCAAGACATTACATTACCACCGGCAGGTGAGTGTTGGAGACAAGGTTCAGGTGAGTCTGGGGCTTAGCATTCCGCCTGATGGAAGCTACATATATGCCCAGGACACCGGGGGAGGACGGTTCAGTCAACCTCAGCCCCAAGGGATGGCTGCAGATGTAAAGTTGCCTTCTCATGGAAACCAGGAGGATCATGTGGGTGGGGATGCTCATGATGGCGGTGTCGGTCCCAGCAGAAGCCTTGTCCCGAAACCCGCTCCACAGGTCATGCAGAAGCCCAACAGAAATGCCTTCCCTCCTCCGCCGTCGGTCATGTTAGGACATCAAGGTCACTACCAGGTGGCTGCATATTCTGGTCTTTCGCAGACAAGCCAGCATCCCCAACAAGGGAGCCAGCATCCTCAACAAGGGAGCCAGCATCCCCAGCAAGCGATCCATCATCCCCAACAGGGGATCCAGCATCCGCAACAAGGGATCCAACATTCCCAACAGGGAAGCCAGCATCCCCAGCAAGTAATACATCATCCCCAACAGGGGATCCAGCATCCCCAACAGGGGATCCAGCATCCCCAACAAGGGATCCAACATCCCCAACAGGGGAGCCAGCATCCCCAACAAGGGATCCATCCCCAACAAGGGAACCACTCTTCTATACAGGGAAGCCACCACCCCCAGCAAGGGAGCCATTATTCTGTACAGGGAGCCCTGTATCACAGCCACCAGCCACACCCACACCTTCAGCATCAACTTGCTAGGCAGATACATCAGCAGAAGCAGCAGCAGCTGCAGGGCCTCTACTCCGAACCTGGGGCTTTTGAGCAGCACGGTCGTGTGCTGTCTGCCCACCCAGAGGAAGACTTCCCACTTCCTCCCACACAAGAAGAACTGCAGGAGATAGAGAGAGTGTACAGTCAGCAGCACCCGGGTGCTGGACCAATCATCAGAGCTCCAGTCCAGTTCCAGAAGCAGGTGCAACAGATGCCAGCTTCTTCAATGCCACAGCAGTCGCCACAACAGCAACATCACCACCAACAACAACAGTATCACCCACGACAGCAACATCCACTGCAACAGCAACACCAAGGACAGCTTCGCCATCCGCAGTATCAGCAGCCGCTGCATCCACAGATGCATCCACAAATGCAGCAGCAGCAGCCGCTACACTCACATCCACATCCACTGCACCAACAGCAACATCATTTACACCAGCAGCCTCGCCATCAACTACAACAGCCTCAGGATGTCCAGGCTTCACTCTTAATGGAATTGAAAAAAAGAGTATCCGTGGATGAGACTTCGGAAGCGTAATCCGGACAACAGTTTTAATTTTAAAACCGAACTGTAGATATTAGCTTAAAGTGTTGTAACAAGAATGACACGAGAAAAGAAACAGAACAAACTATGAGACTTGCCAAATATTTGTTCTGGGTGCTTGAGAAATCATGCAGCAAAAAGTTTTCGTCTTGAAGTAAAAAGCAATACGGATTTAAGTTGATGAGTCCTGCACTCCTTGATCTTCAAAACCAATGCAGCCCATGAGGGTCAAATTACATCCCTGTTTATCGCCTCAGTCATCTGTGATCACCACTGATGAATTGCCTGGATTAAAACAAATTCTTCATCGTCAATGTATTTCGAGAATGGCTAGAAGAAAATTGACTAGATCTGCTATATTTTTCTCAACCCAGATGAGACAGAATAATGAAATTGACACTATGACTAAAAGGCTTGTGCAAAGAAATGGAAAATACAAGTACATACAACTGAACATTTTGGCAAAAGTCTTTACTTTATCAAAAGAGTAATACATATAAAACAGCTGTGCCTAGAAAAACCCAGCAGGCAACAAGCAACAGGACTTAACACACAGTCAAGCTCAGCATGCAACTAAAAACATATTGTAGGATCACATCTGGAGATGAGGGGTGACTTTCGTTTGTTGTTATGCACCTCCTTTCTGTTGTTGGGCTTTCTAGTCACAGTGAGTGTGTTGTATTTAAAACTTCTTGGTGTCAGCTCTCCCTGTGTGGGTCCTGGGGTCCCGGGGTCCCATTTTGGAAGATAAAGAACTGACCACCAACCCCCCACACAAGCATGTCATAAAAGTCAAATAATTTTAGGTGCTTCCTTTGAAAACAAAGAGGCAAGGAAACCAGCTCTGTTAAATGGATGTGCATGAAAAACTCAAGTTCTGCCACAAGATCAGAACCCAGAAAGTGGACGAAGAACCAGAATTTTCCACCAGAGTTTACAGCCAATCAGCATGAAGAAAAAGAAGAAAATGTCTCCTTGGGTGTCACCACTCCTGTTTATGCAGACAGAGTTCTGTTTGTCATATTCATGGCCAAATGTCTGACAAGAAAATACGAATTGACTTAGTTGTGATTACTGAGGGGAAGAGACTGTTGTTGACACCTGTCTAACCATTCCATTAGAAGACATGCCTGCAAAGGATCATCTGAATGGGTAACTGATGCCCAAAGAAGTTGGATCTGTTGGCTAAAAGGTGCAAACATTGCAGCTATGTTGTAAACAGGCACACAACGTTTATGTCTCACGGATTAAAGAAGAAGAAGAAAACCATGAAAGCAATGATTGGTGTGTGTGTGTGTATGTATATATACACACATACCAATAGACATAGTTAATTATTGGCATGAAGAAAAATGTAGAGATAGGGGGACTGTGGTTCTTGCAGTCAGATCACAGATTAGATTGCTGGTATGAATTAAATAAACTTGTCTACGGTTTCCCACCTGTTCATTTCTGTTTTAAGTAAATAAAGTAAAGGACCAGCCCTTTTTCCATGCCTTCCAGTGTATTGGGCATATAGGGCTAGTCTATATTTGTATAGACCAATCGGCACTCAATAAGTGATGTTCTTTTTAAGTAGTGACATAAAAATTTATAGAAGAGCTTTTTATATAATCTCAGCAGCCACATTACAAATCCAAATTTATGATTTTTCCACTGCTGTACTGTACACTTGTACATGAGACATGATTGCTGTACACTTGTACATGAGACATGATTACTGTACACTTGTACATGAGACATGATTACTGTACACTTGTACATGAGACATGATTACTGTACACTTGTACATGAGACATGATTACTGTACACTTGTACATGAGACATGATTACTGTACACTTGTACATGAGATATGGTTACCGTACACTTGTACATGAGACATGATTACTGTACACTTGTACATGAGACATGATTACTGTACACTTGTACATGAGACATGGTTACTGTACACTTGTACATGAGACATGGTTACCGTACACTTGTACATGAGACATGGTTACCAACGCCACACGGCAGGGACTTTGAGAAGGAGAAGAAGTTCTGTACATTATTTTATGAAGCCAGGTGAATGCCCAAATGTAAGTTTTCACAAGGAGACTTTAACAGTGAAATCAGTCATATAATTCATTAAAGAACAGCAGATGACATTGTTGGGTCATCTGACAAAAATGCCTTGGTGCTGTCTGCCACAGAAAAGATGTGCTGAAGGAAAATGATGAGCACAGAGCAACGGGGAGGAAAACAATAGAAGGATTACAGCATCCAAAACAACCTTAACCTTTGACCGTAGAATAAGTTGACAGACCTCTACAGCTAATATGAAAACTCAAAGAAACATACATACATCTTTTATCCAACATTTGTTTTGAGGAAACTGGAGACAGATGAGAAAGAATGGGATTAGGGGAATGTCATGGTTGAAGAGGGAGCCCCAGTGGCATAGTGGCTAGATCCTCGCCTGCTACCCTAAAGGACTAAGGCAGGGCTATTCAACAAGCGGCCTGCGGACAAACTCTGGCCTGCGGAGACCCAGCAAGCGGCCTGCGGACAAACTCTGGCCTGCGGAGACCCAGCAAGCGTCCTGCGGACAAACTCTGGCCTGCGGAGACCCAGCAAGTGGCCCAAGGACAAACTCTGGCCTGCGGAGACCCAGCAAGCGGCCTGCGGACAAACTCTGGCCTGCGGAGACCCAGCAAGCGGCCTGCGGACAAACTCTGGCCCGCGGAGACCCAGCAAGTGACCCACGGACAAACTCTGGCCCGCCGAGACCCAGCAAGTGGCCCACGGACAAACTCTGGCCCGCGGAGACCCAGCAAGTGGCCCTCGGACAAACTCTGGCCTGTGGAGACCCAGCAAGTGGCCCACGGACAAACTCTGGCCCGCGGAGACCCAGCAAGTGGCCCACGGTTAAACTCTGGCCTGCGGAGACCCAGCAAGTGGCCCGTGGACAAACTCTGGCCCGCGGAGACCCAGCAAGTGGCCTGCAGATCATTTCCAGCTGTATTATATTAACTGTCTCTCTGTGCTGGGGTTTGGGCATCTGGCCCATGATGATCCACGTTCTCAAAATTGTGGCTCCTGAGCCAACTTAGCTGATTCCCCTGATCTAGGAATTACATCTATATTCACTCGTTTTTGTTTTAATTGGTCTAAAATGGGTACCAGGCAATGTCCTGGGAAGTAAAGGTGGCCAGTGTGATACTGACATCACTTATCCAGGTAGGGGAATCGTATCCCCTATTGAACCTCTGGTGCTAAAATGGATTGTTTATTTACTTTGCTTTTGCATGGCTGAAGATGAAAAGAAACAAGTAGAGGAGAACCTTATGATGTGAGCGTACCCGAGACAACTTTTTGAGGATGCAATGTCAGGCTCGCCAGTTGCTTTTTTTGTGTGGCCAGAATAAGAGGCAAAATCCTGGATGCAAGCTGAAGAGATGAGAACTCTGGATGTTCCCCTGGAGCATCTTGATAGTTTTTGAATGGATTAGGTCAGGTTAAATTGCAGAAGGAGAACTAACAGGTAATTCTGGATTCAAAAGGTATGATTGCTTACGCCAGTCAGAAAGATGCTTGATGATGATGATGATGATGGACTATTCCGTCATTGCTGTCAACAAAAAGCACTGTCACACATTTTCCCGACTGCTGGGCTGGAATGAGTAAAAATTATTTACGTTAATTTTAATGGGAAAAATAGTTTCAGGATACAATGTCCTCACCATATATATTCAAGGGGACACAACCTGAAAAAAAAAAAGTTTGTAAACCACTGCACTAAAGAGGTAATCATACTAGGGAGGGAGGGGGGGGGGGGGGACAAGCATCATGCCCTTTTTTTAAGCTTCTGTTGCTGTGTTGATCCACTGTGGTATGAGGTGATGCAACCGACTCCTTTCCTCCTTAGCCAGTCTGTTTTACAACTCCTGGCACGTCAGCTGTACCACAAAGACACTGCCATTGGCGGCGGACATGTTCATAGTCAAGAAAACCTACCACTATTTTTGTCGTCCCCTTGTCGGGATTCAGTTTTTCGTATTTTCAAGCCCCACCCTGGCTTTTGCCGGTTGCCCTGAATATAGCTGGGCCATAACGGCTGAAAGGGGTTTTCGGGAGCTGTCCCTAGGTGATCCTCATCAAAATGGTGGCACTTTGTGTCACCGGGTGTTTATCGCTTGGTGTGATGTCCTGGTAGGGTACAACGAGCAAGCAAGCAACCTGGCACTTCATTTTATTAAGCATTCACAGTGTGTGTGAATGTTGGACGTAATTTGTTGTTGTTTTAAAACCCCACCCTAGCTGTTGCCGGGGGCCTAATGTAACCCAGCCTGTGGTTTGAACAGGATTTTCGGGAGCTGTCCCAGAGTGCTCCTCATCCAAATGGTGGCCCTTGTGTCACCAGGTGTTTATCGCTTGGTGTGATGTCCTAGTGGGGTTGAGTGTCACTCACTCAACCCTGTGATGTAAGGCATATCTCAAACTGAAATGAAAGCTTATGCCACTCTCTCAGAATCTGATCACATCTGCTTAAAAGCCTGCATCCATTTGCCTACTTACTGTCATACATCTGTTTGCATCTCACTACTTACTGTCAAACATCTGTTTGCATCCCACTACTTACTGTCATACATCTGTTTGCATCTCACTACTTACTGTCATACATCTATTTGCATCTCACTACTTACTTCTCCCTAAATATTTTTACATACATCTTCCTGCTCACAGTTCTCTGCACAGACTTTCTACACACATCTGTTTACCTAATACATCTCCCTACTTACATCTGTCTACCTACATACACCTCCTGACTGACATCTCCCTACTTACATACACCTCCCTACATACATACATGTCCCTTCTTACATCTGTCTACCTACATACATCTCCATACTTACATATGTCTACCTACATACATCTCCCTACTTAATCTGTCTGCCTACATACATCTGCCTATTTACATACACCTCCCTACTTACATACATCTCACTTCTTACATCTGTCAACCTACATACATCTGTCTACTTACATACAGCTTCCTACTTACATCTGTCTACCTACATACATCTCCCTGCTTACATCTGTCTACCTACATACATCTCCTTACTTACATCTGTCTACCTACATAATCTTCCTACTTACATCTGTCTACCTACAAACATCTCCCTACTTAGATCGGTCTACCTACATACATCTCCCTACTTAATCTGTCTACCTACATACATGTCCCTACTTACATCTGTCTACCTACATACATGTCCCTACTTACATCTGCCTACCTACATACATCTCACAACACCCACCCACCCACCTGCCTACACCCATCTTTATCTACCCGGGTATCCAACAATGTTAATTCCCATGTTGTACATAAGGGTCCAGTTTTTTGTTTATGTACACAAATCCACCTGGCCGCACCTCAACACTGATCCACTGTTTATACTCAAGGTCTGGCCACTTGTAACTACCTGTAAATAGGCCTCATATATTTGTAGCAATGGTTTTTTTTTGTTTTGTTTGGCCGGATTTTATTATCCAGTAAATTACAGACAATTACTGTAAATATGAATTTCGTGTACAACCAACAAATCTCGGACTATTTTGGTTGGTGTGAAACTGTGAGTCTGTTATGTTTAGTTCCTTTTTTTTTTTAAATCTTGAAATTTTTAATTTGAACATTTGCTGTGATTTCCGCTGAGTTCATTTTGTGTGTGTGTGTGTTTTATAAAGGGCTGTGTGTTTGTTTATTGATTTGTATGTGTGTTTATAAAGTGTTTATGTATATAAATGCCCATAACATCCTTTTGTGTATCAGTTAATATGTACATAAAGTGTGTGTTATACAGTGCTGTTTATGTATTGAAGTGTTTATGTATGTGTGTGTTCATAAAGTGCTTGTATATGTGCTTGTTTATAGAGTGATTGTGAGGGCATTGGTCTCTGTGTGGGTGTGTCTGTTTATGAAAGGACTGTGCATATTGATTTGTGAGTGATTGTGTGTATATTTATAAAATGCTGGTATGTCAATATGTATGTGTGTGTGTGTGTAAGAGAGAGAGTTTTTTTTAGCCAATATAATTGGCAAAAAGAAACTAGACCACAAATATAACCAATACTGTTTGCATTAGGTTAAAAAGGGGTTGATTTTTTGTTTTGTTATTCATAAATGGATGCATGGGAGAGAGAGAGAGAGTATACATGTGAAGATTATCCCCACATTTGTGGTCATGTATTCATATATTATCACCTGTCTCATGTAGTTACTTTGGCTCATTCTGTCCCAGACAACACGTCATGTGTGATTGTGATTTATATATTTAGTTAGAGCATGCTACATAAATATGGCATAGAATATATTTTTTTCTAAAATTCAAATTGTTGAAAAAAAAAAGCACAGAAGATTGACAGAGAATTCTGGTGATCCTTATATAGCACACAAGATTTACAGAATTCTATATAGCACAGGAGATTGACAGAAAATTCTTGATTTATATAGCACAGAATTCTGGTAGTTCTTTTATAGCACAGAAGATTGACAGAAAATTCTGGTGATCCTTATATAGCACAGGAGATTGACAGAAAATTCTGGTGATCCTTATATAGCACAGGAGATTGACAGAAAATTCTGGTGATCCTTATATAGCACAGGAGATTGACAGAAAATTCTGGTGATCCTTATATAGCACAGGAGATTGACATAAAATTCAGGTGATCCTTATATAGCACAGGAGATTGACAGAAAATTCTGGTGATCCTTATATAGCACAGGAGATTGACAGAAAATTCTGGTGATCCTTATATAGCACAGGAGATTGACAGAGAATTCTGGTGATCCTTATATAGCACGGAATATTGACAAAGAATTCTGGTAGTTTCTATAAAGCTCAGATTGACAGAGAATTCTGGTGATCCTTATATAGCACGGAATATTGACAAAGAATTCTGGTAGTTCCTATAAAGCTCAGATTGACAGAGAATTCTGGTGATCCTTTTATAGCACGGCAGATTGAAGGAGAATTCGGTTGATTCATATATATCATAGGAAATTGACTAAATATTTGGTAGTATCATGGGAGACTGAGGGCAGATTCTGTTAGTTCTCCTATATCATAGGAAATTTGACTGACCACAAAAAAAATCATGGCATATTGACATATGTGAAAATATTGTGATAGTTTGACTTATGTTAATAAAAAATAAAAAATTATTGTGGTAGTTTGACTTGTGTTTGAAAAAAAAAAAAAAAACTGTGGTAGATTGACTTACCTCAAAGAATTGTGACAGTTTGACTTATGTCAACAAATTTGGTAGTTCTTAAATACCAATACATGCAGTTCTGTGGCCTGGAGGTTAGTGAATGTGTTTAACAGTTCCATGATCCTAGAGCAGCAGGGTTCAACATCAATTATGGGTGTTGAAAAAAATAAAGAAAAATTACTGGTCTCGTATTTTTCAGACAGTAGTAGGAGAGGTGCACCGTGGAAGAAGTTAGGGCCTCACCATAAAATATTCTCAAAGACTTGAGTGGGTAGACCACAACCAACCTAGATTGTGCAGATGGCACATCATTTATATTGAAGTAGACTTGTAGCTCTTGTTATATGTGTGTATATCATGGACAATTGACTGTAATTATATTCTCCAGTGTGGAGTTTAATCATTCTGGTTGATTTGTTGTGTATGAATGATCACTTATGTGCGTAATTATGTGAAAATTGAATGTATGTTGTGTGTACATGTATGAGAGGTGAAGAGATATATATATATATGTCTGTGTATTAATGTTTGTGAGCTGTGGTTGTGTGTGATGTCTGTGTGGTCAAACAGAACTGTAACATTTGTAACTTTAGTTTCTATAAATAAACAAAAGTGTTTAAAAAATGCCTTGAACTTTGTGTATGAGTTAGTGGATGAGTGTGTGTGTGTGTGTGTGTGTGTGGGAGAGAGAGAGAGAGAGAGAGAGACAAAGAGAGAGAGAAAGAGAGAGACAAAGACAGAGAGACAAAGACAGAGAGAAAGATAGAGAGAGAGACAAAGACAGAGAGAGAAAGACAGAGAGAGAGACAGAGAGAGTGAGAGAGAGAGAGAGACAGAGAGAGAGAGACAAAGACAGAGAGAGAGACAAAGACGGAGATAGAGAGAGACAAAGACTGGAGACAAAGACAAGATGAGAGAGAAATATGAGAGAGAGAGAGAGAGAACAGAGACAAAGACAGAGAGAGACAAAGACAGAGACTCACTTAGAGAGAAAGAGAGAGAGGCAGAGAGAGAGAGACAAAGACAGAGAGAGACAAAGACGGAGATAGAGAGAGACAAAGACAGAGAGAGAGACAAGGACGGAGATAGAGAGAGACAGAGAGAGAGACAGAGACAAAGAGAGAGACAAGACAAAGAGAGAGACAAAGACAGAGAGAGAGACAAGACAGAGAGAGAGAAAGAGGAGATAGAGACAAGACACAGAGAGAGAGACAAAGACGGAGAGACAAGAGACAGAGAGAGACAGAGAGAGAGAGAGAGAGAGACAGAGAGAGAGAGACAAAGACAGAGAGAGAGACAAGAGACAGAGAGAGAGACAAAGAGAGAGAGAGACAAGAGAGAGACAGAGAGAGAGAGAGACAAGACAGAGAGAGAGAGACAAAGACAGAGAGAGAGAGAGACAAAGAGAGAGAGAGAGAGACGAGAGAGAGAGAGAGAAAGAAAGACAAAGAGAGAGAGAGACAGAGACAGACAGAGGAGAGAGAACAAGAGAGAGAGAGAGACAAAGAGAGAGAGAGAAAGCAGAGACAAGAGAGAGAGAGACAGAGAGAGAGACAAAGACAGAGAGAGAGACAAAGAACAGAGACGAGACAAGAGAGAGAGACAAAGACAGAGAGAAGAGACAAAGAGAGACAAAAACACAAGAGAGAGCAGAGACCACAGAGAGAAAGACAAAGACAGAGAGAGAGACAAAACAGAGAAGAGACAAGACAGAGAGAGAAAGAAAAAGAGGAGGGCATACAAAAGAGAGAGACAAAACACAGAGAGAAGACAAATGAAAGACGAGAGAGACAAAGACAGAGAAGAGACAAAGAGAGAGGAAAAGACCACAGAGAGAGACAAAGACACAGAGAGAGACAAAGAGAACAGAGAGAGAGAGAGAGAAGAGAGACGAAAAGAGAAAGAGAGAGAGACAAAGAAGAGAGAGACAAAGACACGAGAGAGACAAAGACAGAGAGAGAGACAAAGAGAGAGAGAAAAGACACAGAGAGACAAGAGAGAGACAAAGACAGAGAGAGAGACAAAGACCGAGAGAGAGAAGACGAGAGACAGAAAGAAAGAGAGAAAGAAAAGAAAAAGAAGGAAGAAGAGAGAGACAAAGAAGAAAAAGAGAGAGAGACAAAGACAGAGAGAGAGAGAAGAGAGAGAACAAAAGAGAGAGAAAAGACGAAGACAGAGTCAGAGAGAGACAAAGAAAGAAGAAGAGAGAGAGACAAAGAACAGAGAGAGAGACAAAGAACAGAAAGAGACAAAGTCAGAAGAACAAAGTCAGAGAGACAAAGACAGAGGAGAGAGACAAAGACAGAGAGAGAGAGTGACAAAGACAGAGAGAGAGAGAGACAAAGACAAAGGAGAGAACAAGAAAGAGAGAGAACAAAGACAGAGAGGAGAGAGAACAAAGACAGAAGAAGAGACAGAAGAGACAGAGAGAGAACACACAGAGAGAGAGAGACAAAGACAGAGAGAGAAGAGAGAGACAAAGACAGAGAGAGAGACAAAGACAGAGAAGACAAAGACAGGAGAGACAAAGACAGAAAGAAGAGACAGACAAAGACAAGAGAGAAGAGAGAAGAGAGAGACAAAGACAGAGAGAGAGACAGAGAGAGACAAAGACAGAGAGAAAGACAGAAGAACAAAGACAGAGAGAAAGAGGACAGAGAGAGAACAAAGAAGAGAGAGAGACAAAAGACAGAGAGAAGAGACCAAAGACAGAAGAGAGACAAAGACAGAAGAAAAGAAGGAAGAAAGACAGAGAGAGAGAGAGAGAAGAGAGAGACAAAGACAGAGAGAGAGACAGAGAGAGACAAAGACAGAGAGAGAACAAAGAAGAGAGAGAAGAGAGACAAAGACAGAGAAGAGAGAGAGAAGAAAGACAGAGAAAGAGAGGAGAGAGAGAGAAGAACAGAGAGAGAGACAGAGAGAGAGACAGAGAGAGACAAACAGAGAGAGAGACAGAAGAAGGACAAAGACAAGATAAGAGAGACAGAGAAGACAAAAGACAGAAGAGAGAGAGAAAGAACAAGAGAGACAAGAGAGAGAGACAGAGAGAGACGAGAGAGACAAAGACAGAGAGAGAGAAGATAAAGACAGAGAGAGACAAGGACAGAAAAGACAAAGACAGAGAGAGAGGACAAAGACCAGAAAGAGAACAAAGACAGAAAGAGAGAGAGAGACAAAGACCAAGAGAGACAGAGAAGAGGACAGAGAGAGACAAAGACAGAGAGAGACAAAGACAGATAGAGGACAGAGAGAGAGAGAAAAGAGACAAAGACAGAGAGAGAGAAAAGACAGAAGAGAGAGGACAAAAGACAGAGAGACAAAAGACAGAGAGGAAGAGTAGACAAAGGACAGAGAAGAAGACAAAAACAGAGTGAAGAGGAGACAAGAACAGAGCGAGAGAGAGAAAAGACAGAGGGACAAAGAGAGAAAAAAGAGAACAAAGAGAGAGGACAAAGACAGAGGAGAGACAAAGAAGAGACAGAAGACAAAGACAGAGCGAGAGAGGAAGGACAAAGACAGAGAGCGAGTGACAAAAGACAAAGACAGAGAGAGACAAAGACAGAGAGTGACAAAGACAGAGAACAGAGAGAGACAGATGAGACAGTGAAGACAGAGACAGAGAGAGACAAAGACAGAGAGAGAGACAAAGACAAAAGCGAGAGAGAGAGAAAAAGACAGAGACCGAGAAGACAAAGACAGAGACCGAGAGAGCAAAA
>CAJHNH020000227.1:35000-55000 GCA_905116865.2 Candidula unifasciata | reverse complement strand
TGATGGAAAGACGGGCATATTAAAGGAATCTCAAGTTCAAAAAGGTAATATCTAAATTTAGGTCGCAGTAAACTATGATACGTCACGCTTGCTGGACCCATTTTCTACGTGTGACGTCACTTGTATAAGGCACGACCGGCGCCAGCTGACGGTTCGTGCTGCTGACGTCACAGGGTCGGGCTAACGATCCGTTAACGCAGCGGTTTTCAAACAAGAAAAAAAAAACTATCTTTGACAGTGGCGAGGAAAGACAACTTAAATTTCAACTGTTAAAGTATCAACATGCCTTCTTTCATAATTTTACAATGTTTTGCCGTCTTTTTTTTTTTTAAATTATTGCCGCGGCACCCAGTTTATGAACCGCTGCATTAACGCATCCTTAGCCCGACCTGGTGACGTCAGCAGCATGGCCTGTCAGTTAGAGCCGGTCGTGTATGAGGGCACTTTTCTAGTGGTTGTAGTTTATTGCTTGTCGGACACTCGCGAAAGCTTGGTTCGAATTCTTTATACCGTTAACAGTTATAATTACTTTTCCTTTACGAGACGTTGCAAAGCCACACCCACCCCACCCCCATCATGTTTTGGCTATTGTGGTTTTTCTGGGCACATTTTACGTCCAGTAGTTAGCCATTGCTTCTGAAAAGTCGGCTTCTTGATACCACTGTCGAAACCAACGCAAGTCGCAAGGCCCGCATTTGGGATCAAACCCACCACCCCAGCATTACGAAGCGCGTTCGCAACGCCTAAGCCACAGAGGCCGACTCTCTGTAACGTAATAGACTATATTTTTTTTAAATGTCGGGGCAAAATTAACATCCTTCCTTGCACAGTTTGTGGCGACAACACTAGCAAGTCGCCCTGTCTGCATGGCTCTGGAACAGTGGCTCTCAACTTTCCTAATGACACGACCCTTTAATAGAGTTCTTCGTGTTGTGGCGACCCTTTAATAGAGTTCTTCGTGTTGTGGCGACCCTTTAATAGAGTTCTTCGTGTTGTGGCGACCCTTTAATAGAGTTCTTCGTGTTGTGGCGACCCTTTAATAGAGTTCTTCGTGTTGTTGTGGCGACCCTTTAATAGAGTTCTTCGTGTTGTGGCGACCCTTTAATAGAGTTCTTCGTGTTGTGGCGACCCTTTAATAGAGTTCTTCGTGTTGTGGCGACCCTTTAATAGAGTTCTTCGTGTTGTGGCGACCCTTTAATAGAGTTCTTCGTGTTGTGGCGACCCTTTAATAGAGTTCTTCGTGTTGTGGCGACCCTTTAATAGAGTTCTTCATGTTGTGGCGACCCTTTAATAGAGTTCTTCGTGTTGTGGCGACCCTTTAATAGAGTTCTTCGTGTTGAGGCGACCTTCTTCGTGTTGTGGCGACCCTTTAATAGAGTTCTTCGTGTTGTGGCCACCCTTTAATAGAGTTCTTCGTGTTGTGGCGACCCTTTAATAGAGTTCTTCGTGTTGTGGCGACCCTTTAATAGAGTTCTTCGTGTTGTGGCGACCCTTTAATAGAGTTCTTCGTGTTGTGGCGACCCTTTAATAGAGTTCTTCGTGTTGTGGCGACCCCACAACCATACATTTATTTTCGTTGCTACTTCATAACTTCAATGAATCTGTGTTTTGCGATGGTCTTAGACGACCCTTGTGAAAGGGTTGTTCGACCCACAGGCTGAGAACCACAGCTCTAGATAGTGGTGATTTCAAGAAGTAAATGGAGACACTAAAGGAACAGGCAGTCATCATTGTTTGGTCACACTGTGAGAAGACACTGGTCACACTGTGAGAAGACACTGGTCTCTCTGCGAGAGACACTGGTCACACTGCGAGAAGACACTGGTCACTGTGTGAGAAGACACTGGTCACTGTGCGAGAAGACACTGGTCTGTGTGAGAAAGACACTGGTCACACTGTGAGAAGACACTGGTCACACTGTGAGAAGACACTGGTCACACTGTGTGAGAGACACTGTCACACTGGTCACTGATCTGTGAGAAGACACTGGTCACTGTGTGAGAAAGACACTGGTGAGAAGACACTGGTCACTCTGTGAGAAGACACTGGTCACTCTGTGAGAAGACACTGGTCACTCTGTGAGAAGACACTGATCACACTGTGAGAAGACACTGGTCACTGTGTGAGAAGACACTGGTCACTGTGTGAGAAGACACTGGTCACACTGCGAGAAGACACTGGTCACACTGTGAGAAGACACTGGTCACACTGTGAGAAGACACTGGTCACACTGTGAGAAGACACTGGTCACACTGTGAGAAGACACTGGTCACACTGTGAGAAGACACTGGTCACTCTGTAAGAAGACACTGGTCACTTTGTGAGAAAACACTGGTCACACTGCTGCTTCCATTCGGCGATGAACTACACTTCTAGAGTCGGACAGTTTGTGTTAGCACTTCTGACGGATGCCTTATGCGTTTAATGCGTGTGTATGCTATTGCCTTTACTGAGACTACAGTCGATGTGAGTTATTTCACAAGGGACATGATGTGCATTCACAGATGGTCTGAGTTGGCACAACTACGGGGTGACCCGTTTACTGTGAATGTGGAAGTGTGATCGCCACTTCTCCTCTTCTTAGAATTCACTGATTGTAAACCCGGACGATCTGGTTGTTCGCCTATTTCTAGACTCAAGTCTTGTTACCGAACTTAAATGTTGCGTGCAAATCTGTTTGACAGATCTGGATTACTGCAAGAAGAACAATCTGAAACATATTCAGATATCTGAAAATAGTTGGGGTGGGAAAAAGGAAGGTGACACAACAAAAAAAAAGGGGGGGGGGGAGCGGGGGAGAGACAGACAGCAAGACCACGAGAGAAGAATGTTGTCAGTTATTTCTTGCGGCATGGTAAGGTGTCTCTATGTTAACTCATGCGTGCTGTTGAAGATGGTGAAGATGTGGTAAGCTTGACGACGATCGTCATTGTGCGTATTACTTGTGACAGTGGCGGTTTAAAAATCCGTTATCTGGGCAATCTTTCCTATTTTAGATTCAGTGACGTCTAGAGCTTCTGTGTAAATAGTCATTCAGTGGGACATAAGGCAACTTACTGTGATAGATAGGGTTATATGGGTCCATATGGCTACAGTTGTAAATTGGGCTAAATGGGTGCATCGGATTATGTGGGTACATAGGGCTATATAGGTACATATGACTACAGTGGTACATAGGTTTATATGGGTACTTAGGGCTATATGGGTACATAGGGCTATATGGGTACATAGGTTTATATGGGTACTTAGCGCTATATGGAGTGCTATATTGGTACATAGGGTTATATGGAGTGCTATATATTGGTACATAGGGCTATATAGAGTGCTATATGGGTACATAGGGCTATATGGAGTGCTATATGGGTACATAGGGTTATATGGGTACATAGGGTTATATGGGTACACAGGGTTATATAGGTAGATGGGGTTATATGGGTACATAAGGTTAGAGTGGTAAAAAGTCAGGCTAAAAGTCCCCATGTGGGTTCTAATAGTTCCACTGTGGGAGGGTGGGAGGGGGGGGGGGGGGGTTGGAGAATTCACTCACGGCACCGCTGATAAGCATATTCTAAAAGCCGACTAATTGTGGGTGTTTCCTTCAAAATCTGCCTGATAGAAGATACACAAGCAACCAACAGTCTGTGTATATATATATATATATGTGTGTGTGTGTGTGTGTGTGTGTGTGTGTGTGTGTATATATATGTGTGTATGTATATATGTATATATGTGTATAAATATATAAATGTGTGTGTGTGAATATATATATATATGTGTGTGTGTGTATGTATATATATGTGTGTGTATTATATATATAAGTGTTTGTGTATGTGTGTGTATATATATATGTCTCTCTCTCTATATACATAGGGGGAACACTTGAAGCCGTAGAAATATTCTATATATAATTCACGTAGAGACACTGTATTGACCAGCATTCAAAGAAAAAAGTAGAAAGACACAAGGATACACTAGACAAAAAAAAATGTATGAGGCTAGTTTGGAAAATGGATGTGCACACAGAACTTAAGGTCCAGAAATAAACGAATAAGCAGAACTTTCTGCCTGAGTTTACGGCTGGGAAAGTCAAAGAGTAAAAGAGGTAGTAGCAGCAGCAGCAGTTGCAATACTTGTAGGTAGTAGTAGTAGTAGCATCAGCAGCAGTAGTAGTTTTAGGTAGTAGTAGTAGTAGTAGCAGCAGCAGTAGTTGTAGGTAGCAGCAGCAGCAGTAGTAGTTGTAGGTAGCAGTAGTAGTAGCATCAGCAGCAGTAGTAGTTTTAGGCAGTAGTAGTAGTAGTAGCAGCAGCAGTAGTTGTAGGTAGCAGCAGCAGCAGCAGTAGTTGTAGGTAGCAGTAGTAGTAGCAGCAGCAGTAGTAGTAGTATTAGGAGTAGCAGTTGTTGTAGTAGGTGGTAGTAGTAGCAGCAGCAGCAGCAGCCATAGTAATAGTAGCAGTGGTAGCAGCAGCATCAGCAGCAGTATTAGTAGGTATTAGTGGTAGCAGCAGCAGCAGCAGAAACTGCAGCAGCCATAGCAGTAGTAGTAGCAGTGGCAGCAGCAACAGCAGTAGTAGTATCAACATCAGCAGTAGGCTGTATTAGCAGCAGTAGCGGTAGTAGTAGAAGTAGTAGTAATAGTAGCAGTAGTAGAAGAAAAAGAAGAAAAAGAAGAAGAAGAAGAAGAAGAAGAAGAAGAAGAAGAAGAAGAGTAAAGAAGAAGAAGAAGACTAACTGTGTAATGAGAAAAGAAAAAAAAACAAACCAGTCAGATTTTTTAAACAGCAAATATTTAATGATGAGTATAAACACAAATGTGGATACATCTGAAAGCTGCCCATACGTAAGGTGTCCGAGTTTACATGCGGATATATAGTGCTACACATGGATACATGGTGCCACACATACTACACAAACAAGTTTGATAATGATGAGGATGATGAAGGGACGATGCCGTAGAAGCGTTGATGGTGTAGTGACTAGCACCTTTGGATACTGACCCGCTTGTTTTATGTTTAAATCCTTCTCAAGTAAGTAAAGTAAATGACCCCCCCCCCCCACCCCCCCCCCTGTGCCCGGTACTGGCGTATGACGTATGACGTATATGGTGGCAGACTCATATTTTTCATAGACTGACCGATCCTTGCTGGCAGACCCATTTTAGGCCGGGTCGACTTGGGAGGCAAGGTCATTAAAAAAAATCCGACTCCCTGAGGATTCGCACCCACAATCTTCAGGCTAGCAGCGAGTCTGTAGTTAAGTGTACTGTGATATAATCTACTGTACTGTGATATAGCCTACTTACTGTGCTATAATTTACCGTATTGTGCTATAATAAACTGTACTGTGCTATAATTAGCCATACTGTGTTTAACCTACAGTAGTGTGCTATTGTATACAGTACTGTGCTTAATCTACTTACTGTGTTATAATCTACAGTACTGTGCTATAATCTACTATACTGTGTTGTTATTTACTGTACTGTATTGTGATTTAATGTAATGTAATTTACCGTACTGTAATTTACCAGACTGTAATGTATTATATTTTACTTTTACAAACATGGAACAGTACATGCTTTATGTAAGTCTTCAGTAACCTACTCCCTGCTGCATGTGATGTCTTTTGATAACCAACATAAATTCTACATTTCAAGACTACTTTAGAACAGTGGCGAGGTGTGGTCAATAAGATGTGTAAACATTAGCAGGTAATGATTACACTGAAGAGGGTATCACATGATATCTTTTCCTCCTCGTGGCTGTAGCTTTGAATATATGCGTGTGCAGTTAACAATGTAGTATTAGTAACTGGCAGCTTTCACATGTTGGAGTTTCTGCTCAAACTGCAAACTGCCTTTTTTTCACTATGTTTGAGATGTAAGTCATGTGAAGTAGTTTTAATAGACAGCAAACATCAGTAATGAGTAGTAAATACATTTCCTTCGGCACGACAAAGTGTAAGCTGTGTTTACATCTGTTACATGCAACCCTCGCCACTGATTTAAAAGAAAACGTGCCTCTAAATTTTGAAAAACAGATTACATATTTCCAAGTACCAGAGGAACTACAAATTGATGTTTAGTTTAAAGACATGTTTTAACATACTTCTAAATTTCAGCACACAAAAAACATGACTAATTTTCAAGGAAACAATAATTGCATATCTAAATTTCCAGTCATCATCATCATCATAGTCCACGAACACTGCGTGTGGTTAGGATTATCAGTTGCTGTTGATTGTCAGATCGACTCGCTTGACTTTTGTCGGTTCAGATGTGAGGGACTCGATGTTTGCATGTTTCAGGCCTGTCCATTCAGCCGCATTCTGTATCCAGGTTTTTCTGGGTCTGTGTCTTCCCCTCTACTGTCATGTAGTATCTTCGGAGAGCCTGGTACCTTTTTTTACATGTCCGTATCATTACAGTCAAAAGCCATTTACAGCTGCCAATGTGGTTCAGTGGTGATACAGTGAACCTTGCTATTTGTGATGTTGTCTTTGTATGATATAACAAAACTGATTCAAAAAGATCTCTTTCCCAATGCTAGTAATTGGAGATACCAAATAAGAATTTGTGTAGTGGACCTTCATCCAAGTAAATTTAAATGTCACTAAAACTTCTAAACAGCAAAAGCGTAACTGTATATTCCAAAACGAAACAAATTTTAATTATAAAAATATTTGGCTATTCACAATTTGAGAAACACCTATCCACAAAGCGGCTTCATTCCCACAATGCCTTCAGCACAGGTCAAAGGTAACTGTACCAATTTAAGGATGGCATCACAGACTCCTTTTAACGGCGAGATGCAAGCGGAGAATGGGATGAGTAAGACGTACAACCAGGCGATGAAGAAAGCGATCGGCCATCCTAGGAAAATGAGGATGATAAACCACAATATTGACCATAAAAGCCCTGGGCAGATGCCGCCTTGACCTGATCCTTCTCCTGACCCCATTGTCTACAGAGGGTTATGACTGAGCTGTTTGTTGGGGGGCAGACACTTCGGAGTTTGGCGGGTTGAGTTCAACGTCTGCAGGAAGTCTGGAAAGATATTTTAAAAATATTGTGAATTTTTACAGAACTGACATCACTGCACTCTCAACATTCACATAAGCGTTTCGCCCCAGTCTTTATCAGCAAGCACAGAGTTCCAGTTCTGATGGCATGAGTATTAGTTTAACTGTATGTCCATCTTGCCCATCCCCTAAGAGTTAGGTGGCGTCCAGATCCCCAGGCCACTCCTCGTTGTACCATTCTCTTCAGACTGTAATGATCTGTTTCATCCTTGGCTCGGCTAACTCACTTCCAAATGACCCTTATAGCATCTAGCTTGTCATGCATCCATTCAGCACAGTCGACTGACTGACTCCACCAGGACATCACACAAGCGATAAACACCCGATGACACAAAGTGCCACCATGCGGATGAGGATCGCCATGGAGAGGTCCCAGAAACCGCGTTCAGACATTTGGCCATATTTATGGCCTGCCTATATTGCGGCCCCGGGCAAAAGCCAGGGTGGAGCTTCAAATAAAAAATTTCATCCTGAAAAGGACGATAGGAAATACATATGATTCAGCACAGTGTGGTGCAGACATTTTTATAGGATTCGTTTAGGTAATGAATGGATGGCAACACTGACCAGGATGTATGGATGGACTGCCAGATGAAAAGATACTTAGTTAGATGGGTAAATGGATTTACTGTACAGTTGATACCACAACACCCAGCTTAAGAATGGAGGTGGAAGTGGTCACTGAAGCTCGCCACTGGCTAGAGTAAACGACACACACATACATCGTGATTGTAACTGACTCAGAAAGCATGCTGAGGAAGGTCAGGACAGGTATGCTTTGTGCAGAGTGGCATGCTTCACTGCGGAGGACACGGGTGAGAAGTATTGTCTGGATTTTTTCACCGAGACACGACGTGAATGTGGGAAATGAACAGGCGGACAGACTAGCTGGCTTTGTACAACATGGTGGAATACTGATGCATGATAAGGCAGACGTGGTTAGTGCTTTGTGGAAGAGCGTGTACAGTTCGGAGGAGCAGATGGATCACCACAGTCTGGTGAGATTGATGCAGGGGGGAGTGACGAGAGGAAAGGCAAGACGGACGTTTAATCAGATTGCTCCTGGCACCATTAGTATTGAAACTCTTCACTAGCTGCTGAAGATGGGGACGGAGTGCTTATGGGAATGCCCCGAGTGCTGTAATGTCGGTTCTTGACTCAACTCAACTCATGGATTTACTGATGGATGCATTTTACAAATGGATGGTTAGTTTACTGGATGAAAAGATGGTTTGTTAGATGGATAAACGGATTTACTGATGGATGCACTCAAATGCTTGGTTCATTTGTTGAATGGATGAGTAAGTAAATGATTGAATTGGTGGAAGAATACAATGTATGGATGGATACTTGGAAAGACGGATAAATAGATTTCCTGATGGATGAATCTGACTGAGGATAAATGGATTCAATGAAATCTACTTCTCTCAGATCATCCCAGGCTACCTTTCTCATGTAAACCCCTGTAGTTCCTAATCTGGCTGGCTAACTGTTAATGTAAGTAAGCGACCTCTGTCAGGACAACTCGCTAACTGTTATTGTAAGTAAGACGAACTCTGGCAGGACAACTTGCTTACTGTTATTGTAAGTAAGACGAACTCTGTCAGGACAACTTGCTAACTGTTATTGTAAGTAATACGAACTCAGTCAGGACAACTTGCTAACTGTTATTGTAAGTAAGACGAACTCTGTCAGGACAACTTGCTAACTGTTATTGTAAGTAAGCGAACTCTGGCAGGACAACTTGCTAACTGTTATTGTAAGTAAGACGAACTCTGGCAGGACAACTTGCTAACTGTTATTGTAAGTAAGACGAACTCTGTCAGGACAACTTGCTAACTGTTATTGTAAGTAAGACGAACTCTGGCAGGACAACTTGCTTACTGTTATTGTAAGTAAGACGAACTCTGTCAGGACAACTTGCTAACTGTTATTGTAAGTAAGCGAACTCTGGCAGGACAACTTGCTAACTGTTATTGTAAGTAATACAAACTCTGGCAGGACAACTTGCTTACTGTTATTGTAAGTAAGACGAACTCTGTCAGGACAACTTGCTAACTGTTATTGTAAGTAAGACGAACTCTGGCAGGACAACTTGCTAACTGTTATTGTAAGTAAGACGAACTCTGTCAGGACAACTTGCTAACTGTTATTGTAAGTAAGACGAACTCTGTCAGGACAACTTGCTAACTGTTATTGTAAGTAAGACGAACTCTGTCAGGACAACTTGCTAACTGTTATTGTAAGTAAGACGAACTCTGTCAGGACAACTTGCTAACTGTTATTGTAAGTAAGACAAACTCTGCCAGGACAACAAATGGGTAAGTATAAGAGGGGGGGGGGGGCAGGAGAACCTGTCCCAGGTTCCCTTGCCTATGTAACACAGCCTAGTTTTAAACCACAACACAACGTGTCAACATACCTTTAAAAAGAAGAAGAAGAAGAAGAAAGTTAGAACTTGGTTGCATAAACGACACATATTGTGGGTGGGAGAGGCGGAGAAAAGAGGAAGAAAGTGGGAGAGTGGGGGTTTTTAGTGAAACCTGCAGCATTTGCAGTTTTGCACCAAACGTTTCACGGAAAATATGGCAGTGATTAATTTCCCCCGGAGCACCCTTTCTGAGCTGCCGGCTGTGGCTATACTTTTATACTTTAGGCTATACTTATTTTAGACGACTGTTAATCCCGCCATAAAGGACTCTAGGGAAAACACAAGTAGAAGGGAATGTAGGTCACAGACGATAGCGTCATAGTGACGGCTGGATTCAGGGCGGGAACCGGTTAGTTATGTTTACACTGCCGAGGTTTGAGGTTTGAACAACAGATCAACATCATAACACACGGGTAGTAACCCATAAGTGATCCGTTCTTCTTCTAAGTCAAGTCTGAATCCGAATACCGCTGTATTCTCAGCACAGTGCACAGGCTCTGTAGCACCGGCGAGGATCCCGAAATACTTTTGCTAAATGTTAGCTGAAAGCAGCAGTAGCAGTTGTAAAAGAAGTGATGGAAATAGCATTAGTAGCAGAAGTAGTAATTGTGGTGCTTGTAGCATTGATAGTTGTGGTAGTAGTAGCTTGGTAGCAGTAGTAGCTTGGTAGCAGTAGTAGCGGCAGTAATAGTAGTATTAGGAGTGTCAGTAGTAGTACTAGTAGTAGCAGCAACAGCAGTGGCGATGGTGGTAGCAGTAGCAGTGGTGGGTTGTAGTAATAGTAATATTAGTAGTAGTCATAACATTAGTAGTCGTAGCAGCAGTAGTGATGGTGGTGGTGGTAGTAGTAGTAGTAGTAGTAGTAGTAGTAGTAGTAGTAGTAGTAGTAGTAGTAGCAGCAGTAATGATGATGGTTGTGGTGGTAGTAGTAGTAGTAGTAGTAGTAGTGGTGGTAGTAGTAGTAGTAGTAGTAGTAGTAGTAGTAGTAGCAGTAGTAGTAAAAGTAGCAATAGTAGTAGTAGTAGCAGTAGTGATGGTGGTGGTGGTAGTAGTAGTAGTAGTAGTAGTAGTAGTAGTAGTAGTAGTAGTAGTAGTAGTAGTAGTAGCAGCAGCAGCAGCAGCAGCAGTAGTAGCAGCATCAATAGCTAGTAGCGATTGTAACAGCAGTAATCTAATAGTCGCAGCGACAGCAGCAGCAGAGGTAGTAGTCGTGGTATCATAAAAATAATAATAATAAGAAGAAGAAGACGAAGAAAAAGAAAAAGATGTCCTCGTCAGTCTACAAAGCTGTTGACCACCGGTCATCTCTCTGAACACGATCTAAAAACCGCTACCAGAGTGTACAAACACGCCTATATCTGTCTATAACATACTATGCCCTAATTAGTACCCTGACACAACATAGGTACCTATCTACGCATAACATTCATTTCAATACCCACAATTCTGTCACTGTATTCTACCTACCTAACCGCGGCCAGCACAACACGCGACACGGCAGGTACACAGGTAAGACAGCACCATAGTTTGAATTCTTTCTTCGCCTACGTACGACACTCACGGCTCCACCCTAGTGAAACTAATTCCCCAGTTCATGAACCGCCCGGAGATCGTATCCAGGCGACTAACGTAAATATTTGGGACTGCTGGAAGCGTTGTCATAGACGCCGTAGCTTGAATCGGCTCCCAGTTTCGAAACTATCTTGGTCGCTGTAACAAAAACGCTCTGTATATTTTCCATTCATAAATAGCAACGGAGGCTGTCAAATAAAAGTAAAAAAAAAAGAGGATAGCCTCAGCAGTGCAATGATTAAACAGCATTAAAAGTCGATGGTTAGGCACCAGTAAGGAAGTCACATTTGAGAAAACCCGAGGGCAATATTACTAGAATGTCTTTGTACTGGAACCCACAGGGGCATAGAAATAAAGGAAGACCAAAAAGCTGCATGCGATTGGAAAGGATAGAACTACTTGGCGTGAGTCAGATGAGAGCCTATGCTCCGTTGGGGGGTAGAAAGGTAGAAGAAGAAGGATTTCAAAGTCAAAACTGTGAAAACATACATCTTCCTTGTGGCAACATACGCATGTGAATTCTGGACTATCTCTTAGCCGTTTAAGAAAATAAGGAAGCATTTGAGCTCAAATACTATAAAAAGATTATCAGAATACCACAGGCAAAGAAAACAGAACATCCTACAAGATCTGATCATCATGGAAGAGTGGATAGTAAACAGCATCGTCTCGGAAACAGAAACATTGTGACCATATTAGGCATCGCTGCAGATTGGAAAGCATAACAGCAGAACGTGTTATTATGAAATAGGGGCAACGGTTGACCAGTACAAAGATGGGCACAGATATAACTGGCACCTTGTGTTACGAAAGTGCATAAGGCGGGAGAGCTGGCGAGAGACCCAGTTTCTTTCAAGCAGACCGTGGTGAGAGCGACGTTATGCACAGGACCTGCTACATGATGACGATAATTACCTGCCGAAAGACTGCTATCAACTGACTCGAAGAAATTATAATTTTGATGAGAATACAACGGGTGCACGCAATCATGTTCTTCACAGAACGTCGCTCTCGTCAGCGCACACCTGAAAGTCTCTGTCTCTAGCCAATTCCCCAACCCTTTGTGCCTTTTCAATATCTCATATCACACCTTCGCAGAGGTCCATCTCTGCCTCGTCTACCAGCGGAGGTCCATCTCTGCCTCGTCTACCAGCGGAGGTCTATGTCTGCCTCGTCTACCAGCGGAGGTCTATCTCTGCCTCGTCTACCAGCGGAGGTCCATCTCTGCCTCGTCTACCAGCAGAGGTCCATCTCTGCCTCGTCTACCAGCAGAGGTCCATCTCTGCCTCGTCTACCAGCGGAGGTCTATCTCTGCCTCGTCTACCAGCAGAGGTCTATGTCTGCCTCGTCTACCAGCAGAGGTCCATCTCTGCCTCGTCTACCAGCAGAGGTCCATCTCTGCCTCGTCTACCAGCAGAGGTCTATGTCTGCCTCGTCTACCAGCGGAGGTCCATCTCTGCCTCGTCTACCAGCGGAGGTCTATGTCTGCCTCGTCTACCAGCGGAGGTCCATCTCTGCCTCGTCTACCAGCGGAGGTCCATCTCTGCCTCGTCTACCAGCAGAGGTCCATCTCTGCCTCGTCTACCAGCAGAGGTCCATCTCTGCCTCGTCTACCAGCGAAGGTCCATCTCTGCCTCGTCTACCAGCGAAGGTCCATCTCTGCCTCGTCTACCAGCAGAGGTCCATCTCTGCCTCGTCTACCAGCAGAGGTCTATGTCTGCCTCGTCTACCAGCGGAGGTCCATCTCTGCCTCGTCTACCAGCAGAGGTCCATCTCTGCCTCGTCTACCAGCAGAGGTCCATCTCTGCCTCGTCTACCAGCGAAGGTCCATCTCTGCCTCGTCTACCAGCGAAGGTTCCTGTGAACTGCACCCCCAGCTCCGTTTTGCACAGGTCACCAGGATGTTTAACATGGTCAGAATACCTCAGATTTCGGGACAGGATGCTGTTTATGAGCCAGTTTTCCCTCGATATTCAGACTTACCCGGGCGTAAACCTCAACGATAATTCTCAAGAGCTATAAGAATTATATCCTGAAATACGGAAAAGAATCACGGACAGTTGGGCTGTTCGTGAACAATGATTTGGAATCTGTGGGGATGTAGTTTTGAAGCCGAATGATGAAAACACATTGGACAGATAAAAAGAGCATTAAGATATTTTGACACAAACTGACCGGTATTAACGAGGCTAGCTTCTTAGTCAGAGGCTTGAAAGTGGCAAACTCAAATTAAACTAACGAATCGTGCACGCACAACGCCCCCCCCCCCCCCCAACAACACTCACTAGCTACGAGAGTACTAATCCAAACACGCGTTCTGGGGCAGTTACAATTTCTTAGCCAACATACTCGGCACAAAGAAATCGGCACATTTATAACCGAAACTGTTCCCCTAGGTTGAACGTGTTATAATCCCCCCCCCCCTTTTTCATAAATGGGTGGATCGATCGATTTTGGGTTGGGGGGTCTTCTTATTGCTAGATCGCTCATATCCATACACAGTCAACCCACAGTTGACTCCAGAAAGAAAAGAAAAAACGACACAAACATTATGAACTTACTGTGACTTGTCTGAACTGTGCTGAAACGCTAAGTACTTAAAGTTGCTTCTCCACAATCACGAGTAGGTAGCAGCTCTGTGAGGAGTATAACTGCTGAACACGCCCCCTGAGAGTGTAAGACAGCCCGCTCTACTGCTGGTCTAGTGAACACAACGTGCCGTCCACAGGCAGGTTGGTCACACGGTAGACGATAGGATTCGTTCGCACAACTGACTGCAGCTTGTGAAAGTAGGTACAAGACGTTCTGGAGGCATTTGTTAGACACGCGAATCGGGGTCAGTGGCAGGAAGTCGAGCAGTGATGGCATGTTGTCTCTTCACAAACTATAAATATACTAAATATGCTTTACACACTTTACTAGCAATATACTATATATAATGTAAATATAGTATATATAATATAAATATACTATGCATAATAAACATACACTATACATACGCTATATATACTATATATATATACTTTACGTACTATACATACGCGATACATGCTTAACAAACTTTACTACAAATATACTATAAATATACTATATATTCTTTACATACTACACATATACTGTAAATACTTTACACACGTAGTATATGCTTTACATACTATACATATACTGTAAATACTTTACACACGTAGTATATGCTTTACATACTATACATATGCTATAAATTTTTGACACACGATATATTATATATATGTTTACATACTATACATTTACTATATATGCTTTAGATACTACACGCGTACTATATGTTACATAATAACTAAAGATATACTATATATACCATAAAAATACTGAATATACTTTACACACACTCATATATATATATATATATATATATATATATATATATATATATATATATATATATATATATATATATATATATATATATATATATATATATACACACACACACACATACTGTATGCTATATATTATTAATAGTTAGTATGTGCTAACTGGTGAATTAATATATGATTAAATTTTAAATAATAGAAAATGCAGGAACAAATGCTTATAAAGATATGGGAGTGGTGGCCACTCAACTTCTTCTACAACTGGGAAGGGGAGGGGGGGGGGGGGTCAGGGAGCTCAAAGTACCAGTGCTTCCAAGTTCCGACGCCTCTGCAACTATTTTTTTTTTTTGGGGGTGAGTAGAGGCTTGTCAAGTGACACAGGAAGTGACGCCAGTCTGTTTTGATGGTTGGAGCCGTGTACACGCGAAGTGTGTAACTATGTGTGCGCCTTGGGCCGTGTTTTGTGTTAGCGCTGTGTCTGTTTCAATGATCTCTTTAGTGAGTGAAATCACCCTGTCTTTGATATGATTGATCAGATGTCTTTTTTTCTTTTGAATCTTATTTTATATGTTGTAATATCTGTTGTTATGAATTATAAAGTCTTCTTCTTCTCTTCTTCTTCTTCTTCTTCTTCTTCTTCTTCTTCTTCTTCTTCTTCTTCTTCTTCTTCTTCTTCTTCTTCTTCTTCTTCTTCTTCTTCTTCTTCTTCTTCTTCTTCTTCTTCTTCTTCTTCTTCTTCTTCTTCTTCTTCTTCTTCTTCTTCTTCTTCTTCTTCTTCTTCTTCTTCTTCTTCTTCTTCTTCTTCCTTCTTCCTTCTTCTTATTCTTCTTTTTCTTCTTCTTCTTCTTCTTCTTCTTCTTCTTCTTCTTCTTCTTCTTCTTCTTCTTCTTCTTCTTCTTCTTCTTCTTCTTCTTCTTCTTTTTCTTCTTCTTTCCTCTACTTCTGGGATGCCTCTCGGCGTCAGTGCAGGAAGAGATCTCTGGAACGAGCCCTTCTGTTCTCTTCGTATAAAGTACTTTGTGTTTCTGAAATTTCTTTGGTTTACATTCTGCGTGGTCGACCTCTGGCTCTGTTACCGCTGTAACAGGCACTGAAACAGGAAATAAATATATTGAGGAAAGGAGGAGAAACGCTAAAACGAATGATGACGAGGGAGGCCAAAGGTGTGGGCTGGTTTCCATCCATAATATGGAAGGGGTTCCATGGGACAGAACTGCATGGAGTACTATCGGACATGTACTGACACAACAGGACAGTAATGATGACGACAGATATAAATATTGCTTCTAGTTTTCCTTGTTCGCGACTGTTCGTCCACCTCTGGACTTTAGTCATGTCCCTGAGTGTTGTGTGCACATCCGTTTTACAGATCTGTTGGCAGACTGTTTCTTTCCTTGCCTCTCATGCAGATGCAGTTCGACTTTGAAGGAAACACCCAGTCCTTTAACTCTTACGTCATGATTGTTGTAAAAGCCGTGGGTCTATTCTTGTTTTTCTCGTATTGGGGCCCCAGAACCATGATTGACAAATATGTAATAGGATAATCGCATTGTAACTCTAATATAACGCAAAGATCATCATCAGTTTCCACTTCTGATAATAAGCGCCGTGTGGAGGGACAGATTGGGATCCATTGCTTGATGGGCAGCAATGACTATTGTCATTCTGTGTCGATGTAGAAGATATTTAATGTCATCAATCTACGTCCTCCTAGGGCGACCTTTTGATTTCACTTCCTATCTTTTCATGATCAGCGCCTGTAGTTGTTATGGCTGCATTCTTTAAAAGTGACCAAACCATTTGATCTTTTCTTTCTTAGAGAATTTGCTGCATGGTGTTGTTCCTACAGTGCTGGGTCTGAAAATATCATTTCTAACTTTGTCCCGGACAGTTAAGTTAGCGGCTTTTCTTAGGCATCTCATTTTACAGGTGGTTAATTCTAAACAGTATAGCCTTCGATAATGTCCATGTCTGGCACTGGTAGCACAGTGTTGGTATGAATATGCTGTTTATAATTTGTTTCCCGGCGCTCATATTTGTGTTCGGATGTTTTAATAACAGTGTCACTGGCTCAATGACATCTCGTTTTTATTTCCAACACAACAAGTATTCTCTACAATGCAAGAAAATGAACTGTAGAAAATATGTAAGCAACAACTTCATAGGTCTGGTAATGTTAAAAGTGTAAAACGAAGGGAAAACGGGAAAAATTAGCTTGATGTTAACGCCGGCTCCACTGAAGGACACATTGCAGAGAAATTAACAACCTTCAGTTGACGTGACTGTAAGGTCGTTTCTTGGGTTCAAGTTGACGTCTGAAGGAGAAATAAGCGATGAATTGTGTGGGGGGAAAATGTTAAAATTGTCATGTTATATAACGTATACAAAACTAGTCCGCAAGAGATGTATTGAAGTTAACATTACTGTGGTCCTTTACAAAAGTCGTACCCAAATTAAAAATTTGACATGCATGATGTTAATAATCATATTTTTGTATCCCCGTGTGGGTTCCGGGGCCCCATGGGGGGTGAAAACAAGAATAGACCCACTGCCTGCCCAACAAGCATGTTGTGAGAGTCCACTAATTGGGAGCTTCCTTTAAAGTCGGAGTGCATCGGCCTGAGAGGCAAGGAACCATCAGTATGCATACAAATGAGTCAGATCTGTAAAACGGAACACGCAACACTCAGGTTCTGGAGCAGGACTGCAATCCAGAAGTGGACGAACAACCAAAACTTTTCGCCAGAGTTTACAGCCGGTGAACGCGAAGAAAATGAAGAAGAAGAAGAAGAATATACTTGTAGGAAAACAATTGTAATGTAGACAAACATCTGTTTTGCCTTTTTTTTATGGAATATCGGGGTGGGGGGGGGGGGGGGTTGGGGGGGCAGACACCAATTCAAAGCATTAAGTTAGCATGTTTAGCAACCCACCTGATGGTCTGACCTGAGCAGACGAAACCCAACGCAACCAAGAAGAAGAAGGAGATTTCTGTTTAACCAGTGTCACATGCACACTCACCTTGCATTTTTACACAAACACACACACACACACTTACACACACACACATTTTTACCCATACACACACTTTCATGCATACTCATACATATACTTCCTTCTTCTTCTTCTTCTTCTTCTTCTTCTTCTGCGTTCGATATCAGTCATGCTAAACATTGAGTCCCGTCTGGGTCACAAATAGGATTGTGCGTTTAAGGTCGCCACCGGTCCCCCATAGCTTCTCTTTCAATGTGGCTCCCTTGGACCAGATCCACAGTCTTGCTGGGAGAGGTTAGGGCAGTACTGTAGTATGTGCTCAGGGGTTTGTCTTTCTGCTCCACAATCACAGGCAGCAGATTCTTTTATGCCTATCCTGTACAAGTGTGCTCGAAGACCGCAGTGTCCAGTCCGAAGTCTAAGAATTGATGTTTGTTCTCTCCTGTTGAGTTTGTTTATGCTGTCACTCTCTGGTCTGTAATCTCCATTCTGCCTTCTCCACTCCCGCTTGAAAAACTGCTTTAGCGCTGTTTTGGTTTCCTTGTAGCTGTGTGGTGGATGAGGTTGTGGAAGATTACTCCCAGCTTTTGCCAACTCATCTGCTCTCTCATTTTCTTGAATACCACAGTGGGCTGGTATCCACTGCAAGACCAGTTCTGCTTCCTTGGAGAGTAAGCCAATGTTGGTCCTTAGATCAGCAATTATTTTGTCTTGTTTTTTGCTGGATAGTGCTTGGAGAACAGACAATGAGTCGCTAAGTATAACAATTTGGTGCCCTCTGTGTTCTTGAGTGATGAGATGTTGGACTGCAGCTCTGAAGTTAGTGCAGATGTCACCTGCTGGTAGAGAGAGAGTTTCTGCTCTACTGCTAGGGGGTTTAATGTAAATTCCACAACCCCCCTTTCTGACTGCATCTGTAGCAAAGCCGTCGGTGAAAACCTGAGTCCAAGTGGTGTTTGGATACTTCTCATCAAGCATAGCAAGAACCAGGGTTCTCTGTTGTGTCTCCGTCTGGGCATCTTTTGAAGTGATTCCTGGTACCTTTAGGACTACATTTGCTTTCTCTGGCTTGCTTGTCCATGGTTCTGGCCTAAGTTTTTCGCACAGTGCAACATCTCTTTCAAGCAGATCTTGTTGCTGTCTGTACAGTTCTCTAGCAAGGTGGTTGGGGCTCTGACGCTTCAGTCTGTTTTTTTTTCTCTCTTGAAATTTAAAATGCAGTGGGTGACTTTGAAGTCTTTTTAATTTCTCATACTGTAAAAGAGTTTTGTATTGTCTTCTGAGTTCGAGTGGTTCAGTATCTGCTATCTTTTCTATTTCTCTGATGGGGGTGGTTTTCATGGCTCCGAGAACAATCCTTAATCCCATATTCTGAACCTTGTCCAGTTTTCCCATTGTTGTCTTGGCTGCTGCAGCCCATGCAGTGGAGGCATATTCCATGACTGGCCTGACTGCTCCAGTATATACTTGTTACATATTCTTCTATTATATATATACCCATACACACAGACACACACACACACATATCAAATATATATATACACACACACATATATATGTATACAAAACACACACCCTCATGCCTACACACACAATCATATATATACATGTCTGCACACAGACATGTCCACACACACACACACACATACACACATACGTAGTCTTACACACACTTGCCCATAGAAAGGGAAGTAAAAATGTTAAAAGTTAACGTTAAGAGTATCGGCTTCGATGCACCGGGCTGTATCCAGCAAGGCTCAGTCTCTCTCCGCAGAACAGGTGCTCGCCTGTCAAGGTCGTCACATTAAGTACGAACTTCGTAGCTCCGGCAACGATCCCAGGGTAGCTCACTAAAATTTGCACTCGTGAACCGAATGCAGCAGATGTGAAACGGACCCGCGACTTTCTGGGCGCGAGGCGAATGTAGAACCTCAAGAAAGAAGAAGAAGAAAAAGAAGGAGAAGAAGAAGAAGAAAAAGAAGAAGAATAATCAAGGTTACAAGTCTGTCACACCTATTCATAATGGAACGACCGGTTGCCAACGGTAAAAAAAAAACAAAATCATTCACCCACAAGGAACCACAACTGACGGGAAATTAATAACCTCTAACTTTCACCGCCGACTTTATCTTCGAACTGGACGAATAATCTACTGAATAGAGAGCGCAGGGAACAGGTTCTTCTTCATTAGATTACTGAATGCTTATCGTGCAGTGCGGGATTAAGCAGACAAGAGCATTCCAATAAAGCTTTTGCACATTCTATTTGAGTCACAATAAAGTATAGACTTGCATGTTTGACTGTATACAGGTTATACTGCCTTTATTTATGGATACTGAAGCCAGGGGTTTTTAAACTGTGTGTGTCGGTTCACCTGTCTGTCTATCTGCCCGTCCGTCTGTCATTGAATCGACCTGAATGTCTGTCTGCTTTGTGTCATACACAACCTGAACAAAGAAGAGAATTGGCTCATTAACAGCATCCGAAAGCTGGTGTATTTAGGCGATGATAAACGTTATAGTGGCCAGAAGAGACTGACGATGCAGGGTGCAGTGTCCGGAACACGAGGCAGAGGC
>CAJHNH020000227.1:27500-30000 GCA_905116865.2 Candidula unifasciata | reverse complement strand
ACAGGAGCCACAGAAAGAGTAGAAGCGACTGACCAACAAACAGAAACTATCGAAGCCTCCAGGGACTTGATCTTCAGCGTCCCAGTCGAGACATCGACGAGTTTGTATCTAGATTTATCATTTCTTTCCTTGGCGGAATAATTGGTAGTTTTAGTACTAACTAGTTGGCTGGTGTCACTGAAGGAGACTTGTAGATAGAGATGTTAGACGGATAGACAGACGGGTAGGCAAGCAGATAGACATACACAGAAAGATAGAAAGACAGAGAGCCAGAAAAACAGACGTGTGTTAGGTGAACTGAAGATCCTAAATATTTATAGATATGTCGGAAACAGCAATATCACTATGAAAAGCTCAGAAGATAGCCCATCAGTGCCATAACACCATCGACAGAGTCACAACGAGGCATACATGAGCTAACCAAATCCAAACCTGCACAGCGAGAAGGACACGACCTGGCCGACCAGACAGATAGCCAGAAGAAATAAAATACTAGCGCCAAACACTAGGCAATAAAATAGGAACACAATTTGTTGCCATTATTATAACTCATATTGATTAGGTCGTATCTAGCTACCGGGTCACATTTTGAACGTGAGTAATTAAAACCGACCAAGCAAACGAACCGTCTGCATACAGATAAGCCAGATCTGTAAAACAAATGTACCCACACAACTTAAAGTTCTAAAACAAGACACAAGTCCAGAACTGGACGAACACCCCGAACTTTACGCCAGTGTTTACAGCCTGTAAACGTTGAAGATGGAACATAGATCAACCATGACCAACTGCAACCTAATTCGTAATGGGACACATTATAAAGTCCAAATTTATTGAATATATAACTTTCGAATAATTTGCCCATTTCTCTCTCTCTGCTAGTCCTCTTCATACATTCGTTGACTTCTATGCCATTGTGGATAGACCCGCTTTTCTCTAACAAGCATGTCGTAAGGAGCGACTGCTCAGAGACAGCGGTTGTCTTGGACCGAAAAACGATGATCTCGCCGAGGTAACAGCCATTAAATCTAGCCACTCCAGTCCCCCTATTTCAAAAAAAAAAAAAAAAACACCACTAAGTTATTTCCCTCTAACAGAAAATATAAACCACTCCGGCACACACCATTAGTGAATATTCATCAGGTCTCCCGTCGAATCTCCAGGGTATACCCATATCTCCAGGGTATACCCATATCTCCAGGGTATACCCATATCTCCAGGGTATACCCATATCTCTAGGGTATACCCATATCTCCAGGGTATACCCATATCTCTAGGGTATACCCATATCTCCAGGGTATACCCATATCTCCAGGGTATACCCATATCTCCAGGGTATACCCATATCTCTAGGGTATACCCATATCTCCAGGGTATACCCATATCTCTAGGGTATACCCATATCTCTAGGGTATACCCATATCTCTAGGGTATACCCATATCTCTAGGGTATACCCATATCTCCAGGGTATACCCATATCTCTAGGGTATACCCATATCTCTAGGGTATACCCATATCTCCAGGGTATACCCATATCTCTAGGGTATACCCATATCTCTAGGGTTCAGTTTAGTCACATCTCCCGGGTTAAACGGTGTCTACGTCTCATTACTGCGATGGATATTGGCTACAAGTTCATCCCCAGAGGCACCGAGGAATCCAGTATCGTCTACGGCTGTCAGATCTCATTGCTGTAATTGCGAGCATCGCAACCCATTTTCATCCTTCCGCGCGCAACCCGTTTTCATCCTTCCGCATCATCTTCGTAATTTCCCCTAAAGGATGATAAGGGAGGTTTTTTTAAATCTCCAATCTAGGATGATATAATTGAATCTGAAACTCAGTAATTGTTTATTTTATTGACGTTTTCAGACAGAAATGTTGGTGAAGTTTCGTTTCGCTGTAAAAAGTTAAAGGAAAGAACACCTTTCATGTGTATTGGGTATATAGGGCTAGATCTTTATTTTATAGTCTAACGGCACAAGATGGATGATGTGGTCAGTATCAGGCCGACCGCCTTCACTTCCCAGGACTGTACCTGGTAGCCACTCAAGGCTAGGTAGACCTGGAAGCCACTTCTTCTTTCTCCAGCATTCCTTGAGGTTCATTGCAGCAACTTTCACCCACATGCATTCACTTCTGTGACTGGTATTATATTTCTAGCTCGGGATTCCAAGTGTTCGTAGGTTTGCCTGTTTGTTATCCCTCTTCTATCCCTCTTGTTCTATTTCCCTTTTAGCTCTATTGAGTGTGTATTTTCTGTCCGTCTTTTATTTCACATTCTCTGTTTGTGCCCTAAAAACTGCAGACCGATTACACCCCCCCCCCCTCCTCCCCTCCTTGATGCCAGTGATGATTTTAAGAAATAACATATTTCGTTATTGTTTCTCAATCTCCACTTGTTTACATCCTTGACTGGGTGTAAAGTGTGTCGTAAGATATGCTCTCTAAAGTAGTAGTAGTACTTTCTACCCCACCAGGACATCACACAAGCGATAA
>CAJHNH020000227.1:2500-25000 GCA_905116865.2 Candidula unifasciata | reverse complement strand
CGATGCCGGCGGCAGCAGTTGGCGTCGGATCTGGGTCAAGGTGCCAGCGACAAGTTCATCAACCTTGTGGTTGAGGGCAGCAGATGTTTCTATGTAGTTGCAGTCGTAGGTTGTGGCGACTTCCTTGGCTTCTGGGGATGGACATAATGTGTGACTCATTAGGTGGTGCTGCCTGGGGATGGACATTATGTGTGGTCATTAGGTGGTGCTGCCTGGGGATGGACATAATGTGTGGCTCATTAGGTGGTGCTGCCTGGGGATACATAATGTGTAGGCTCATGGTGTAGGGAGATGGGGGATCATTTTTGTGGGGTGGGTGTATGGATAGTGGATTCGTTGTGTGGTGTGGGTGTGTGATGTGGTGGTGGCGACAGCAGCAGCAGCAGCAGCAGCAGTAGTAGTAGTAGCAGTGGTAGTAGTAGTATCAGAAGAAGAAAAAGAAGAAGAAGAAGAAGAAGAAGAAGAAGAAGAAGAAGAAGAAGAAGAAAGAAGAAGAAGAAGAAGAAGAAGAAGAAGAAGAAGAAAGAAGAAGAAGAAGAAAGAAGAAGAGAAGAAGAAGAAGAAGAAGAAAGAAAAAAGAAGAAGAAGAAGAAGAAGAAGAAGAAAAGAAGAAGAAGAAGAAGAAGAAGAAGAAGAAGAAGAAGAAGAAGAAGAAGAAGAAGAAGAAGAAGAAGAAGAAGAAGAAGAAGAAGAAGAAGAAGAAGAAGAAGAAGAAGAAGAAGAAGAAGAAGAAGAAGAAGAAGAAGAAGAAGAAGAAGAAGAAGAAGAAGAAGAAGAAGAAGAAGAAGAAGAAGAAGACGACGACGATGACGAAGAAGGAGGAGGAGGAAAAACATAAGAAGATGATGATGATTATGATGCTGATGCTGATGGAAACGATGATAATGATGGTGAAGATTACGATGATATTTAAGATGATGATCTAGCCAACAAAAAGAACTAGAACCTCTCCACTGGTACAACATATCCCTTCCATAAACTCACCCTCGACTGAAACTTGGCGTTTGCGCACCAGATCCGACTTATTGCCCACCAAGATGATGGCACGATCTGTACCCACGTTGACCCTCAATTGGCGGGCCAGATCGCGGGAGACGACGAAGCTGTTGTGATCCACAATAGAAAACACCACAATGTAGGCGTCTACGTTGACATCGTCTGATTGGTAGGCCTGTGGGCAAAGCGTGAGAACCACATGCATTTGGACTGAATGGCAGCGGGATTCTGATGTAAACAAAACATGAGAAAAGGGTGAGATGAGCTCAGCCTCTTATAGTTTTATTTTCTAGGAGCAAGGGAGGTTGGTGCTTAAGAGGACTAATCCTTGTTTAAGTGCACTATATTAGTAGTAACAGTTGGTTAACACGAATACCAAAAGTATATTAATCCAGAGTTTTTACGACAACATAACTCTTGACCCGTTGGGGTAGTAAAGGTGTATCGATGGATGCACTGGAATTCAAAACCCACATCTTTCTCTGTCTTCCGCTAGATGAACAAGTGTATGATAACTTAGTCCTGTCTATTTCTTAATGTTATCATTACAGGTTCTTTTTTGCCCTTCTCTTCCTCGACTACACCACCTCCCCCCATGTTCCGTGAAGTACTGTCTTTGCAATCGAATCATGTCTCACCACGTGCCTAAACCAAGCTAGCTTGCCACGTTTTAACTCTGCCAAGAAGGTCTCCTGCTGTCCCCCAAATTTGTATATTTTGTCTCTGACATATTTATTAGTTTTGTGTTCTAAATAATTAATTCGTAAAAAGCCTCTAAAGCGATTACATTCGAAAGCCTGAATACTCCATTCCATTTCCACAATGAGAGACCAACTGTCACATCCGTATAAGGAAAAGAGAATACCAGTCATTTGTAAATATTGACCCTAACTGCGACGATGATGTTGATCTTCCACATGGTATTCACCTTCCATATGGTATTCACCTTCCACATGGTATTCACCTTCCATATGGTATTCACCTTCCATATGGTATTCACCTTCCACATGGTATTCACCTTCCACATGGTATTCACCTTCCACATGGTATTCGCCTTCCACATGGCATTCACCTTCCACATGGTATTCACCTTCCACATGGTATTCACCTTCCACATGGTATTCGCCTTCCACATGGTATTCACCTTCCACATGGTATTCACCTTCCACATGGTATTCACCTTCCACATGGTATTCACCTTCCACATGGTATTCGCCTTCCACATGGTATTCAGCTGCGACATCGCGGTTGTTGCCATATCAAGTCTTGTCTTGATCTCTCTGGTACAGCCGTTAAGAATAATATATCATTTTTTGGGGACCAAAAAGCCATTCAGTCCAACAGCAGATATCTAGTGGTTAAGTCAGTGGTTTTCAACCTTCCTAATGCCGCGACCCTTTAATACAGTTCCTCGTGTTGTGGCGTCGGCTCGTTGGTTAAGTCGATGCGAACGCTTCGTAATGCCGTGATGCCGGGTTCGATCCCAGCTGCGGGCCATACGCCTTGCGTTGGTTTCGACAGTGGTATCAAGAAAGCCGACAGTCAAGAAACCAATGGCAAACTACTGAACATAAATTTGCCTAGAAAACCCGCACAACAGCCAGGGGCGATTGAGGTTGGTTCAGGAACGTCCTGTTAAGGATACGCAACTAACCATGCTGTGGTAACCTCCAAACCATACAGCTGTTTTCGTTGCTATTTAATAACGTCAGTAAATATGTGTTTTCCGATGGTCTTTGGCGACCCATGTGAAATTGTTGTTCGACCCCAAAAAAGGGTCGCGACCTATTGATTGAGAACTGCTGGCTTAAGCGAATGTTACTGTAAAATAAGATAGCTGAGCACTGGATAGTAAATAAACATAACTATGTATGAAAGATAGCTTCGTATTGCATCACACGCGATGTCTGAGAAATTTTTTTGCATTTCATACATTGACCACATTAGAAACGAAGATGTTCGCCATAAAACTATACAGCACATTGGCAACTATGAACCTCTTTTAGCTACAGTGACAAGGCGAACAATGCAATGGCGTGGACATGTAATACGATCTAACGGACTCTCAAAAACAATACCACAGGGCTCAGTAGAGGGAAAGAGGAGAAGAGGCAGACCAAGAAAGACCTGGTTACAGAACCTGACTGACTGAACAGGCCTCAGGCATGCAACCATAAAGTCCATCGCAATTGACCGCCACATTACGGGATGCTGCTGATAAAACTGATATGAATTGTACAAGAAGATACTTAACTGTCTCAAGGAACGCATCATGAGTTCATAGAGTCCTATCTAGAAACCCAGTTCACGCATGATGCGCCGACTTTATGTCTCTCTTGTGCCCACTGGGACTCAAAGAGTTAAAAGAGACCGCTCATTCGTGGTTAATGGGACCAGTTAATCCTCTTGTAAATTTTCTAATGATATGCTATCTGTGTCAAACACGAAACCGTCGTCAAAAGACCGGGGAGGGGGGGGGGGGGGGGGTAGTTACGACAGAAATGAAATGTTTACGTATCATTCTAGGTGTAGTAAGGAAAGGTCGATTTAGGAACGTTGATACCAGGAGAAGAGCCGGCACAGTATTGAACGTTATAGGTAAACAACAGATCAAATGGTCTGGTCATGTAGCAAGATAGTAGAGAGACAGTGCACCACAGGGATGACTGTTATACAGCAGTAATAGATCCAGAGGTAGACCACACAGACAATGGGTTGCAGAAATATCGGAGGCAGTAAAAAATACGATATATAAAGCGAGCGGAAAGACCCGTTCCAGAGATTTCTTTCTGCCCTGACATTCTATGAGTAGAGACAAGAAAAAAAGTCAGACAGAGTCAATCTCACAGACATCCTGAAAGACTTATGTACAACCACAAATATAGACACATAAACAGACAGACATAGGAATACTTTTGGACAGACAGACATATACACACAGAGTCACACTCACGGACTAACAGACACAAGTAAATATAGTGTCGCACTCATAAACATACACAGTCACACTAACAGAGAGACATTCAGACAGACAAACATTAACATCAACTAGATCAATAAATCACACTCACAGAGAGAGACAGTCAAACAGACACAAACATTCACATCAACTTCATCAATATATCACACTATCAGAGAGACACACTTAGACAAACAAACACTAACATCAACTTCATCAATATATCACACTGACAGACAGACAGTCAAACAGACAAACACTCACATCAACTTCATCAATATATCACACTGACAGACAGGCAGACAAACAGACAAACACTCATATCAACTCCATCAATATATCACAGTAACAGACAGACATTCAGACAGACAAACACTCACATCGACGCCATCAATAAATTCCATGACAGACTCTTCGCCGTCGAGCAGCACGGGAACAATTGTGGTTTCAGTCTGATCGCCATCGCCTGTCAGAAGCAGAAATAGAACTTAATAGGGCTGTCAACACCACCACCACTACCACCACAATTATCACCAATACCACTGCCACCACCATCGTCATTATTACCACTACAACCACTATCATCATTATCACCACTACCACCATCATCAGTAACAACACCACTATCACCACCATCACCATTACCACCACTACCACCACCATCATCATCAACGCCACTGCCACCACATTCATCATCAACACCACCACTACAACCATCAACACCACTACCACCACCATCATTAACACCACTACCACCACCATCATCATCAACGCACTACCACCACCACCATCATTAACACCACTACCACCACCATCATCATTACCACCACTACCACCACCATCATCATCAACACCACTACCACCACCACCATCATTAACGCCACTACCACCACCACCATCATTAACACCACTACCACCACCATCATCATTACCACCACTACTACCACCATCATCATCAACGCCACTACCACCACCACCATCATTAACGCCACTACCACCACCACCATCATTAACGCCACTACCACCACCACCATAATTAACGCCACTACCACCACCAACATCATTACCACCACTACCACCACCATCATCATTACCACCACTACTACCATCATCATTACCACCACTACCACCACCATCATCATCATCAACAACATTATCACTATCATGATCCTGGTCATCCTGATTCTATTTCTCCTCTTTCTTCGCTTGTTCATCTTCCTGCCACTCATAAACTGCTAGAGTCGCTTGTTCATCTTCTTGCCACTCATAAACTGCTAGAGTCGCTTGTTCATCTTCTTGCCACTCATAAACTGCTAGAGTCGATCCAGTGCTCGTTCTACTGTTTACGTTTTACTTGGGCGGCTAGCTCGTCGTGGGTTTCCGCTAGGGTGCGATATCTGCGCCTATCAGCCAAATGCATCTGAATTCAGCAAACCCTTCACAGTAGCCTTTGACGACATACATGCAGTAGATCTATTCCCTTTTCTTTCCCCCAAAACAGGGAGCCCACGGTGGTGGGGAAGGCAGAAATCAATACAGCATAGTTGACAAAATCTGGACTCGTCTTCTAACACATGTAAATAATTGTCGTCTGGTAAATTTGGATGAGAATAACCTGGACAAAAACAAAAGTAATGGAGACATGTTGAAAGAAACTGGCGCACCAAGAGAAGTGATTGCTCACATCAGGAAGAGACTGTCTATGTTCTTTGGTCATGTCATGAGAAGTAGAAAACTGGAGTACATCGTGACAGCAGGAAAGTTGGAGGGGAGAAGAGGCAGAGGGAGACCGAGAGAACAAATGCTGGACAGTTTGACATTATGTCATAGAAGATCATCTGTGTCAGAGTTGATTGAAAGTACATGAGACAGAAAGTTGTGGATATACACGACTACCAACGCCACACTGCATGGACTATGGAAGATCATCTGTGTCAGAGTTGATTGAAAGTACATGAGACAGAAGGTTGTGGATAGACATGACTACCAACGCCACACGGCAAGGACTATGGAAGATCATCTGTGTCAGAGTTGATTGAAAGTACATGAGACAGAAAGTTGTGAATATACACGACTACAAGCGCACACTGCATGCACTTTTAGAAGAAGAAATTTGGGATGAAGTCAAATGCAAAACAGTTCAAACAATGACAGCGAATCATAACATGAAAAATATTCTATGCAATCTTTTTTCTCACTTGAGGCGTGGAAAAGAATTCTCAAGAGCTAAATAAATATGTCTGACGTGAGTCTTAGATGATTAGTGAAAAATTAGGTGGAAGCGGCCGAGATAACGTTTTATAGATTAATTTTTTTTTTAAATACCCAGAAACCATGAGTTGTTAACCCTTTGGCTCGGTACTATGGATATCGCAACCCTTCGGCCTTGCTTCCATTGTAAATACCGTAAATCTGGGAGAAAATGTGGCTTTTCTGTCTACCCCAGGGAGTGAACTCGGACCACATAGATTTCGTCACCCGGTCACAGCGCAATCCGGTTTAGCCAACTACGCTAGAGAACCGGGCAAGGTTGTAGATATACATGACTACGAACGTCACACGGCATGGACTTTAGGAAGTAGGAGTTAGGAGGCAGAAAGTTGTGGATATACATGACTACCAACACGACACGGAGTGGACTTTAGGAAAAAGGAGATAGGAGACAGAAGGTTGTGGATATACATGTGACAATACGCTCGGTGACTCCAGAATGTCTTTCCTCAACCTACTTTTATTTCTTTGTATTATGAAAGTATACAGGAAAATAGGGATTTGGATACATCCTTAATCTAAGTAAGACGACCACATCACACCTTTAATTCTCCTGGACCGTTGGTCATATCAAACACTAAAACTTGTTCCCAGATGTTAAGTGTTAAGGTACAGAGATAAGACTGACCAAGCAGACTTACTGACTGGAGATTTGCACACCATTGGTTGGTGTCAGATAGTTATTCCCCCTGCCAGATCTTCAGGAACAGATAACAAGGGCTAATTGCCATTATCTTCCCCTGAGGTTACCAAACTCGACGGCAGGTCCGACGGTCACTATTGACACAGTGAGCGGAAAGTGTTAACAGAAGAATTGACACCGTCTGATTTTATTGTGATGGCAGGTGAAGTAGGCTGGAGGTGTAACTTGGCCTATTAGCTTTGACCAGCTTAATTGAACTTGTTGAATGTGAGCGTGGGAATTTAAACAAGTGTTGTACAGCCCTGACTGACAGCGAATAAACTTGCCCACAGGGGAGGAGCTATGACATCCTTGAATGAGAATGATTTTAGGCGTAATGTAGGAGGAGCTTGATAAAAGTTATAAAGTGGTGAACTTAAGGTCTGGTAAATGAGATCCTGTCTAGCACATGCCATCTGTTGGGCTTAACCTAAGCTTGAGACAGAACTTTTGGCATCGTGGTTTCATTTTTCCAGGTAAGATCGAAATTAAGTTCAAATCTATATTTTATGATAGAGATATAACTGTCATTTTGCTCAAGTGTGTCTTCATCACTTTGTAGTACTCCTAGGCGGACATTTCTTCATTCTCGTAGGGCACTGTCACATTGCTTTATTTCCTATTTGATAGTGTCATGAATGTTTTTCGTGTACATGTGTTTCAATGTTGTAAAACCTAAATGTTGTTGTTGCCATTGAAATTTAATGAACTATCATGTTTTTGAAATCACAAGCGTGAAGATAACTTTGGCAATCTTTTCACGTGTGGTTAATGTGAATCTGTATTACATACAGCTAACACACTGAAAATGTGTTTAACTCTCGGGAGGCTAATGCGGAGATTGATCCCGGAGAGAAAATCCTTGAGATTTGGTATTTGATTCGCCTCAGAAATATTGTAGCTTTCTGGCGCGTCGATTGTTCCAAGCATAGATTCCAGAACTGGTTCTGTCTGACTGATTGTCATTTTGAGTCTGTACGAGAGATGGCACCTGACGTAGAAGACTTGACTATCATTACAGGACGTGTAGAGGAAGCAGAAGATGTAACGGTTGGAATGTGAGACATAAGCCCTTCCAAATTGGGACAGGAGTGAATGTGAGCATGAGGGAGAGATGAAATGTTTTATTTAAATAAACATGCTTGATGTTAGTATAATATACATGCTTAGTGTACATCTAGAGCAGATACTACAAATATGCGCTTGTTTCTTCATTCTCCAGTTCCCACATTGGGCAGGGGACTAGTAGGCATCCATTATTTGCCGACCGTCGAGTGTAACGACCTGCAGGAAAGCAGTGAGGACGACAAACTGGAAAAGATAGGCAGGGTCTCAAGCCGAGAACTGTCCAAAGGTTGTTACTTTCCAATACCTTTATGATTTCATCATTCCACATAACCTAAACTCTACTAGCCTAAACAAGTTCATTTTATTTTAGTCAGATTTTATTAAATAAATCATTTTGATGTTTAAACATAGTTGAGTAAATGTGTACTTAGGTTCAAGTGTCTTTGTGCATATTAGTTTACTTCAGCTAACAAATATTTAAATCACTTGATGGGGGCTTTTTTTGCAATGCCAGGAGAGGGAGACCAGTCGCAGGGGTTAACTGAGCACCTGGATTATATCACAGTGGGTGTATCCAGATATCTATCTATCCCTTCTCCTTCACCTGTGGATACAAGTACAGCAACTTTCATTTCATGGAACGAGCCACTCGCTGTTTTCTTGGCTATCCAGGACTGTCTAGGATCAACATAGCTTAGATAATAGTCCAGTTTCTCACGTGGGTGGGCACTGTTAAGGTTCAAACCCACACCCTCACTATATCAGTGTATTTACCCACGTGGGCGCGCGACAATACATGACAACCAACACGACACGGAGTGGACTTTAGGAAAAAGGAAATAGGAGACAGAAGGTTGTGGATAGACATGACAACCAACACGACACGGCGTGGACTTTAGGAAGAAGCAGATATGGAGCGATTTGTGAGCCGTTTTAAGAGGCCTGTGCTTTGCTAAGTGTCAACTAAATATTATGTATAGCATTTAATTCCTCAGCTTCGCCTTTGTCTCCAACGATAGCCTATGTTTGGTCATTGCTCCTAACTGCACCTGAGGTTCTTAACGCCACTGGACCGAGCCTTCACCCATTAAATCTGTTCGACAAAGCCACCCCCCCTCCCCGCAACAGCCTTAGCGCATCTAGGGGGGCGGTAGCAGCCACTGTAGGAAGACTAGTCTAGTAGGCTGCTACCACCCCACGCCACCCTAAATGTGACCTATAAAACGATTGCTTGCCCTGTCGCCCCCAGTAGCTCCAGCTGGGTTATAACAGTACTGTCTCCATCTGGTTGAGATGGTCTTGACTGAAGCACCCAGAGTTTGAAACACTGGTCTAACCAGGTCTGCATATTTCTTCTTCTTTCCTCTTCGCCTTCACCGGCTACAAGCTCCGGCGGAAAGTTTTGGTTGTTCGTCCACTTCTGGACTATAGTCCATATCCAGAAACTGAGTGCTACGTGCACATCCGTTTCACAGGTCTGACTTATTTGAGGGGCAGACTATTGGTTCCTTGCCTCTCAGGCAAATGAACTCCGACTTTAAAGGAAGCTCCAAATTAGTAGACTCTTACGACAGGCTTTTGGGCAGTAAAGGGTATATTCTAGTTTTCCACATAACGGGACCCCGGAACCCACACGGGGATCAGCACATATGAGTTCTAGAATAGATTTGTACACCAGCTCTTAGTGCTTCGAAATTGTCACATACTTACTTCATCACTAACTGCAGTTCACATAATATTTTGCTCATATAAGTTCAAAGGGGATCTAACCAATATCATATATTTAATTGCTGGGCAACGCTGGGTTTTGATCTCCCGTCCTCTACTTCATCTTTTCTCCACCGCTGCCGTATCTTTAGCCATTGCCCCTAAGTGCATCCGAGCATCTTACCGTTGTCGTATCTTTAGCTATTGCCCCCTAAGTGCATCCGAGCATTTTACCGTTGTCGTATCTTTAGCCATTGCCCCCTAAGTGCATCCGAGCATCTTACCGTTGTCGTATCTTTAGCCATTGCCCCCTAAGTGCATCCGAGCATCTTACCGTTGTCGTATCTTTAGCTATTGCCCCCTAAGTGCATCCGAGCATCTTACCGCTGCCGTATCTTTAGCCATTGCCCCCTAAGTGCATCCGAGCATCTTACCGCTGCCGTATCTTTAGCCATTGCCCCCTAAGTGCATCCGAGCATCTTACCGCTGCCGTATCTTCAGCTATTGCCCCCTAAGTACATCCGAGCATCTTACCGCTGCCGTATCTTTAGCTATTGCCCCCTAAGTACATCCGAGCATCTTACCGCTGCCGTATCTTTAGCCATTGCCCCCTAAGTGCATCCGAGCATCTTACCGTTGTCGTATCTTTAGCCATTGACCCCTAAGTGCATCCGAGCATCTTACCGCTGTCGTATCTTTAGCCATTGCCCCCTAAGTGCATCCGAGCATTTTACCGCTGTCGTATCTTTAGCCATTGACCCCTAAGTGCATCCGAGCATCTTACCGCTGCCGTATCTTTAGCCATTGCTCCTAAGTGCATCCAAGCATCTTACCGCTGCCGTATCTTTAGCCATTGCTCCTAAGTGCATCCAAGCATCTTACCGTTGTCGTATCTTTAGCCATTGCCCCTAAGTGCATCCAAGCATCTTACCGTTGTCGTATCTTTAGCCATTGCTCCTAAGTGCATCCAAGCATCTTACCGCTGTCGTATCTTTAGCCATTGCTCCTAAGTGCATCCAAGCATCTTACCGCTGCCGTATCTTTAGCCATTGCCCCCTAAGTACATCCGAGCATCTTACCGCTGTCGTATCTTTAGCTATTGCCCCCTAAGTACATCCGAGCATCTTACCGCTGCCGTATCTTTAGCCATTGCCCCCTAAGTACATCCGAGCATCTTACCGCTGCCGTATCTTTAGCCATTGCCCCCTAAGTACATCCGAGCATCTTACCGCTGCTGTATCTTTAGCCATTGCCCCCTAAGTACATCCGAGCATCTTACCGCTGCCGTATCTTTAGCCATTGCCCCCTAAGTGCATCCGAGCATCTTACCGTTGTCGTATCTTTAGCCATTGACCCCTAAGTGCATCCGAGCATCTTACCGCTGTCGTATCTTTAGCCATTGCCCCCTAAGTGCATCCGAGCATTTTACCGTTGTCGTATCTTTAGCCATTGACCCCTAAGTGCATCCGAGCATCTTACCGCTGCCGTATCTTTAGCCATTGCTCCTAAGTGCATCCAAGCATCTTACCGCTGCCGTATCTTTAGCCATTGACCCCTAAGTGCATCCGAGCATCTTACCGCTGCCGTATCTTTAGCTATTGCCCCCTAAGTACATCCGAGCATCTTACCGCTGCCGTATCTTTAGCCATTGCCCCCTAAGTGCATCCGAGCATCTTACCGCTGTCGTATCTTTAGCCATTGCTCCTAAGTGCATCCAAGCATCTTACCGTTGTCGTATCTTTAGCCATTGCCCCTAAGTGCATCCAAGCATCTTACCGTTGTCGTATCTTTAGCCATTGCTCCTAAGTGCATCCAAGCATCTTACCGCTGCCGTATCTTTAGCCATTGCTCCTAAGTGCATCCAAGCATCTTACCGCTGCCGTATCTTTAGCCATTGCCCCCTAAGTGCATCCGAGCATCTTACCGCTGTCGTATCTTTAGCTATTGCCCCCTAAGTACATCCGAGCATCTTACCGCTGCCGTATCTTTAGCTATTGCCCCCTAAGTACATCCGAGCATCTTACCGCTGCCGTATCTTTAGCCATTGCCCCCTAAGTACATCCGAGCATCTTACCGCTGCCGTATCTTTAGCCATTGCCCCCTAAGTACATCCGAGCATCTTACCGCTGCCGTATCTTTAGCCATTGCCCCCTAAGTACATCCGAGCATCTTACCGCTGCCGTATCTTTAGCCATTGCTCCTAAGTACATCCGAGCATCTTACCGCTGCCGTATCTTTAGCCATTGCTCCTAAGTACATCCGAGCATCTTACCGCTGCCGTATCTTTAGCCATTGCCCCCTAAGTACATCCGAGCATCTTACCGCTGCCGTATCTTTAGCCATTGCCCCCTAAGTGCATCCGAGCATCTTACCGCTGTCGTATCTTTAGCCATTGCCCCCTAAGTGCATCCGAGCATTTTACCGTTGTCGTATCTTTAGCCATTGACCCCTAAGTGCATCCGAGCATCTTACCGCTGCCGTATCTTTAGCCATTGCTCCTAAGTGCATTCAAGCATCTTACCGCTGCCGTATCTTTAGCCATTGACCCCTAAGTGCATCCGAGCATCTTACCGCTGCCGTATCTTTAGCTATTGCCCCCTAAGTACATCCGAGCATCTTACCGCTGCCGTATCTTTAGCCATTGCCCCCTAAGTGCATCCGAGCATCTTACCGCTGTCGTATCTTTAGCCATTGCTCCTAAGTGCATCCGAGCATCTTACCGCTGTCGTATCTTTAGCCATTGCTCCTAAGTGCATCCAAGCATCTTACCGTTGTCGTATCTTTAGCCATTGCCCCTAAGTGCATTCAAGCATCTTACCGTTGTCGTATCTTTAGCCATTGCTCCTAAGTGCATCCAAGCATCTTACCGCTGCCGTATCTTTAGCCATTGCTCCTAAGTGCATCCAAGCATCTTACCGCTGCCGTATCTTTAGCCATTGCCCCCTAAGTGCATCCGAGCATCTTACCGCTGTCGTATCTTTAGCTATTGCCCCCTAAGTACATCCGAGCATCTTACCGCTGCCGTATCTTTAGCTATTGCCCCCTAAGTACATCCGAGCATCTTACCCGCTGCCGTATCTTTAGCCATTGCCCCCTAAGTACATCCGAGCGTCTTACCGCTGCCGTATCTTTAGCCATTGCCCCCTAAGTACATCCGAGCATCTTACCGCTGCCGTATCTTTAGCCATTGCCCCCTAAGTACATCCGAGCATCTTACCGCTGCCGTATCTTTAGCCATTGCCCCCTAAGTACATCCGAGCATCTTACCGCTGCCGTATCTTTAGCCATTGCCCCCTAAGTACATCCGAGCATCTTACCGCTGCCGTATCTTTAGCCATTGCCCCCTAAGTACATCCGAGCATCTTACCGCTGCTAAAGTCAGAATTAATCACCCGCTTGCCTGACTGGGTTATATGCGTGTGTTTCTTAGAGTGTGTGTTTGTGAGAGTGTGTCTGTGTGGGTGACTGTGTGTATGTGTGTATGTACGCATGTACGTATGTGTGTGTGCATGTCTGTATGTATATGGATGTATGTGTGTATTGGGTGCCCATGTGTGTGTGTAAGTGAGTGAATAGGTTTGTGCGTGTATGTGAGTTTGTGTGTGTTCGCGCGCGAGCCTGCGCACATATTTTACCACCCATGCTTTTGTTTTTGACTTGATATTGATAATATGTATATTATTACATGAATATAACATGCTTTATTGATGAAATACAACTGCTGTGTAAAAGATGTGAGTTTGGAAGGGCCGAATGTAAGACAGGCTAATTTTTGACCCTTTGAAAATAAAGTTCGTTCGTTCGTTCGTTCGTTCGTTCGTACCAGCGCCTCACACATTTGACCGACCTGTCAATTGCCACAACACTCAATGGGAAAGTAGTTCCCTCGGCGGGAAAACCCATACACTGTTAAACTAAACATTCAAGCCATAATGGCAACTAAGAATGTAACCCATCTTGAGGCCACAGTTTGGGGAAGTTTTTGGCCGGAAGCAAAATGTATAATAGGATTTTTTTAAATAATTTTTTTTTTTTTTTAATGTACTCTCTGAAAGTGAATCACATCAACATCTTATATCGTCTTTAAAAAAAAAAAAGTCATTTTCATCTAAATCTTTACGATTTCTCGCAAACATACTTGCAGTCAGTGATCTAAGTAAACAAATTCCCTTATTTACCAGCTGTTGTCAACTGCATTTGTAATCTTTAATTCTGGACAGGCTCTCCTGCCGTGCCTTTTTCTATTTGCATTTTTTGACGCCACATACGCGCGCGTGCAACCACCCCCCCCCCCCCCGGGCAGCCTCACACACACACACACACCATCATACATGGCACAAGACATAGTTATACACACGCAGTCTACCCACCACCACCCATAGGGGAACCCTCGAACATACATTCCCTCCCACACTCCACATACATGCAGACACACGCACAGCCTAACACACGCCATTCCTCCATCCTCACACTCGCACACACACTTTCACACCCGCAATTTCCCTACCCCCCATCCCCCTCACACATACACTCACAGAAAAGTGATATCCCCCACACACATACACTCACAGACAAGTGATATCCCCCACACACATACACTCACAGACCAGTGATATCCCCCACACACATACACTCACAGACAAGTGATTTCCTCAAGCGGATGTACTGTTATCATTTTCCCGTCTGCTGGGACCTTAAAAACAGCCTCATTAAACAAAGGAATGGAATGCAAATGTCAGCTCTGATTAACTTTCTTATTTTGTGTCAGTTTAGAAGATTGCTTTTTTTTTTTTTAGAAGACACATCGTTTTTTTCAAACAGATTAAGGTTTACATCTGCTGAAAAAGTGATTTTTAAAATTGTGTTTTTAAATTCATTGTCTTACTGTTATTTAACACTATTATTTAACGCTTCTAGTAAATAACACTAAATTAATTCCCAGAAGATTAGGACTTGACTTCTCGCAAGCTATATAGAGTCAGTTTTAAGACACGGCTGTGAAGCCTGAACAATAATTAAACAATCCGAACAATATCTGGAGGTCTCGGAGATGTGGTTTTACAGAAGAATCCTTAGAATACCTAGGACAGCTAAGAAGAGCAACGCAGATGTTTTGAAAGAGACGAGTGCTCGAAGACAACTTATCACAGACATCAAAAGGAGACAAGTCATCATTTTGTGGTCATGTTATAAGAAGAGAGTTCAGTGTCAGGTCTTGGTCAGATATGACTGAGATACCGTATAACAGTAGCCGGTACCACCTGTCTTCTGTTACGCCGAATGTTGGGCGGCGTGTACTAACCCAACATCCCATATTGTGACAACAGCTTCGGGCGGAGCAGCGCATTGGGGAGGATACTAGCCTTATCCTAGGAAGAGGAAATGCAACCTGAAAACTTTATGTTATGGCAGGGCAGACCAGGCCCTTAGCCTTGGCTGGCAGCTGGTTTAGGAGGGAAGCTCCGACAGGCGGACAGATTGAGCACTGCTCTTCTGACCCGGCAGCTTCTGCAGCCTGCCTCGTTCTAACCGTACTGGTTTTACCTTTCCTTTGGAGTAAACAAGGCAGGTGGAGAGAGGGATCATTGTGCATGGGCAACACATGGTCTCTACAATCCTGTCCAGGCTTTGTGCTATGGATAGGAGGATCCCATGCTATTTTCGTGGAAGACTTTTCTTGACACGAGCGGATCTTGCTAGTCACACTCGCCATCGCCATGGGCTGTGAGTCTCATGCCTCCTCAGCGCAATATACCACTATCGCCTGGAAAGGTGCCACTGATATAAGAAGAGATAAAATGGAACATGTTGTGACCACTGGAAAGATCTGTGGAAAGAAAGACAGAGGAAAGCAGCGAGAGAAGATTCTTGACAGCTTTTGGCAATGGCATAGAGGGGTGTCAACACATAGTTTCTGTCATGTCTTATTGTTTCATAATGTCTGTGATGTCTTATTTTATTTTATAGTGTATGTTATTTTCTGTTTCCTTACAGTTTATTTCTCAGACCTCAGTACATTTTGTAGGACTGCCTACTATGTCTAGAACTAGGTAAAATGGTGGGGGCAGGGAGGGGGGGGGGGGAGGCTACGTGGTCTGCAGGCAAGGCGTCCGCCTCGAGTGCAGGAGGTCCCGGGTTCAAGCTGTGATTTTGTCACGTGGACTTCTAGTTTTTTCCCCTGGTCTCTGGGTAGTACGATCGGACGCTCGTGTGTATTGTTTCGCACGTACAAAAAATACCTTGACAGTTGGCAATCGAAAAAGAGTAGTCTAACGGCACTGCTCGAGTAAAATGTGGAGTTTAACATCGTCCCAAAGTATTTCAGGATCCTCGCCGGTGCTACAGAGCCTGTGCACTGTAGAACAGAGCACTTATGGGTTACTGTCCTTGTGCCATGAGGTCGACCTGTCGTCTTAATCTAAACCTAAAGAGATGAATGGCCTCAAGAGCCTCAAGAGGTGGGGGGGGGGGGGGGAAGGAGAGAGTGGGAATCACAAGACACCTGCAACTGAAATGCGAGCTCGTCATAGAGGCAGCCCAGCTGATAGTCTGACCTAAGTACACGGTACCGAAGCTCGTCATAGAGGCAGCCCAGCTGATAGTCTGACCTGAGTACACGGTACCGAAGCTCGTCATAGAGGCAGCCCAGCTGATAGTCTGACCTGAGTACACGGTACCGAAGCTCGTCATAGAGGCAGCCCAGCTGATAGTCTGACCTGAGTACACGGTACCGAAGCTCGTCATAGAGTCAGCCCAGCTGATAGTCTGACCTAAGTACACGGAACCGAAGCTCGTCATAGAGTCAGCCCAGCTGATAGTCTGACCTAAGTACACGGAACCGAAGCTCGTCATAGAGGCAGCCCAGCTGATAGTCTGACCTAAGTACACGGAACCGAAGCCAAAGAAGAAGAAGATTTCCTAGCGACTTCTCATTCTCTGACAGTTTGTGAGCTTTTCTCTCATTCAGTTAATTCGATTTCTCATTCTTTATTAGTTTTTGTCATCATCACCATCAAAGAGCAGGTAACTACAGAATGTCGCTCAAACAAAGCCCGCCTGAAACAGCATTCCTGTTCTCATTAGTCCGTGGCATCTAAGAATGATTATATAGGATATAAATTCAGAAACTCACATTTGTCTGCCTTACTGATTGCGAGAAAGGCCACGAATAGAAAGATGCATACTCTGATAACTTTGACGTAACCTCCAACCAGATCGACACAACTCCAAACCAGATCGAAATAGCCCCAACCAGATCGACACAATCCCCAACCAGATCGACACAACTCCAAACCAGATCGACATGATCCCCAACCAGATCGACATAACCACCAACCAGATCGACACAACTCCATACCAGATCGACACAACCCCTAACCAGATCGACAACTCCCAATCAGATCGACACAACCCCTAACCAGATCGACAACTCCCAATCAGATCGACACAACCCCTAACCAGATCGACAACTCCCAACCAGATCGACAACTCCAAACCAGATCGACATGATCCCCAACCAGATCGACATAACCACCAACCAGATCGACACAACTCCATACCAGATCGACACAACCCCTAACCAGATCGACAACTCCCAATCAGATCGACACAACCCCCAACCAGATCGACATAACCCCAAACCAGATCGACATAAGCTCCAACCAGATCGACATAAGCCCCAACCAGATCGATATAACCCCAACCAGATCGATATAACCCCAACCAGAAAGCTTTGACCCTCAACCAGATAGCTTTGACCCCCAACCAGAATCGGCATGACTTAATTTCTGAAGTGCAGGCCCATTTGGGCAAATGGTAAGAGCCCCTATATTTCTTAAAACCCAATCGGCACTAGGAGGATGATGTGGTCAGTATCATACCGACCACCTTTACTTCTCAGGACTGCACCTGGTACCCACTAAAGGGGGTCAAATTCATTTTAGAAGAAAAAAAAATGTCCGGCTCCGTCAGGACGCGAACCCACGACCTTACAATCCGCAGGGGGGCGTCTAGCCACCACTGCCACGGCGACTTCCTAATAATAATAATAATAATAATAATAATAATAATAATAATAATAATAATATTAATAATAATAATAATATAATAATAATAGTAATAATAATAATAATAATAATAATAATATTAATATTTATAATAATAATAATCATAATGTTCTGTATAAACACAAAACACCTGAAATAATATGAAATTTATAAAAGACTTTTTTACACGCCTTTATGTAAATTGAGCATACTGAGGGCTAGACCTATATTTTGTAGACCTTATTGGGTGAGCAGGCCACCTTTATTTCCCAGGACTTTACATGGTACCCATTTTTAATGCTGGGTCGACCTGTCAGCACAGGTCACTTAAAAAAAGTTTGGCTCCGCCGGGATTCGAACCCACGATCTTTGCATCCGCAAGCGACCGTTCAATGAATAGACCACGGCCAGCTCCAGATATACATCTGGTGTTGGCCGTGGTATAGACAAATACTTTAGAACAGCGGTTTTCAACTTGTGGGTCACGACCCCTTTTTGTGGCATAGGGATTCGCCTAAGACCATCATTGTCGCCACAACAAGAGGCAACTGTATTAAAGGGTCGCGGCATTAGGAAGGTTGAGAAACACTGTTTTGGAAGGTAAGTTCTGTTGATGGTTACAGGTGGAATCTTAGGGCTCATACAAAATTATTGAAGATGGGGAATGTGGTTAGGGAGGGGAGGTTGGGGAGGGGAGGTTGGGTGAGTCTCCTATTTCTACTTACACCCAATTTGGGCACCATCCATCCGGTCTGACAGACAAACATGAAACCACAATCCAGAAGTATTGCACAATGCCGCCACACGAGCTACCTTCAGGGTCTCGTAGATCAGACAAGGGTCGCGAACTTATCAACGCGATGGATTAGCAATCACTAGCGATAATCGAAGTGGACCCAATCCTTCTAGAGGTCATGTACTGCTGACGACTTGGTGTAATCTTCCTTGTCACAGACTTGTCTGAACGTCAGACAGACAAATGTACGTGGGCGCTAGTTCACGACTAGACAGACTGTTATCAGACAAATATCGGAGTATTCCCGGAGGGCGATGGTGTCAACTTGTCACGTGGGCAGAAGGTTCTGGGAATTTTAGTTTTTTTTTTTTGGGTTTGAGGGTATGAGGAAAGGATACCGGTTCAGTTGATAAAAGGTTGTGGTACTTGAACTCTTTCTTTCTTTCTTTCTTTCTTTCTTTCTTGTTTCTTTTCTTTCTTTCTTTCTTTCTTTCTTTCTTTCTTTCTTTTCTTTCTTTCTTTCTTTCTTCTTTCTTTCTTCCTTCTTTTTTGTTTGTTCTCTTTTGTTTGTTTGTTTTGTTTCTTTGTTTGTTTGTTTGTTTGTTTTCTTGTTTGTCTTTCTTTGTTTTTCTTTCTTTCTTTCTTTCTTTCCTTCTTCTTTTCTTTCTTTCTTTCCTTTCTTTCTTCTTCTTTCTTTCCTTCTTTCTTTCTTTCTTTCTTTCTTCTTTCTTTCCTTCTTTCCTTCCTTCCTTCCTTTCTTTCCTTCTCGTTCCTTCCTTCTTTCTTCTTTCTTTCCTTCCTTCCTTCCTTTCTTCTTTCTTTCTTTCTTTCTTTCTTTCTTTCTTTCCTTCCTTCCTTCCTTCCTTCCTTCTTCCTTCCTTCTTTCTTTCTTTCCCTTTCCTTCTTCCTTCTTTCCTTTCTTCCTTCCTTCCTTCTTTCTTCCTTCTTTCTTCCTTTCTTCCTTTCTTTCTTTCTTCCTTCTTTGCTTTCTTTCTTTTCTTCCTTTCTTCCTTCCTTCTTTCTTTCTTCTTTCTTTCCTTTCTTTGTCTTCTTTCTTTCCTTTCTTTGTCTTCTTTCTTTCCTTTCTTTGTCTTCTTTCTTTCTTCTTTCTTTCTTTCTTTTCTTTCTTTCTTTCTTTCTTTCTTCTTTCTTTCTTTCTTTCTTTCTTTCTTTCTTTTTCTTTCTTTCTTTCTTTCTTTCTTTCTTTCTTCTTTTCTTTCTTGCTTTCTTTCCTTCCTTTCCTTCCCTTTGCTTTCCTTTGCTTCCCTTTGCTTTCCTTTGCTTTCCTTTGCTTCCCTTTCCTTTCTTTTCCTTTCCTTCCATTTGCTTTCCTTTCATTTCCTTCCCTTCCCTTTGCTTTCCTTTGCTTCCCTTCCCTTTTCTTCCCTTTGCTTCCCTTTCCTTCCCTTTCCTTTCCTTTCCTGTCCTGTCCTGTCCTGTTCTTTCTTGTCTGTCTGTCTGTCTGTCTGTCTGTCTGTCTGTCTGTCTGTCTGTCTGTCTGTCTGTCTGTCTGTCTGTCTGTCTGTCTGTCTGTCTGTCTGTCTGTCTGTCTGTCTGTCTGTCTGTCTGTCTGTCTGTCTGTCTGTCTGTCTGTATGTCTCTGTCTGTCTGTCTGTCTGTCTCTAACGAGAAAGTGGTCAGTATGTTATCTGGTTGTTATGAAAGAAGGCGGTGAGTGATCCAGCTAATTTAGAGGGAATATCGTCATTATGTGATTATTACATGACATTTGGGTGAAACAAGGAACTTAATACATACTGAAATACACCTCGTTACATAATTTCAAGAAGGCTGATTAAAACCTGAAACGAAATATAAGTTACATGATCACGGTAGCCCGACAGATTGACGTTCAACCCCATCAGGACCGCACGACGAGCGATAACCACCCGGTGACACAGAGTGCCACCATTTGGATAAGAATCACGTGGGTGGAAGTCACAGGAGACCCATCTAACCCTTAGGTTGTATTTAGATCTCCCGAAGACGTCGGAGCGTGGCTTTAAATTAATCAACACAATTTGCGTCAAATGTTGACAGAAATCATAAGTTCAACAGCTGACTGAACATGAAGACGTAGACAAGGGAGCCAATCTGATGACTTACCGGATGTGACGTCATAGGTTCCCATGTATTCAGAGCTGCTAAACTGTCGGGTCAAGGACGTTTTGCCCACATCTTCGTCACCTTGGATGACCACTCTGAAATTATAGGATTGTTTTCATCTTCCCTGGGAATTCTAACTGACTGTCTGTGTGTCTTTTGAACAGTCTGTCTGAGTGTCTTTTGGAGAGTCTGTCTGAGTAATTATCTTTATTTATCTATTTATTTCTTCATTAGTATTAATTTCTGACCTCTTTCATATTTTCCCGCCAGTCGTTTTTTTCGCTTTGTCCGCCTGTCTGCTCGTTTGTCTGTCTGTCTGTCTGTCCGTCCTTGAATTGTCTCTTGCTTTAAATTAATTCATCCGTCCACTCATTTAACCATCCATGCATGCACCATTCATTCATTATCCAGCAATTAATTAATTAATTCAATTATTCGTCTTTTCTTTATCTGTCCGTGGTATTCCCATCATTCGTCTATAAAACCACAAGTCTGCAGCTTCCAGTTCGTATCACACTGTTGAAAAAAAAAAAAAAAACCTGCCAAGTTATGCGACGGCACGTTTGTTTTAGTTGACGGGAAAGCCCGTACGCTTACAAACTATCCATGACTTAGATGTAAAACAACTCTCAACTGATCGGTTCAACCCTAAGTTACCTTTGTGCGCAATTTGAACAGTTTCAGTAATTTAATTACAAAGATTTCAAATGTCAAAATACTGATACAATTATGTTCCTTTCAGTGGCATTTCGTTTCTGTCTGTCTGCTTGTCAGTCTGTCTGCTTGTCAGTCTGTATGCTTGTCAATCTGTCTATGAAAAATATAGATACTCTTTCTGGGTTTCAAGTGTTGCCCAATCCGTTTCTTTCTGTGTATTTTCTTACCGGAAGTAGGAATTCCTGGAGGGACCAGCACGTGGTTGTGTTGTAGTGACCCGGGGCGGTGACCCGGAACTAGAAGAGCTGTCACTGGACGCTAAACTGGACGTCCGCTGTCTGTCCGCCGCACTGGCATCTTTTTGTTTGTCTGTGAAATATCGATTTATTTCATTTTTTAAGAACCAGAAGATTTCACAGAAGGCAAGAGATGAAAGAACCAAGGCAAAAATAAAGAGTACATTGCTTTCAAAGTGGCGAGGCAGTATTAATTGTAAGCGTTAGCATGTAACAATTACATAAGAGAGGGTATCACAATGATCCTTGAGAGTATGCATGCGCAGCAAGACTCGTAGTACTAGTGAGGAATAGCTTTCACGTGAAGAATTTCCGCGTGAGTAGCGTAAACATGTATATTTCTAGGCCTGTATTTCAAATACGCATGAAGGTGGGGGAAACTGTCATTTCCCTTAAATTGCATTTATGTGTTTGGAAGATCCGAAGGTAAGACGGGCTTGCGTGCCCATATTGTGAACCCCTTGAGGGAAAAGAGCTTGGTCATACGTTCCCTCACCCCTCATTCTATCCTGTCTCTTTCTTTGACAATAACTGGAGAATCATCCGTTAGCAACAGAAGTTGTGGACACATTCCCTAAACGTTCTACTTTCTTAAATGTTCGTTGTATTCTAGACACATCATTGCGGTCCGATATGTTTGTAATTGTTGTAGTGTTTGTTATTAAGCCTTGGCTTTGTTAATATACATTTCTGTGCCATTTTAATGATTTGAGATGAATTCTGTCCGTATTCCATAGCTGTGGATCTCAAGCCGTACGGTAAACAGGACTAGAGAAGACACCTTTTTCAGGCGTGCCTAGTGGTCACGTATTTTGGCGCACTTGTTTCCATGGCGAGGCGCATTCGTCATACAGAGGTAACAGGTTTGATCTCAGTAATGGTAACTATGTTATTCGATTTTTATGGTGTCTAGTATGCCGTTCCTTACTAAACAAGCGGAACAGCGCATAAATGCATTTGAATATAAATGTTACAGA
>CAJHNH020000226.1:225728-298228 GCA_905116865.2 Candidula unifasciata | reverse complement strand
ACTAGGCAGGCAAAATAAGGGAAATACATATTTTGTATCTTGCAAGCCGTTTTGTTCTGAAGCCTGTTTGTTCTTCTCTTAGCGTTTCATCTATAGAATAAGTCGGCTGCGTGGTCTCGAAGCATGGTGTCCACCTCGAATAGTAGAGGTTCAGGGTTCAATCCCCGGCAAGGGCTTAGATTTTTCCCAGTGGATTTGGACTTCTAGTAATTTCCCCTGGTCTCTGGGTAGTGAGATCAGACGCCCATATGCGTTGTTGCGTTCATAACATTCCTTGGAAGTTGGAAACTGAACAGAGTAGCCTAACGGCGCTGCCCGGGCAAAACATTTGAAGTTAAAAATCTACCCAAAGTATTGTAGGATCCTCGCCGGTGCTACAGAACCTGTGCACTGTGCTGAGCTACTTCGGACTCAGACTTGAGTTAGAAGAAGAACGGAGCACTTAGGGCTACACCCGTGTGCCATGATGTTGATCCGTTGCTCACAAACCTCACAAACAAACCACAAACTTATTCAGTCTCTCAAGTAACAAGCTGCCCAGTTATTACAATCAGACAGATCCCCCCACCCTTTTTTTTTAGGTAGTTAAGAAATTAGACTAGGCCTGCAATCAGTCATATGTTAAAAACAACAGGTGCCATAGTATTGGCTATCTGATGAAAATATCCTGGTACGAACCTCCACACAGAACCAAGCTGGAGAAATACAGCGGGCACAGAGCAAGCAGTAGACCACATTATCATCATCAAGTGCCTTACCGACTGGTGTGGGCGATCATGTCTCTCTACAATCTGCGATACACAGCTGCGTTTATCAGGTACTGTGTTGACATCCCTTTATGCCATGACAAAAGACTGTCAAGAATCTTCTCACACTGTCTTCCCCCTGTTTCACTTTCCACAGATCTTTCCAGTGGTCGCAACATATTCTAGTTTCCCTCTTCTCATAACATGGCGAAAAATGATGACTGTCTCTTTCTGATGAAGACCACATACAAAATGGAATAATGGCATCAAAGGCAGCCTTAAGGAATTTAAGAAAACAATGTATACAGCGCGTTAGAAATAGCACGTCACCTGCAAACCCCCACCTCTGCCGCTCCCAACACTTCAATAAAATAACTGGAGGAATTGACGAAGCAGAAGACTAAGGGAGATAACCTCTAATGTATCAATTAATTTTTTTTTTTAAGAGCTATCAACTTGCTTTTCCAAATTAGTTACCCAATTAAAACTTTATTTTAAATCTGCCAAACTTGAACTTTTGAAAAAAAGTTTTGATTTACTTAAATATAAATCACAGTAGGAGGCAACCTTGAACTTTTAAGTATATTGTAGAAGCTTTCACTATCAGAAACAAAAATATTGTTTTAAATAAAAATAAAGTGATTGTGGTTGGTCGTTCTATCTTTCCGTCCTTTTTAGGATGATATTTTTCTTTACTTGAAGTCCTACTCTGGCTCTTGCCAGGGGCCGCAATATAGCCTGGCCATAAATATGGCCTAAAGGCTGAACGCGGTTTCTGGGACCTCTACACGGGTGATCCTAACCCACATGGTGGCACATTGTGTCATCGGGTGTTTATCGCTTGTGTGTTGTCCTGGTGGGGTAGAAAGTCAGTCAAGTGATCTTGGGCGTTTTTTTCCCGCTTTCATCAACCTGAAAAATTCACCGTCCTTTTTAGGATGTAATTTTTCGTTATTTTGAAACCCCATCCGGGCTCTTGCCAGGGGCCGCAATATAGCCTGGCCATAAATATGGCCTAATGGCTGAACTCGGTTTCTGGGACCTTTCCACGGTGATCCTCATCCACTTTGTGGCACATTGTTTCATTGGGTACTTATCGCTTGTGTGATGTCCTGGTGTGGTAGAAAGTCAGTCAGTCAGTCATGGTGGTAGTGTATTTTTCCAGCCGTCTCATTGTGAGATGCAATTTTTCGTTATCTGAAGCACTACTCTGGCTCTTGCCAGAGGCCGCAATATACCCTGACCATAAATATAGTCTAATGGACGAACGCTGTTTCTAGGACCTCTCTACGATTGATGCTCATCCTCATGGTGGTGCTTTGTGTCATCGGGTGTTTATCGCCTTTGTTATGTCCTGGTGGGGTAAAAGTCTACTACTAGTAGTAGTGATTGTGGTCGTATTTTTTGTACGAAAGAGTTTTTCGAGGGGAGGATGTGGTAGCCGGCCAAGCAGCCGAAACCTCCAACTCTTGATGTTCTAAATAAAATAGACATGGGGCGGATGTCCTAGAAAGGTGTAAATAATCTGCTGTATTTTTGTTGTCAATGAAAATTTAGACAATTTCACATATCTTGGTAGTGTGTTGTCCCGGAAGGGACAGAGAAAGACACAGTCACGCCTGAACAAAGCTAGAGCTGCTTTTGGAAGGACGAGGCAAATCTGGAAATCCAACAGTTACTGCAGAGAAACGAAACTTCGACTCTACAAGAGCATAATTTTGCCAGTTTTTCTTTATGGAGCGGAATGCTGGAGAATAACTAAAGAGGATACACACAGGCTATCCACCTTCCACCACACATGTCTACGTAGAATTATCAAAATTTCCAGGCCAAATACAATCTAAAACACTAAACTACTTCAAGTCACAAACCAAGAAACTCTAGACAGTATGATAACCAAGAGAAGATGGAAATGGCTTGGCCACGTTATGAGAATGAATCCAGATATGCCTGCCAAAACAGCTCTCACATGGATACCAGAGGGAAAGAGAAAAGGGTGCCCAAAAACAATATGGAGACGAACGATAGAGAGTGACCTGAATGCGGCATCTCTGACATGGAAAACTGCACTGAAAATTGCACACGACAAGAGAGCTTGAAAAGTCGTCTCTGAAGACTCATGTGCCATAAGGCATAAAGATAACTGATGACGATGATGATGGTGACATTATCATTCAAGTGGTTTTTCCAAGTGAACATTCTATCTTCGTGTGTTATTTTTATTCTTCACTTACTCGTCTGCTGCCTCCGGTGTCAAGACAGATACACGGATTTGGAGTTTACTCTTCTGGCACAACCAAAAACACTTTATACTGTTGAAGAGGTCCTACAATGCTATCTTTCCATATTTTATCTGGTCAATTGTGGGGCTCTGTATCCCTCTCGCCTTTTGGTATACACATTAATCTAATATCTCGAGGCTTTCTACTTGATGTGGCCAATAATCTTCTCGGCATTCTTTGTATAATAATGTTGACTGTATCACACATACACTTGCTCGGGAACAATCAAAGTGCACATTTACATACATGTTGTTTATATATATATTTATATATATATATATATATATATATATATATATATATATATATATATATATATATATATATATATATATATATACATGTTTTGTAACTCATAACGAATGGCGGGGGAAAAAATGTTAACATTAATATAAAAGGACAAAGAATAAGATGAAGAAGAAGGGGTGTAATATTTTCATGTCAAAGTATGGGGAAACCCGATTGCAGTGAAGTTGACACTTCCACTTAGACTAAGACTAAGGTTTACAGCTACATGATCCTCGACTACTTGGGATTGTATACCTGTGTAGACGGTTAAAACAGCCTTTTCGCCAATCTTGGACAATGGTACGAGAGTCACACCGTGGAAATGATTGAAACCTCACCAAGTGAATATCCCCAAAGACAACAATGTTACGCTATAGCCAACCTTCATTTGAGAAATGGCACATAAATGTTTGTTTGAATAAATCATAAAGATCGTAGCAAGAGTTGAAATACTGGCGTGGGACAGAACAGTAAAACTGAATGACCCCTTGGACGCCAGTGATGAGTCAGGCATATAATTCTAGATGTATATTATATAGATACTGAATAGGTAGTATGGTCACCATCATGACGTCACAGGACATTACCTAGTACCTAGGCTGCTGCAAGCAACTTAATGTAACATGTTGAGATTATGCATCATACCTGCTACAACTTATGGATGTGAGTAATTGACTTTTAACTCTTTGAGCCCCGAGGAACGCATCATACGTTCATAGGTTCCTACCTAGAAGCCTAGTTAACGCATAATAGTTCGATTTAGTCTCTCTTTATAACCCCTTGTACCTGTGATTAAAATACCCTGGGACTCAACGAGTAAATCAACGAGGACATCAATCAGAGCTTGTGAGTTGAAATGCTAAAGAAAAATTCGGAGAATACCGTGGACTATGAAGAAGAACAACTTTGACATCCGGCATGACCTGAATATCAAGTAGAACTGGTTCATAAACAGTATCCTCTCCCTACGATAATGTATTTGGGACGTGCCAAGCGCCAATATGGCCTGGAAAGAACAGGAATGGAGGGTGACATTTCCGCAAAAGAGGCAGAGGTCGACCTCAGCGAAAGTGGATACAAGAAACTGAAGATGCATTGGCTATGAAAGCACATAGGGCTGGAGAATCAGTTAGAGACAGAGAGACTTTCAGGCATGCCGGGAAGAGAGCGACATTATATCAAGAAACTGCTGATTGATTGATTCGTCGAATGATTTTAGTCAAAGAGCCAAAGTTCATTTTACAAAAACGATGGTGATTCGAACCCAAGACCTTTGGTAGTAGGAAAGCGTCTTGCCACTAAGTTTCCGCGGCTCACTGGGGCGTCATCGCAAAAGACCTTGTTCCACACCTTTAGACGTAAGGAGCAAATTGGGCTAAATTTATACTGTATAGATCAATCGGCAGTCTGTGTGATGTGGTCAACATAATGCCAGTTACCTTTTCTTCACAGACCTTTTTAGCTGGGACCAGTTTAAGGATGGATGGACCTGGGAACCAAGATCCTCTGTAAAGAAAAAGTACGGTTCCATCAGGAGCTGAACCCACGGATCCACGAGAGAGCATCTAGCCGCTACAACACGGCAACTCATGGGACTGAACAAGCTTACTATATTAATTTTTAGTAAAGTAAAGGTGCCTTTTCCACGTCTTTAAGGAAATAGTACATATAGTGCTAGATCTATATTAGTAGACCAATTGGCACAAGATGGGTGATGTGGTCAGCGTCACGCCGGCTGCGTTTTACTTCCCGGGACTGCACCCGGTACCCACTCAAGGCTGGGTGGACCTGGGAGTCAAGGTCATTTTTGACAAAAGTCCGGCTCTGCCAGGGAGCGAACCGACGACCTTCCAATCCCCACGCAGGCGTCTAGCCGCTAAGCCGCGGCGACTCCCAGATTTGTATGGAGGTATTTCAATGTTTTATTTTACTGATGGCTTGCATGTTTCAGCAAGACCATTTTCTTCTAATTTACCCATCCGTCTCGTCTTCTTTAGTATCGACCCCCCCCCCTCACCCCCAATACCCACTCAAATGGAGCGGGGTTGAGGAGAATAGCTCACATTTTAAGTTTACGTTAATGGACCGAGCCGTGAGACGACGACGCTTAGTGCGGGTAATTACATGAGAGAATTGACCGAGACTCGGAGATGAAAACACATCTCTTGCCTGCAACACTCTCGGAATGCAGCGCCATTCCATATATTCATTTCTACACCTGTTCTGCTTCTGTCGCAGCGCGTGTATAGCGTACATGGAGGCAGAGGTCGAGGACTGAAAGTTCACATTCGGGTAGGTGAACCATCGTATGAGATGAACATGAGGACACGACAAGTAGGAGGAGTTTCTGTCTGTAGAGGAGTCTGCTTTTTAGCACTATTGGAGTTTTTTCTTAAGATTCCCAAGACCGCCCTGCTTTGATTGGATGCTGCCTAACGTGAACGTAAATCGCAAATGTCAGAATGTGAGTTTGCACGAAGCGGGAAAGGAATAATTAGGCTTAGAACATGTATATAATATCTTCAATCTTTTTTCAGGAAAAATACTTTAAGTAGGAAACTGAACAATAATTGTTAGTAATCCACAAGCTACCTGAGGCGACTTATGTAAAGTTTTATTTTGACTGTTCTTTTAGATTAGTAACCATTTCAGTTTCTGTGAAGGCATGAGGTGTGATTCAGTCTTACAGGTGAATCTTATTATTTGTGCATTGAAGATTGTTTCTTTGTTGTTTTCATTCACCGCTTGTAAACACTGGTGGAATGTTCTGGCTGTTCGTCCACTTCTGGACTTTGGCGTTGTTTCAGAAATTGATGGTTGCGGTACAGATCTGTTTTATAGATATGGCTTATTTGTTTGCAGTCTGTTAGTTTCTAGTTTCTCAGGCAGATGCACACTTAACCTTAAATGCGATCATTACAGATGAGAGCGTTCAATGTTCCTAACAGTCTCGTCTACGTGTGGGTCCCGGGTTTCCGTTGTGAAGAATAAAGAATAAACCCGCTCAGCCTTAACAAGCATGTCGTAGAAGCAGACTAATTAGGGGTGTTTCTACATTCGTTCACAGACCTACAGTTATGTATTGCATTAATGCGACAAACTGCAATAACCTGCATTATTTATACTTTCATAATTTATACTTTCATAATTTAATAATCGACAATGCCCGTCGTGTGTCTGTTCGAACTAACGAAATCCAGCATTCTGCCTGTTGATTGAACTAGTGATTATATTTGGGGTAGATCTTACATTAAGAACATCCTTTAAAAAAATCGTACTAGTGATAACTCTTACATTGGGGAAAACAGTTAACTTATGATTTAACTAGTGATTACATTTGGGGTAGATCTTACATTAAAATAAACCTGAAGAAAAAAAATCTTACAAGGGATAGATCTTATATTGGGGAAAACACAATAATACTTATTGTTTATAGGGGGTAAAAATGTGACATTAAAATATATGTTTCTACATATATGAAATATGTCTGACACACCTTTTTCAATTAGGACTTTCATCATTTCCATTTGAATTCGAAATCTGATGGTAAAGATCAGAAAATAATTTTAAAACATCAAACAAAAACACTTATAATGGCAACACGAAGCAGCCATAAGATTTGACAACCAAGTTGGAACGTTTCAAAACATTAAGCAGGGCGTCAGACAAGGGTGTATACCATAACCTTATTTATTCAATTTGTACATTCTTCTTCGTTTGTCCAACTGCTTAGTTCGAAAAAGGAGCTACAGTTGTACAGTGCAGTGAAATATTAAGTAGATCCCTAAATGACAGGCCAACGATACTGGTTGATGAGCTTATTGTCAACAGCTTGCGATTTGCTGACGATATAGTTTTGATAGCTGAAAATGAAACACAGATGCAAGAAATGTGGGCGTAGTTATAACAGGAAGTCAAAACAAGGACCTAAGTTTGAAAAGAAGAAACACAGAGGTAGGGGTAATTTTTTTTTTTTTTCAAATTGACCCTCAAAATGCAGCATCAAAAATAATGGGACATGCCTCAAGCAACCTGAAGTGTTTTGTATACTGTGGTACACTGATAACATCAGATTAAAAAGAAGGCAAGTGTAGAATAGCTCAAGCAAAGGTAACATTTTAGAAAATAAAGAATACTCTATGCAATCTTTCTTTGTCAGTTGAGACTAGAATACGAGTTCTCAAGTGCTATTAAATCCTATCCTGACATAGAAAGGTGAATCACGGACAGGTGGGCGAGTAGTGAACGAATATGTGCTTTTATAAGCGAATGATAAGAATGCCATGGACAGATGAAAATAGTATTTAGGATGTCTTGAAAGAAAATTGCAAAGAAAACTGATTGCCAACATCCGATGGAGACAGTCTACATTCTTCAGTCCAGTCATGAGAAGGGAGAACTAGAGTACGTCTTGACGGTGGGGAAATTTGAGGGGAAATGAGGCAGACTGCCAATGAAGATGCTGGACAGTTTGACATTACGTCATGGAGGATCATCTTCTAACGCCACACAGCATATACAATGAAAGGGCATCTATGTCAGAACTGACTGAAAGTTCACGAGACAGGTGTAGTCTTGACTACTAACTCAACAGGCATGGACTATGGGAGATCATTTGTGTCAGAACTGACTGAAAGTACAGGAGACATGTAGTATTGAATACTAACACCACACAGCATGAACTATGGAAGATCATCTCTGTCGGAACTGATTCAATGCTCACGAGACAGAGAAGATTGTAGGTTAGGCAATATTACCAACGCCACACGGCATGGACTATGGAAAATCATCTGTGTCAGAACTGATTGAAAGTACACGAGACAGAGAAGACTGTAGGTTAGGCAATATTACCAACGCCACACGGCATGGACAGCAAAAAGAAGAATCAGTCGCATACTAGGAATTGGAGAAGGATCACTTGAACAATGAAGTTAATGCTGAGGCCTAGTTGTTGAATGTTGAATTAGGAATCGACATCACAGCACCGGGGACACCCCCTAAGCGTCCCGTCCCCATCTTCAGCAGCAAGGGAAGAATTAAAATTCTGATGATACCAGTAACTGCCTGACTGTATATCCGTCTCGCCTGTCCACTGAGTGTCGAGCGTCGGCAGAATCCCCTTGTAACTCCTCGTAGTGCCATTCTATTCAGACCGTAGCGATCTATGTGTCTCGGCACTGTTGACTTGCTCCCAAAGGGCCCTCACATCGTCCAGCTTGTCATACATCAGTTCACCACCAAGTGGCGCAGAACCAGCCAGTCTATCTTTCTGTTCATTTCCCAACACACGGCAAAACCTGAAAAAAATATCTAAAGGATGCTAACTACCTGGGACCTTTGAAGTGATGCGTGCCACTCTGCACAGAGCATGCCTGTCTCCACCTTTCCTAACATGCTCTGTGACACACTGGATTAATATAACAGATTCCTGTTTTCCCCACTGATCGTAATTCTTCAAGTTCTTCTTAACTTCCAAAGATAATATCACTCAGACGAGTAACTAAACGTAATTAAAGGTAACAAATGTTGTCACGTCTGCTTAATTACTTTCCAGTTTTCTCCGCAAATCTTAGTTCCTTAAGTTCTTGACAACTTCTAAAGATTAGAATTTCTTTCTTTCCTTCTATTTGTGCCACACCAGGACATCACACAAACGATAAACACCCGGTGACACAAAGTGACACCATGCGGATGGTCACCCGTGGAGAGGACCCAGAAATCCCTTTCAGCCGTTAGGCCATATCTATGGCCCGGCTATATTCAGGGTCCCAGGCGAAAGCCAGGGTGGAGCTTTAAATAACGAAAACTAGTATACCACATGGAGACGACTTACATTTCTAAAGATAATAATATTTCGCTCCAACATCACTCAAACGAATAATTACACGTATTTAGAGTTACGTTAGCCAAATTGATTACTTTCCTATTATCTCCAGAGATCTGAATTCTTGGAGTTTTTGATAACTAAAGGTTTTATTTGTCTTTCCTTCATCACCTAAATGAAGAATTACACGTATTTAGAGTTATCAAATATTGTCACATTTGTCTAACCATTTTAATTTCCCCCTCTACAGGTTTAGGTCATGCTGACGCTGACTAACTCGTATTTCCTACAATCCCATACAGAGTTGACATCCTATTCTATGCTGAGAGAACCGCACGTCCAGGCATACAGGCCACATGGGTTATCGTATCCTTGCCAAACGGATCACGTGCAGCTTACTCACAATACAACCCCTACTGCATCATGCTATTCTTTCCTCTCACCAAATCATCACAACACTCCGGCTGTTTTTGTGAACTTTCCAGGCAGTCAGCAAACATCGGCTGTCCGAAGTCACGATCATTTTGAAGATGGTGTGGGCTATAAATCAAGTAGGAATCAGTGTTACTCGTTGCAATCAAAACATCTACCAAGGAGAAATCGTACACCGCAGAGTATTTTCAATTCAAAGCAGATGAATAAACTGAAATCTCTTGAAAATATAGCTTCAACAAATAGTAGAGGCAACGTTACGCAAGAAAAGGCAGCTTCCTTCAACATGGTGAAGCTGAACACATCAGCAAGAACTCTATTTCATGAACGATTTCCCAGTCCTGATCATTCACACGACCATAATTCAGGGAATCCCAGAGAAGAGATTGCAAATACACAACAGTTTGATCACTCAAAAATGCAAGCAATCAATGAAGAGAACATTTTATGTCGTGATGAACACCAACCGCACGTCCGTGTTGACCAAGAGTTCTCAACTTACAGAAAACTGAATCACAGCATTGCATCAATTCTAAATATGTCTTCTGAAAACATTGATCATCAGAAGGGTACAGCAAGCAAGGACAATCAAGAGACTGTTAACTCTAAAAATACCATAGACGATAATTTTGAACGTAGTAATGCATCTGACATTCTGATGAAGACAGATACTGTTGACTCACAAAACAAAAATTTTGAAAACAAACTTTGCCTTACTTTAGAAAAGACAGTAGTTAATAAAAACGTCGATACCTCATCTGCTCTTAGAAATGAAACCAAAAGAGGTCCCGGAGAATTAAAGGAATGTACGACAACTTCAACCTACAGTTCAAAGTGTGATTATTTTCATGGCAAGGAAATTCATAACATTACCAGAAATACGACAGAGAAACACAGTTGTCATGTTGTACCTCAAACGAAAATATCTACTTTGAAGACTAATTGCCAAGAAGCAGATATAGGTAATAATACAAACGTACTACAAAATGCCATAGTCGAGATCAGTAGCAACAAGAACAACAAGTGGCCCTGGCCGCAGGACTTACATAAACCTGATTTCCTGTCAGAAAATCTGCAAATGAATGCAGTGCCTTTTACCAGGACTACGTCTGCTCCCATACTTCCCCCGTTCCACACACTGAGCCCGCTACACAGAAAAGGAGCTTATGATAAAGTCAGTGCCTTTAAACAAATTTCCCAGTTACCGGCCAGTGTACCACAGTTTCCGGATTACGCAGATCCCTATGGAAACTGGACTGGTAGAAACGTAGTTCACCATAATGTAAGACCACCCAGCATTAACAGACTAGCAAACACGAATACCTTGTACAGCTCTTCCGGAATATTCCCTAGGTGTATCAGTAACACTCCTAGGGGCAACAACCTGTTTGGTGAAAGTGGTACAGGCCAGCAGAACAGCAGACTTCAGCAAAGACAAGGATTTGCCAATATATTGAACTCTTCTGCAGCAGCGTCAGTGCGGGAGATTGCACCATCAAACATGGACAAGTGGATGGCATGGTTTCGTCAGAATGAAGAGCTCTCCTTAAAATCAAGCCAGTTTGAGGACAGAATATCTTTGCGTGGTGCTCTTCCTCCGCGTTATCACTGCGACTTCTGCAATAAGACATACTCTACTTTTGGAGGACTCTCCAAACACCGTCAATTCCACTGCTCGCAACACGTCAAGAAAGAATTCTCTTGCAAAGTCTGCAACCGGGCTTACTCTTCCATGGGCGCTCTCAAAATGCACATTCGAACCCACACTCTTCCTTGTAAATGCCAGGAGTGTGGCAAAGCTTTCTCCCGCCCTTGGCTTCTTCAAGGGCACCTGCGCACTCACACAGGAGAAAAACCATTTAAGTGTAGTCACTGTGGCCGTGCTTTTGCTGACCGTTCAAATCTTCGCGCACATCTACAAACGCACGCGGAGATCAAAAGATACGCGTGCAGTAAATGTTGTAAAACATTCTCTCGCATGTCTCTGCTTACCAAGCACACACAGGGAAACTGTCTTGTTAACTTGAAACATAGATAGAGCAATGCAGTCGTATTATAGAAAGACAATTATCCAGTATCGGCTCCACAGCTAAAGATGACTGTAATGCGTCTTAGACACCAACCAATGTCCTAAACCTCCATTCACCTGCAGACAGGAAATACACGTGAAACATTCTGTTGACAAGGGAAAAAAGAAACGCACACTTATACAATGATACGTTTGTATTAGTTAATGGAAAAGTCCGTACACCTAAAACTAATCAATGACTTATATGGAAAGAAATGCTGATTGACTGGTTGAACCTTGCAGTATTCTTGTGTGCATGTTAAACATGTTCACTAAATATGAAAAAATTATGTTCCTTTAAGTAGCTACGTGCTTTGTTATTGTTGTGTGTGGTTTTTTTTTTTTTTTTAGTATGTATATTTCATGGCTTGGCTGGCAGCTCCAAAGGAAATAAATACAATTGTAAAAGACATTTCGTTTATTAAATCCATTGTTATGAAATTAAAATGTTTAACTAATGCTATATCTGCTGCTGCTCATATGTTAGAAAATGGGATACACATATAAGGAGTATTGTTTCATTTATCCACTATCTGACTGGGTGAAAGATTTGGGCTTTCCATAGTTGTATACCTTTTTAGGCAATTGCCCATCCATCTGTTAAACTGTCTCCTACTTGTATCGCAGTCAGTCTCTTGCTTTCTTTCCACTATCACCTGCAGTTAAGGTGTTTATCAGTTTACCCTCTGTCTTTTAATGGGCCATAAATATTTAACTTATCTCTTTTGTTTTTCTTTTAAGGCCTACTTTTCATTTACATTATCTCCAAAATCCCTGTATCAATCTGATTATTCTAATTTTAATTAAATAAGCCTGTTATATACATCCGCTTTCAGGGCTTCATTTCGATTTCAGCTTGTTTGTTTATTGTTCAGGATGCGAGTGGTGGTCAGTTTAAACTGACTTATTTGTAGGCATAGACTGACAGTTACTGACAGTTACGTACTATGCTAGATGTAACAAGGAAAGATCGACTTACGAACTATCATATCAGGAATAGAGTCGGCACAGAACTAATAATGAACTTTATAGGTAAACACCAAATCAAATGACTTGACCATGTAACAAGATTGCATCTGACAGGGCAGAGAGAGAAATATTATACAGATACAGCTGTAACAGACCCAGGAGTCGACCATGCAGGAAATGGACCACATAAATATCAGAGACACTGAAACGTACTTCATACAAAGCAAACAGAAGGGCCCGTTCTAGATATCTCTTCCTGCCCTGACGCTGTGAGGCATTCCAGGAGCAGAGAAAAGAAGAAGAAGAGAGAACTGACAGTGCCGTGGTGTGACGGCTAGACTCTTGCCTGCGGATCGCAAGGTATTGGGTTCGGGTCCTAACGGAGCTAGACCTATTTTTTTTTTCAAATGACAGGTTCTCGGGTTGACCCAATCTTGCATGGGTACCAGGTACAGTTCTGCGAAGTAAAGGTGGCCGACCTTATCACCCACCCAGTCTATAAAATACAGGTTTGGCTCTATTGTTAAAATACTCCCGATGGCGTGGGAAAGAATCCTTTACTTAATCCTTTACTTAATCCTTCAATTTGACTGACAGTGGTAGAAAGCACTGGGATTGATCTAGGTTCTTGAGAACATATTAACTGAAATAAACTAAAAGTCTCTAGAATTAAAACGTACCCCCACTCCCCTTTTTAAAAAATTTATTATTACCTTCCGCTACACATGATTTAGAGATTGGATATGTTGTGAGATGCTATGGACTCCAAAGCTTAGTGACAATGGGCATGATTAATAGGAAGATGGTTATGATGATGATGATGATGATGATGATGATGATGATGATGATGATGATGATGATGATGATGATGATGATGATGATGATAATGATAATGATGTTTTTGGTGCTGGCGGTAGTGAAGGTGGTGGAGATGATTTGAAAGCTGCGCTTTCAGTTTCTGACTCGGTCCTCTAGCTCATAATTCAGTGTGTCCGTTTTCACAAAGTATTTATCGGAGCCGATTAGGTCTCCTTTGTCATCACCCAAGGTACCATGGGAGTAACACCTAGTGTCTCTGGGTGTAATATCTGGTGAGGCCCCAATCTCATCCAGGGCGTCATTCTCTTAAAACTGTCCGAAAGCCACTAAAATGGTCAACTTTTTTTTTTTAAACTATTTTCTTTAGACTAACCTGTCAGTGACAGAAACTTAGAGAACTAGGCATAGCAAGACACGAAAATCGACCGCATTTATTCACTAGCCTCTAGGTCACAAAGCTGCAAACTGGATATAAAAGTGTCAACAAGTTCCTGAACAGATCATATCATCGTCTATTAGCTAGCCGGTAGACGACTTCGTCCCCGGTCGGGACAGTATTTGGGTTTGTCTCCTTTGATCGCATCAACACTGCAGGAGTCCTTTTCAGAGCTCTTGGTGACGTGCAATACTAAGCGCATAATCTGGTCACAATTATAACCTAAAGCTCCCCCTTCAGGGATGCTGCTTGAATGTGACAATGTTTTCTTTTTAATGTTAGCAATGCAAGACAAGCCAAGTCCTGAACAGACCGTAAATGTATTACTTCGCATAGTTTTGGCTTAAATGTGTTCAGATGTGTTATGTGAACCACTGATTAACATAATATTACGTAAACCGGTAATTTGCATATGATTATGTATCGTATATAGGGTATTCTAAATTCATATTATATTTTCAATAAACACTGAGCAAAGATATGGATCCAACACTCTATTTGAGTTATTTCCCCCTCGGTAAGTAAAGTAAATTACACATTTTAGCGTCTTCGGCATAGTGGAGATTTAGGGCAAGAACTATATTTTATAAAGCAATCGGCACTTGGGGGGGGGGGGGGGGGGGGGTCATGTGGTCAGCATCACGTTGGACGTCTTTACTTCCCAGGATTGCACCTGGTATCCGTTTAATGCTAGGTCCACCTGGGAGCCGAGATCATTTCTCAAAAAGCCCTTCTCTCTCAGGACCTGAACCTGGGATCTTCTGATCTAGCTGCTTTACAACGGCAGTTCGCATATCTCACCTGTATTTTCAAATGTCTTGCTATTCTTTAATTTTCTGTTGTCATAATGTGTTTTTATGTGCAAATAATATGGCAGTTTTTTCCTTGCTTTCCACATCCACGCTCTTTTTCCTCTTCTCCCTCTTCTTGCTCAAAAATAGTCTTCCTCGGCTGTAAACTGTACAGAAAGTCCACTTTTTAAGTTCGTTCCAGGACTTGAGTTTTGCCATTTAATCAGTTTTACATATCTAGCATATCAGTGCGAGGACTGTTGGTTTCTTGTCTCTTAAGGATAGGTAAAACCCCCCAAACTGACTTTTTTCTTCAAAATTTTGAAATTTTACTTTTTAACACTACATGGAAGTTTATTCATTTCTGCACATAATAATACATTTACTGTTGTAAAATTCCATCTGTAAGTAATTTAAAATATTTTTTTTTAATTGGCATGGTAACCGTTTATTTACCTAATTATGTATGCAAAATTTTCAAGCTGTCATAACTCAGTTATTTATCAACCTATTTTAATAATTTTTTCACCCATTTGTTAGAAATTATAGAACTGTGATAATCTAATCCATGTTAAAACTTACATGAAAGATACATTTTCATTGGCCAATTTTGAAGAGGCTACAATAGCCTCTGTCTAGTTTCAACCAATCGGAGAAGGCCTTACATAAAATTTGTAAACAAACAATGGCTGATTCTGCGTGACACCAGACATGCTGAATCGAGTTTCCTCGTTTTTTTAAGCAGGTGTGATCCAACTGCAAAGAAAATTTTCCTAATTGGTCGACGTTTACGACATGCTTTTTAAGGGGCCGGTACCCGCACCCTTTTTTTTCACAGTGAAGCCCCTAAACCCACACAGGGACATCACGCTTTAAACTGTAACATCAGATATGAGTGTTGATTGGTATTTTATAACTTGACTTTTTCAGGCAAGTACAACGCAGTGTGTGTTGACTGAGAAGTTCCAATATGCCAGAACAGCACAGTTTGCATCGATCCTGTGTCCCACACATTTATTGCCCTTATAAACTACCATCACAGGCGTTATACATGAAACGATCTGACACGAAAGCAGGAGGTCGCGCTGGTAGAACATGGACTGATATCATTGAGGATATTCTACATTTACACGGAGTGACAACAGCCATTGCTACCAGGCAGGCAATAGATCGAAAACTGAATCCCCAAAAATATTAAACTGTACTTTTATAATTCATTTAGACAATGCGAAACATGTAAATATTAGTGCTAGCATGCATTTGCACGTACTTTATAAAACATCACAAACAAAGTTCTTTGGTCATGTAACGAGAAAAGAGGACTGGAAAATATCATGACGACGGAAAAAATCACTGGTAGATGAGGCAGAGGCAGACCAAGAGATACGATGGTGGATGGCTTAAGACAGTGGCATGGAGGAATATCATCAGTAGAATTGACACAGTGGTGACGCATGAACCCATACGCCAGCTGGCAAGGCACTTAATGGAGCAGGCAATAATCCCACTACGTACAGGAGTATAGCAAGTGCGCCGACATATAAAATTATAATTAGGGGTTTCCCGCCCCCCCCCCCCTTTAATTGGTCACCGTATTTGTTTATACAGTCTGATAGTATGTAAATCATCCTCACCTATACCTGAATGTTGATTGTCGACCACATTCCCCGGTCACTCCTCGCTGTACTAGTCTCTTCAGACCGGGAAGATCTTTTTGTACTTTTTTGTTCCCTCACTCCCAAAGGGCTCTCAATATCTAACTTATCATGCATCAATTTACTATCAAATTGTGCACAACCAGCCAGCCTATCCTATTGTTCGTTTCCCGACACACCTTCATTACCTATAGTTATGCTTCGGTTGACTGTAACTCGCGGGCATATCTTTCTACACCTATACGGTGCCGCCTTGGACGTACTTTATAAAATAACACACAGCACGTTGTATCGCTATCGATCAATATCTTCTTTATGTGTTTACTCACACATAAGGCATTCACAAATGATTTCTATTGCTGCGAGTCTGTCCCTTCTCTGCCTGTGGCATCCGATTTCATATTATATCCCTTCATTCCCCTTTCTACTGTCCTTCTTCTCCTCCTCCCTTCCCCTTTAAATTTTGCTTCTCTAGATTTTCATCTGCAGAATTAACATCTCAAGAACTAGAATCAAACAAAGACAGGTCCTGGAAATGGCGTTGAACCGTATAGCCACATAGAACAGTTATGCTGGGAGCACCATAACATAGTTAAATGTAACCTGTAGTCTAATGTGGGCTGCGTCTGTACTGTTCTTCCCTGCGTGAAGCATTGTGTGAACGCTCAAGATATCCTCTAATACACAATATGTAGACATTCACTTGGTTCCGAAATATTGTGTGAACGCTCTAGAAATCCTCTAATACACAATATAGGGACATACTGTTGATGCCGAAACATTGTGTGAACGCTCTAGAAATCCTCTAATACACAATATAGGGACATACTGTTGATGTCGAAACATTGTGTCAACGCTCGTGAAATCCTCTTATACATAATATAGGGACATACTGTTGATGCCGAAACATTGTGTGAACGCTCTAGAAATCCTCTAATACACAATATAGGGACATACTGTTGATGTCGAAACATTGTGTGAACGCGCTGTAAAATCCTCTAATACACAATATGTAGACATTCACTTGGTTCCGAAATATTGTGTGAACGCTCTAGAAATCCTCTAATACACAATATGGGGACATACTGTTGATGTCGAAACATTGTGTGAACGCGCTAGAAAATCCTCTAATACACAATATAGGGACATACTGTTGATGTCGAAACATTGTGTGAACGCTCGTGAAATCCTCTTATACATAATATAGGGACATACTGTTGATGCCGAAACATTGTGTGAACGCTCTAGAAATCCTCTAATACACAATATAGGGACATACTGTTGATGTCGAAACATTGTGTGAACGCGCTAGAAAATCCTCTAATACACAATATGTAGACATTCACTTGGTTCCGAAATATTGTGTGAACGCTCTAGAAATCCTCTAATACACAATATGGGGACATACTGTTGATGTCGAAACATTGTGTGAACGCGCTTGAAAATCCTCTAATACACAATATGTAGACATTCACTTGGTTCCGAAATATTGTGTGAACGCTCTAGAAATCCTCTAATACACAATATGGGGACATACTGTTGATGTCGAAACATTGTGTGAACGCGCTAGAAAATCCTCTAATACACAATATAGGGACATACTGTTGATGTCGAAACATTGTGTGAACGCGCTAGAAAATCCTCTAATACACAATATAGGGACATACTGTTGATGTCGAAACATTGTGTGAATGCTCTATACATCCTGTAATTCACAATATGTAGACATTCAGTTGGTTCCGAAACATTGTGTGAACGCTCTAGAAATCCTATAATACACAATATAGGGACATACTGTTGATGTCGAAACATTGTGTGAACGCTCTAGAAATCCTATAATACACAATATAAGGACATACTGTTGATGTCGAAACATTGTGTGAACGCGCTAGAAAATCCTCTAATACACAATATAGGGACATACTGTTGATGTCGAGACATTTTGTGAACGCTCTAGACATCCTGTAATTCACAATATGTAGACATTCAGTTGGTTCCGAAACATTGTGTGAACGCTCTAGACATCCTGTAATTCACAATATGTAGACATTCAGTTGGTTCCGAAACATTGTGTGAACGCTCTAGACATCCTGTAATTCACAATATGTAGACATTCAGTTGGTTCCGAAACATTGTGTGAACGCTCTAGACATCCTGTAATTCACAATATGTAGACATTTAGTTTGTTCCAAAATATTGTATAAACGCTCTAGACATCCTATATAATACACATTAAGCTACTAATGCAAAACATGGAACTATCTAAAGCCCATATATGCAAAATCACCACCTGCAAGATGAGGTGCCTGAGAAAAGCAGCCGACCTAACCATACGAGATCGAGTGAATAATGAAACTATCAGGCAAATTGTGAGAACGACACCTTGTACTAGATTCATCGAGAAACAGCAGATCAAGTGGTTTGGCCATCTCGTTAGAATGCAGCAAGATGAAATACCATCACAAGCACTACATCTCAGAAGATCAACTACAAGAGCAAGAGGACGGCCGCGGAAAACATGGATCGACAACATTAAAAACACTCTGCGCCTTCACGGCATGACAATAGCCTGCGGCAGCCAACGTGCACTGGATCGCAAATTATTCCTCCCCACGGCGCTTAAAGGCAGAAGTGTTTTATGTTGATGATGATGATGATGATAATGATGATGATGATGATGATGACTAACCATTCATAGCAATCGTCAAACGCCATCGCAAAAACATATTCAATGAAGGTATGGTGTAGTGACGAAAAAAATGACATGGTTGGGGGTCGCCACAACATGAGGACCTGTATTAAAGGGTCGCCACAACATGAGGAGCTGTAATAAAGGGTCGCCACAACATGAGGAGCTGTATTAAATGGTCGCCGCAACATCAGGAACTGTATTAAAGGGTCGCCACAACACGAGGAGCTGTATTAAAGGGTCGCCACAACATCAGGAACTGTATTAAAGGGTCGCCACAACATCAGGAACTGTATTAAAGAGTCGCGTCATTAGGAAGTTTGAGAACCACTGTTTTAAAGTATGTGTATTTACATTTTCTTTCGTTAACACCTTTCCGTCTTTTTCAAACGGTCGTGCTATTATATTGTGTTGTTATGAGTCAGGAGAGTGACGTTTCCTCCCTGTAGCGCAAAGCCTCAGCAGTATTGTAGAGAAAATGTTTTGTCCGTGCATCATCATCCCCTCTCGGCCTACCTTGTTTACCCCAAAGGAAGGGTAACATTAATACGACAGAAAACAAAACACGCTTCAGAAGTTACCACATCGCAAGAGCGGGGACATGTGTGGCCGTCTGTCGTAGTTTTCTTTCTAGACCAGCTGTCAGTCCGATAAAGCGACTCAAGTTTTCAGTTTGCATTTCGTCTTCGTAGGATAAGACTAGTGTCCTTCCCAAAGTGTTCTTTCGCCCGAATCCGTTGCCACAGTCTGAGACACCAGGTTTGGTTCAAGCCTATTAACATTAACAGAAAACACATAGCACCGACTACCATTTTACGGTAGCTCAGCAATATCTGAACTACACTTGACCACTACGTTTCATATTATATCAAAAATTTTAAAAAAAATTTTAAAAATAGTTATGTATTCTACTTGCAATTCAGCACATAGTAATTATTACAAAACAATAGTAATGCATTGTGTGTGTTTGCGCAGAGGAATGAATAAATTTCAATCCCACCAGGACCCCACAAGGAGCGATAGGCAACCGGTGACACAAAGTGCTGGATGAGAATCGATCGGGCACAAGTCTCAGAAACCCCTTTCAACCGTCAGGTTATATTAGGGTCCCCGACAACAGCCGGAGTGGAGTTCTAAAATAACGAAAAACTGCGTCCTATGTTTGGACCATTTGTAGGACTGAGTGTATGTTCTTAAACAAAAACTTAAACCCTGTCAGCCCCACTACCTAGAAAACTAAAGAGGGATTGGGCGCCCCTGTGTTTTATTTGCGTCGGCAAGCCTGTCTGGTTTTTTTATCATTACCTAGAATCTTGTAACGACATGCTTCAAGATCACCGTTCCAGCCAGCACTATAGACAAATAGAGAATGCCGCTGTCGACTTCCCATCTAAACTAAGCAGGTGCGTTAAGCGATGCCACGTCAACAGACCCTAGCCGCGTGTTGCCTTCGCCTGCTTTGAGCGAGTTTCGCTGTCCGTGAAGGCAACACGCGCCGCTGCAATTGACACTCCTCGTCAGTTTATTATTACCACGCTCCGTTGGAATCCACTGTTGAAAGCAACCGACAGAGTCGTGTAAACACGCCTATCTTGCAACGCCAAATTAGCGTGTACAGCATCTTGCAGAACTCATCAGACATTGTATCCATCTTATTTCTTTATCCTTTACCGACTCCCATTTCCCAAGGGGCACCGAAATGACGAAATTTAACAACGTGTTAAATCTCCCTATAACTAATTTGCTGGGCTGCTCGGATGGTATAACATTCGCAGTGCTTCCATCTTCAAGTTTCCACTCCATAAAATTCTTTTCGTGAAAAGCTGATGACGCCGTTATAGATATGTAAAATGTGAATAGATAGAACAATTCACTTAGTATACAGGTGAAAAAAAGGGTGGGGGAGGCTTAGTCGCATGAGATCTAAACGTTTGCTTGCAGACTGAACAGAGACGATTTCTTGTGTGGGAATGGGCTAAAGGGGTGTAGGGGGAGGGGGAAGGGTGTTACTTTCCGGTATTAGTATCGAAGTCGGGCCCAGCTACACACTAGCTGACTTTTCATTCATGCTTGGTCAGTCTGGTCTACGTGACAGGGGTATCGTGTCCGGTCCTATCACCGATGACCGCAGTAATATCTAGAACTGGTCCTAACGCCAAACCCCCTTATCCCACAGTCTCAGCCTCTGTTCAACGAGAGAGTGCAGCGTACGAAACGCGGGAACAACGCGTTTCTGTTTACGAGGGAAAACGCAATGTCGGCAGCCGCTGCCCACACATCAACGATTAACACGAACTGCATAAAACTTACCGAAGACAACACTATACCGTAACACCCCTCTAACGTAGACCAGCCTGAGCGATCATGAATGAAAGGTCAGCTAGTGTGTAGCTAGGCCCGACTTAGTTTCTACATCCTACCTTGCTACATGATCATCACATATTAAAATATGTACCAGGCAATATCATAGAAAGTAAAGTCGGCTGGGTCTACAAAAATGCCAGCTTTCGTGGCTGACGCTTTGCACCAACAGTGAGCCTCAACTCTGGCGTCTTTGACTTCTTCTTTTTCTATACTTTTACTCTGCCTTTCGGCGTCACGTTTTGGAGACATCAGATGCGATCCTTGGTATGTGCTTCGTATATGATAGTATTTATTGCCTCGGATATTCCATCTATCCATATTTTGCATGGTCGACCACTAGATATGTCCCAATATGTGGCAGGGTTGTATGTGGTGAACTATCTGGTGGTAGTCTTGACATCTGTCGTCTCCTGATGTAGATTAGTTCTGGTTCCGTCCCAACTTCTTTCCCGATATCGTCATTTCTGATCTCGGGACAAAGCACCAAACGCAGCAATAACATATCTGAGACAATAGAAGCTACCAAATTTAGACATACTGAGAAGAAACTTAGTGAAACCTATTTTAACAGCTAGTAATTTTACTTGACATAGTTGGAGTGGAAAAAGGGGGTGGGGGGGGGGGGGGGAGAGATACATGCGTTAAGCAATAGAAAATAGCTTCTAAACATACTTGCATCATATTATGAAAACTTTTCACGATGGGTAAGCAGTAAGTTAAGGACCTTTTTCCATTCCTTTATGTGTATAGGGTATGTAGGGTTAGACACATATTTTATGGAAGAATCTGCACTTGGTAGGTGGTGTGGGCAGCGTCACGTCAGCAGCCTTTACCTCCCAGGGCGGTACCTGGTACCCATTTAAGGCTGTGTCTACCTGGGAGTCAATGTCATTTTTGAAAAACTTCCGCATCCGTCAGGAGTCGAACCTATGACCTTCGGATGCACAGACGAGCGTCTAGTCGCTACACTACGGCGGCCCACCCAAGTCCTTTCAGCTGTTGGTGGTTCAGAAAAATACTTTTATCGTCGTTTTCCGACTCACTACACGCTGTGACAGAGATTAGAGTATCACCGTGCAACAGCCCTGAGAAGAAATCATCACACTCAACCAGCATTGATGAAAATGGAGCTGTAGTTTATAATCGTGACTAGAGAAGACTGCCGGTGTCGTGAAGTGACGTCACGTGCTTAACGCTCTTCACATCCTTAACAACAATATTGACATGTTACAAGTCAGTGTCGTGATTACTGTTAAGTTCTATCACACTTTAATGGTTTTCACTTAAAGCTTCTCAATAGATGTGCATAACCATTGCAGACTGGTTAGAGACTGTGTTTATTATTTTAGGGGAAATCAAAATAAACAAATTCAAAACACACGTACTGGCATGCTGTAGTCCACATAATCGTATTTGGGCCGGTCTTGCTAGTCACACTCGTCAGTGCAGTGCTTTCCTATAGCACAGCGGCTCTCAACCTGCCGGTTGCGATCCTTTTTTTTTTTTTGGGGTGTCGAACGCCCCTTCCACAGGGGTTGCCCAAGACAAACGGAAAACACATAGGCCTATTCATTAAAATTTTGAAGGAAAATAATTGTTTGTGGTTCGCCACAACCTGAGGGAACTGTATTTAAGGGTGGCGGCATTGAGAAGCGATTGTTAGTTAGTTAAATAGATAGTTAGTTAGTTAGTTAGTTAGTTAGTTAGTTTGTTTGTTTGTTTGTTTGTTTGTTTGTTTGTTTGTTTGTTTGTTTGTTTGTTTGTTTGTTAGTTAGTTAGTTAGTTAGTTTGTTAGTTAGTTAGTTAGTTAGTTAGTTAGTTAGTTAGTTAGTTAGTTAGTTAGTTAGTTAGTTAGTTAGTTAGTTAGTTAGTTAGTTAGTTAGTTAGTTAGTTAGTTAGTTAGTTAGTTAGTTAGTTAGTTAGTTAGTTAGTTAGTTAGTTAGTTGGTTGGTTGGTTGGTTGGTTGGTTGGTTGGTTGGTTGGTTGGTTGGTTGGTTGGTTGGTTGGTTGGTTGGTTGGTTGGTTGGTTAGTTTAGTTAGTTAGTTAGTTAGTTAGTTAGTTAGTTAGTTAGTTAGTTAGTTAGTTAGTTAGTTAGTTAGTTAGTTAGTTTAGTTAGTTAGTTAGTTAGTTAGTTAGTTAGTTAGTTAGTTAGTTAGTTAGTTAGTTAGTTAGTTAGTTAGTTAGTTAGTTAGTTGGTTGGTTGGTTGATTGGTTGGTTGGTTGGTTGGTTGGTTGGTTGGTTGGTTGGTTGGTTGGTTGGTTGGTTGGTTGGTTGGTTGGTTGGTTAGTTAGTTAGTTAGTTAGTTAGTTAGTTAGTTAGTTAGTTAGTTAGTTAGTTAGTTAGTTAGTTAGTTAGTTAGTTAGTTAGTTAGTTAGTTAGTTAGTAACTTAATTAGTAAGTAAGTAAGTTAGTTTGTTTGTTTGTTTGTTTGTTTGTTTGTTTGTTAGTTGGGTTATCATCATAGCATCCGGACATGTCCATAGGTTCTCAAATCCTCCCCTCAGTATGAACCCCAACGTCCGATGGCTAATAGTACCAGTCCTATGTTGATTAACAAGTCTTCTGGTGTGTCTTGTGTGCGTCTCGTTTTTTGCTATGCCGATCTTAATTCCTAAGTCTGCCATTCTGGCAAGTGATGTGGAGTCACTGCCGCCAAAATTCCTCTATCCTTCCCATTTCTCTGACGGCATTAATAATATTAGCATGATCCATAGACTGGCCGTCGTTAGTGATAGCGGATCCAGCCAACCTATCAGCTCTTTCATTCCCATCGACGTCCCGGAACAAGGTTTTTTTCCCTCTTCAGCCTGTCGCCCTTTTCACTAAAAAGCGCTTGATGCAGTGGGTATTTCTTATCAGCACATAATTTAAGGTATGCCCGAGCCCTCCAGATCCTGATCCTTTAGTTCATAGTTGGAAAGTCAAGTAGATACCTCATTGCTCCACAGGATGTATCTCTTTAAAATCCCAAAATAATGCGCTTGGCTTCATTTTGCACCTTTTCAAGTCGTTAAATCTGTGTAGCACTGACAGTGAGGATGGCCAAGGCATATTCAATGGGGAAGGGACCAGACCGTAGAATAGAAGTATTAGTAGTCTTTACTCGATATTCGAATCAGCCATAATCCTCATTGCAGATAGACCTTTGCGTGCTTTTGTTATCACATGGTCAACGTGTTCCCTGAATGACAAGCTGCGATTAAACATCACCCCACGAAACGTCATAACGTTGGTTCTGAGCAACACATTATTACACATTTTCACTTCTGGTAAGTCCGACTTGACAATGTGATTGTTCCAAGAGAACCATGATACTGATGCTTTCGAAAGATTGATATAGGCATTGGAACTATCACACCAGGCGGCAATTCAATCGAGTTCTTTGTGCATCGTGCTGGCCATCTCCTGTCTATCACGCCCTCGTCGATAAATCAAAATGTAATCAGCAAATGACAAAGTCCTAAAAAGACAGAAAGGTGCCAGCGGAAATACATGTCGTAGCAAGTTAGCACAGCAGAAGTTGGCGAGAGGATCATATTCGGTGTCCTGATGCTCTCTTCAAAATCTCTCTCTCTTTCTCTCTCTCTCTCTCTCTCTCTCTCTCTCTCTCTCTCTCTCTCTCTCTCTCCCTCCCTTCCCCTCCCTGTCACTGGCGAATTTTTCTTAAGATGTAATTTTTCACCAAGTACGAAACTCCGTAGCGCCAGCGACGAGCAAAAATATTTATGAAAAACTCAGCTTTTGGCAACAACAAGAGCATACTATTCACAACCTTCTGATAGCTAGAAAATTGGCACTCTCATCACTTTGTACACCTGAAGACATATGATATTGTTGTTGGAGATAATTATGATAATGATTATGATGGTGTTGGTGATAATGATAACGATAAAGATGGTGATAATGAAGCTGGTGACGATGAAAATGTTTTTTTTGTGTGTGTGTGTGATTGTTGTTATTGTTGATGATGATGATGATGGTAGGATGGGGACTGTAACGATTATAATTAAACTACGCTGAGCTAATAATGTGTACCAAAGAAATAATTCCTTTATTACTATGTAAATATAAGCCACGGTAATGTTTTTCTTTGCAAAGAAAAGAAAACGAAAAAGTGTTAAGCTTCACGCATGAAAAAAGTGTCTGAAAAGGTGCCGTTATTAAACAGTACAGTCTCTTTCGATTATGCTTAAACACACATACACACACACACACAATTTGTGAACATAATGCCAGGGAAAATTAAATAATAAAGACGTGATGTAAGCTCATCTTTCCTATAATGTAAGAACACGACCGGCTCCAGCTGACGTGCCGTACTGCTGACGTACTGTGTTATCGCAGCGGTTGACAAACAAGAAATAAAATATTTTCGACAGTGGCGAGGAAAGATAACTTAAATTTTAACTTTTAAGTATCTGCATGCCTTCTTAAATAATTTCAAAATTTGTAGCCGACATTTCTTGATTATTGCACCCCCGGCATAGGGTGCCTCGGCACACAGGTTGAGCACCGTTCCGTTAACGCATCGTCAGCCCGACCCAGCGTCGTCAGCAGCGCGGCCCGTCACATGGAGCCGGTCGTGGTAAGACCTGCAGCAGTGTGTGTAAAAAAAATTGGATATTGCAGGGGGAACAATGTTTAATTTAATTACAGCCCAAGAACCGCAAATTAGGCTGGTCGGTAAAGTTCACAAACATATCATTTATTATACTTTTCGCCACATCATTAAGCATCATCACACGCTGTCACTTTTCAACCCCTCCCCCCCCCCCCCCCCCCCAAAAAAAAAAAAAAAAAAGCTTGTGCCCGGGACGAGTGTTATCGATCGTAACGAACCAGAAAGACACCTTAAAGTTGTGGATTCATATTTAATTGGGTTAGTTGCGTATCCTTTACAGGACGTTGCAGAACCAACCCCAACAGCCCCTGGCTGTTGTGTGGTTTTTCTAGGCAAATTTACGTCCCCATTGTGACTGGACGGTCGGCTTTCTTGATACCACTGTCGAAACCAACGCAAGGCGCATTGCCCGCGGCTGGGATCGAACCAGGCATCCTGGCATTACGAAGCGTTCGCATTGACTTAGCCACAGAGCCGACATATTTTTAAATACTTAATGGTAAATTAAAAAAAGAGGCGTACAATCGTCGCATCAAGCGTTTATTGGGACTTTATCGCAGTTATGAAAGAACGTATGCTGTGGCCAAAACGGTTAATGTAACTAGAACCCCAAAAAACATGAGCTGGACCGATTGGTTCTGAAAATGTTAAAACAACCTTCTAGAGAAAATGGGAGAACGTCGGTAAGAACAAGTCACAACTGACCTACACGAAATAGTTGTCTGGGAAGAGATGGTTATCTCAAATGAGTTCTCCCTGGTTCCTGCGTGCAACAGTAAGCCGCCTTCGTCAAAGAAGACATCTACACCAGGCGGTAACCCTCGTTATTCATCAACACTGCACCTCACCGACAATTTAACCCCCAGCTTGACATCTCCCTTCAAGTTCTGCTTGAGAGTCAAAATGGCCGTTAACAGACGCCACGGTCCGTTAAAAACAAGGATTCGTGTGGTTTCGCATTATGTATTGTGTCACGCACGGTTTTTGTCTAAAGCCCAAGGAGCTATCATCATGTTACGCCTAAACGTTAACTGCGGTGTAGACATGAAAATTAACAAATTGTTTTAAAGTTAACGACGGAGAAATGATGGCTAGTGCAGGTGTAGGTTGCTCCAGTGATAATGGGGAATGCTGTCATGTAACGTCTTCAGGTTTCTCGTCTTTCAACTCTTCGCGTTTTTCCTTCAAGTAACCAGTAATTTGTATTACATTATTCTTACAATTGATTTTGTTTTGTGGTTTATTGAGGGGGATGGGGGGGGGGGGGGGGGGGGGGAGAGAGAGAGAGAGATATTGTTACATCATTTTTATATTTAAGGAGTATAATTAGTGTACGTGTATTATTCTTATCATTTATTATTGTTGTTATTATTATTATTATTATTAATTAATATTAATATTACTTTTATTATTATTAACATTATTATCATTATTGTAGTGTACGTTCCTCGATAGACTTTTTCGGCATGGTGAGGAAGAAGGATGAACAGAGGTTCTAAGTTATTTGCAATGCTCAGGGGGGAAACATACGGCGATTTTTAATCGGATAGCAGCTGACACTGTTGGAGAATTTTACTTTTAATAATTGCTGATTCAACAGTCGGTTCTTCACACCATTGTCACCTTAACGCATGGCGGCCTGATGTCAAATAGCCTGCAGTTGGAATTGTACCAGGTGTATCGAAATTAGGAAACATGTTTGCAACTACTAAACCACAGACGCGGAAAATAATTCAGAGACCAGGGGCTAAAACGACATATGTCTGTGACGGATAACATCATAAACATGCTATCACCTTTGGTCTTCTTCTTCTTCTTCTTCTTCTTCTTCTTCTTCTTCTTCTTCTTCTTCTTCTTCTTCTTCTTTCTTCTTCTTCTTCTTCTTCTTCTTCTTCTTCTTCTTCTTCTTCTTCTTTTCTTTTTCTTTTTCTTCTTCTTTTTCTTATTCTTCTTCTTTTTCTTCTTCTTCTTCTTCTTCTTCTTCTTCTTCTTCTTCTTCTTCTTCTTCTTCTTCTTCTTCTTCTTCTTCTTCTTCTTCTTCTTCTTCTTCTTCTTCTTCTTCTTCTTCTTCTTCTTCTTCTTCTTCTTCTTCTTCTTCTTCTTCTTTTTCTTCTTCTTCTTCTTCTTCTTCTTCTTCTTCTTCTTCTTCTTCTTCTTCTTCTTCTTCTTCTTCTTCTTCTTCTTCTTCTTCTTCTTCTTCTTCTTCTTCTTCTTCTTCTTCTTCTTCTTCTTCTTCTTCTTCTTCTCCTCCTCCTCCTCCTCCTTCTTCTTCGATCCTTCTGTCAAAAAACTTATATCAGGAGGCCGGTAACCTTTATGAAAGCTATCGGGCAATCCATATCTTCTTGTCTACCATACAGCTTTGTCTTCATTGTGGCTTTGGTAATAACCAAGAGAGGTATTGTGATCTTCTAGGTACTGACAAAGTTATGTAAATACGGTTAGGATTACTCAAATTTCCACCAAAGAAAGTCGGTCACTTTTCATAAACAAGTTTGTTGGGCTGGTCGACTTTCCTGAAGGCTGCAACTGGGTCCCACTCTATTGTTTGCTTTCTGTAAAAAAAAAAAAAAAAAAGTAAAGGACCATTTTCCACGCCTTTAGGCGTATAGGGAATATAGGGCTAGACCTATATTTTTAAAGACCAATAGACACAAGATGGGTGATGTGGTCAGCATCACACCGGCTGACTTTACTTCCTGGGACTGCACCCCGTACCCACTCAAGACTGGGTCGACCTGAGATCCAAGGTCAATTTTTGCTTTCTGTGGTGTCTTGCGTTTACGTTTCATTCCGAGAAAGAGAATGCCTGTGCACATAGGTTGCAGCACCCTCTACGGAGGTTGTGTTAGTGTCGCATGACAGAATCCACACACCTACCGCATTAGGCAGGTCCACAGTCTGAACACCCCCAAAATCGTCATTGTAACTATGATATAGGATAGGCCGACCGTAGTTATATAGTTCGTTTGTTGTGGGGGAGTCCAGATAAGAAAAATCCCTATAATTCACTCTGATATTGATTCTTTTAGGCTTTTAGTGTCGATTTACACGTTAGGACACATTTTCTACGCCTATTTAAAATAAATTGTCTGACCACTTCACCGCATACGTGAGCAGTATTCCTACACCAACTGCGGTAGATAGGGACTGTAGTTTCACACGTCACTTCTTTGCAGTCCGTTCAAGTGGGCATACGTAAAACTTTTCTTGGTGCCACTTGACCGTTAAAAAGACAAGCTTTTATTCTCTTTCCATTTATCATGGGTGAGTTTTCCTAAAGGCTTTTAATTGAATATTTGTGCTCAGTGTCTGTGGTGTGGGTAAGTAAGGTCAGCAGATTGATAATGCAAATCTGTTTGTCTACGATCATTGCGATGGAGGACGGCGAATAGAGCTCCGGATTGGAATGCACTTTCGGCTGAAATTTCTCGGAGAATTCTTCGAACCGGCCTTCTAAACCTCTTCGGATCAATCAATCCACCTATCTGGAGTGTATTTATGGTATTGTTAAATTTGTATAATTAGTTGTTTGCTGTTATTCGGTCTCTGAACTTGGTGAGTCGCTGAATCGTTGTGAATAACAAGGAGCTTCGGGTCAGGCATGACGTCATATCCGCTGTTGCTAGGAGCTGTCGTAACCACAACAAGCTTAGACTGTCGTACTGCCTTCGGAGCATATTTCCTTCGATCTTAGTTTTGACTTCATCTCCTATACCTTATCTTTCCAATTAGTGAAAAAGGTATATTAAAAAGGATGGGAAATAATGGAGATCTGTCTGACTTTCGCTACAGGACTGAATTCAGAAACTATTCGAGTTAATGGAAACGTACGTACGACTCTAGTGCTCACTCTGGGAAACTGAACGTATTCCAAGTTAGAGGTAGCCAACCTTCATGGTTTGGACTAGCCTCAACTATATCTGAGCATGTGGAGGTAGTGAGGATATTGATTAACTAGGTGCGTTGGGTACGGTTCGCTCATGGGTGTTGCCTTGTGTTTTTCGGGATTTCTGAAGATCCAACAAGCGTCCGTGGTCTAACTGAGTGCTTCCACCTACCACCACCCAAGAAGCAACTGACGTGTGGTGAATTGCTGTTGCTGAATGTGTAGACGGTACTAGAGTCGACATCTTCCGATCTCGAGTTGATTGTCCTTGATCAATTCCAGAAGCTGCATCATTCTTGTGAAGACGTTCTGTGAAGTGAGGCGGTGTGAAACTCCATTCCGGCATCCTGAGGAGCTGCGAGATCTAATCAGATAAGTCAGAGTGACATTCAGAAGCAGCTTGATTCCAACTGGGCCTTTATAATCTGTCCCATACCTCCGCTGTGATGATTCCTGAATTGGATAGAATCCTTTAGGAAAACTGTTTCTCTCCCTTCGATTATCTTAAGAATTGAACATTCTTTCGAGTTCTTAAAACAATTTTTATCCTTTTTGTTATGAAGTAATTAATACATGTAAATTTTAATTCAGGACTTGCTGTCTTAGCTAAGTTGCTGTGGTGCATTAATTGTCGTAGTCAGAAAGGTAGTCCCGTCTCGTCATACTCATTTTTTTTTTTTTTTTTTTTTATATATTTGACTGTGTTTATATTGTTTACCAGTCTGGGGGCAAAATAGTGATGAGGACGTCTGGCCGAGAGGTACCCAAGTGTTCATAATAACTCTGTGGAGTCAGAGCTCGAGTCACCTCATCCCTGAGACAGGTTGAATGGAAAGTTTGAACCGAGGGTTAGGCCTCTAGACGAACGAGAGCCACCATTCAAAACCTCCCTGTCTCAGAGCACCTAAGGGATTTGTGAAAATATTCCGTGAGTAAAGGTGCGCGACAAAACTGCCATACGACAGTTAAGGCCAGTTGCTCCATGTTTTTGGAGCGTTAAAAGTGCTGGCGTGCTGACATATACAACAGGCGATGTTAACGGCAAACGGAATACCCCCGTAACCTTGTGACAAGGTGACAGGTTCAGAAACTACCAATCAGAAGTGACCTAGTGTGTAGATGGGCGGGGCGTAGGGAGATCAACGTTACTTTTACCGACAGAACACCTTATCTGTGGATATAACGCCTGGAAGAACAAATTCATTGAGATCTCTCCCCCGCCCCCGCCCCGCCCACCCAATAATTGTTTAAGAAGACTAAGAGGCGAAATTGGGAGTGGCCGTGGCGTTAGCGGCTAAACGCCCGCCCGCCGATAGGAAAGTCATGGCTTCGCCTTCTTGTGACAGTACTGATTACAGTCACGTTTTTTACAAGAAGGAAATAGAAGGAAAGAAACACACGGAGGAATAAGGAAGTATAGAGTCGCTTGAGATAAAGAGGGTCGCTAGTCTAACAACCTTGAGGGCATTGACTCAAGAGTGGACAAAGACGTGGGTGCATGCCAAGCTTGTTCATGAACTGTGGTAGGCCAATATACTCGTAAATTAACAGAGGGAAGACAACGAACAAAGGCAACGGCACAAGATTTCCTGGGGATTTTCCATCCAAATATGCAAAGTGGCTTGGAATACCATCTTTGGCGGGAAAGAGAAAGGTTCATGAACCTTAGAAGACAAAGTTTCATGAACTCAGGGACAAAGGAGAGGGGTAGCGTCAGGGGTAAATACACTACTGGAAGCCCTGATAGAGACACTTGCGCTGAGATCTCTGCCAACGAAGGATGCTGTGGGCATTCGGATGATGTCGATACGATGGAGCTAAGTCCATACTTCTGTTGTGTGAATTGCCAGATAATGCACGAAATATTGCTTCATGTTATGTAAGTAGTACTGTGTTCATGTTAAGTAATTAGATAAGATACAGTATGATAATAGCGGTTAGCGCATCTTGGGTTATTGGTAGGACACATGATGATGATGATTGCTCTGATATGCATTAACTGGATCTTGCGAGTCATTTAACTGGACACCTGAGACATAGCAAATGCTATGTTGACAGAACCAAGTGTATTAATGCAAAGTATGAGTATCAATATGTATATTATAATGATTTCTTGGAGCAGACATCATCTTGGAACATTGGAGGAAAGGAAAGTTATAAAACGAGAAAACGTTCTGAGCATGCAGCATACGGGGGCTGCCCTCTTATTTAGGTCAGAGGCCCAATATCGTATTTCACAGGTAGAGAGAGAGAGTGGTTTGGTGAATGAACAGGTGGCCCTAGAATGACCCTTTCTAACGGCCAGACTGTGTCTGCGATGTTTTGATTGTGATACAGGGGAAAAAGCAGCGGGCACTGATGTCATAAAATGTATAATTGTGAATGTATAGTTATGGTGTCATGGTTGTAATGAAGAATGTAGGCTTCTGTTAGAAGATATAATAACTACTTGAAGACCGGCACAGCACATGATGGTGATGGTCATGATAACAGATAAGCATGACGTGTGAAATATCATATTGAACATCAGAGTTGGCGCTGCTAGGGAATGATAACGCCATATGTATTAACATGATGCAGTTATAATGTTGTAAGCATTTAGTTGTGATTTGAAGAGAGAATGATATAAGAAGATATGGGAAAGTGAAAGTCATTTAGCTTGAACTGTCCTCGGCAAGCTGCCGAGAAGGGAGCACACGGATATAATAGAATGTACCTGTAAAGGGGCGGGACAAGAGTATCAGATGTTGAAGTGAGTGGGGGATGCAAGGCCATGTCTGTAGCCAGATTGTTGTCGTTGAAGAGGAAATGCATGGGCATTCATGTGGTAAAAGTAAATAGTGCCTGTATGGTTATACATAGTAATATGTTTTGAATAAGAAGTACATGTGAGTTAGTGGATGGAGGTTTATTCAAGGGTATAAGAATGCCTGTTTAAAGGGATAACTATTCGTATGAAGAAAGGCAGTTGTTTGCAGGGTAGAATACGATGTATGTTGTTGCGTTCACGTTTATATGCTTAGCAATGTGAACTTATAGATTGTTTGAATATATTTAACAGGTGACATGGCAGTTTCTGTCATGGTGTGTCGGGTTGGCTAAATAGGCTAGCTGGTCTTTGGACTGCAATCAGCTATAGTTAGATGGTATCTAGACTGCAATCAGCAGTATGGCTAGATGGTAGTCGGTATTTGGTTATAGTTAGATGGTATCTAGACTGCAATCAGCAGTATGGCTAGATGGTAGTCGGTATTTGGCATTAGAGTAGATGGCTAGATTGTAGTTGTTATTTGGCTTACTATTTGTAGAGCAATGAAGGATATTCTAGGCGTCATTTGCTAGTTTATCGTTGAGTGGATTCGGCTGTCAGTTGCTGAGTTTTATAGTGTGAGGACGTTCTGTTTATAACATAATATAACATCTGTTGGTTGTGTAACATGAGATAGACGACTTTGTAATGCTGTTTCTGAATAAACATGATTGTTAGTTGTTATTCTTTTATTCCATCGTTATTAGATTGTTGAGTATAGGAGTGGTACTATTATTGTTAGTCTCTGTAGTCTTTATACCACCACCACTCCACTATATATCTACTCTCTCCTCCATAAGACCTCCACTGACCATTACCTGATCGTTTGGGGTGTAGACTTATTACTACACTCTCCACACAGGAGAACCTATTGTCCTCTTATACATCCTTTAACTATTATTTCTTCTCGTCTGTCTCTCTCTACTTTTATATCTTCTCTTCTTCTTCTATCCCCTCTTTAAAATGTACACACCACCCACACTGTGACATTTTTGGCGCTGCGAGCAGGATTCCTTTTGAATGTGTATACCTCTCAGTATATGGTAGATGGTGCTATCCATAGTGTGGTATATGATTCTTAGTGGCCGTTCAGTGTTTTGGTCAGTTGGTAAGGTTTGAATTCCATCAGTTAGGAGTTGTTCTATCATTCACGTTCTTAAACAGAGTTGTTTAGTGGATGTATTATTTCCAGTTGTTGGTAGAGAAGTAGCCAGTAGATCTCTTTGAGGTGTGAAGTTTGGATTTAGAATTAGGAAGCCAACCCGGTGCGAAAAATTCAGTTGAACCTCCTAAGCAAGATGGACGAGAGCACTCGTGTGAGCAGTAACATGCACCATGAAGGCAGTTCCCTGACCTCGGCGGTGGAAGGATCCTGTTTGTCAAACAGACCAGGGTGTACGCACATCGTTATGTTGCCAGAGCGCGTAAACATAACGCACTTTGAGGGGACATCAGATCCCACGGTCACAGATGAATTCGTTCGTCGAGTCAAGTCCGTGTTCAGAAATGAACGGATGACTCCGGCAGATCAGATTGACCTGGTGCTTGATCATGTCACATCGAGCGTCAGGCAAGAGCTGAAGTTGCATCAAGCAGAGAATGCAAACGATATGCTAGATGTCATACAGCAAGTTTATGGTGAGCGTCGAAGCATTGTGGCACTAGCGTCTGCATTTTTCGCCCTACGGCACGGTGAGAATGAGACTCTCCGTAGTTTTTCTCATCGTATTCATGAAGCGTTTCAAGCGATTATCAGTGCGCAAAAGAAAGTGAAAATGTCCCCATGGGATACGTCGATCTTGAGAGATCAATTCGTCGGACAACTGAGAGACACGATTTGCAGAAAGTTAGCGCTAGAGAGAATTCACCAAGATCCTAATGTGACTTTTCTGTCCATCAGAAATTTTGCTCTTAGATGGGTGGGTGATGAAAATTTATTTTCTAACAATGTGGTTTTGACTAACGAGTCAGTGATGCAGGTGAATGTTGTGAGTTCTACAGTGTCGTCAAGTGAGAAGCGTGAAGTGTCCGTTTTGAGGGATGAAGTGAAACAATTGAAACAACGAGTAGCTGCTTTGTTACAGCCCCCTGTACAGCGCAAACGATGTTTCCTTTGCCAGTCATCATCACATCTAATGAGTGCCTGTAGACAGAGAACAACTGTCGGCGATGTTCGGCGCCCTATACAGGCGCAGAGACGAGAAGCGTCTAACTACAGCAAGAACAACGAAACTTGGCAAGTGTGGCGTAAGAGGCCACAGGGCTCACGTCCAGTTGTATTATCTGCAGGGTTGAAAAACTCCGCCAGTGCGAATTCAGTTGAGAAACCCAGTGATAGACAGATTCGCAGAGAAGGTGAAATGAGGTCAAAAAGGAGGAGGCGTGGCAGGAGAAGAAGACAGTGTGTGTCTTCCAGTCAAGGTTCTCCTGCTCAAAAACAGAGCAGTGACAATTCGACAGCTATAAATCAGCTTTCCGCTGGTGTATCTAGCACTGAACAGTTGCCGAGCAAAACTCAGCACAATGAAAATTCTGCCAGTTTTAACCAGCCCTGCGCCGCGTTACCTAGTGAAGTGCAGTTGACTACAGAGACTGTTGAAAGTTATTCCAGATTCAAAATAGGCGAGAAAGTACAGTTGAAACTCGAACCAGAAGAGGGGGACATGAATGACTATTGGTCTGATGATGTGTATGTTGTCCTGCGCCTTCCAAATGCTACAAGACCACAATACGTATTGACCAGCAGGGAACATAAGAAATTGCGCCTCATAGCCAGAGAGGAAGAGTTGAGGACATGTCTTGTGAACTGTTGACCCAGTTAATGGTGGACACAAAGAAATCCGCTGGTCACATTGTGCAGTAACATTTGGTATGAATTTAATGTGGTAGAGTTCAGAGTTTGTTGCAGGTGATGTAAAGATCCTGCAGCCACAGGTCCAGTCCAACAGAAGACGGCTGATTATATGTTGTGTGGTGAAACAATTGTTTCTGTTGATGAGTTTTGTACTCAGAGCTGTATTTGTTACACGTGTTGTTGGCTGGATGTTTTGGTTCGTCAAAACAGGCGACAAGCACAGAGGAAGTGGTGACTAGCGTCCCGCTACGGAATGTCCAGTGGGCAAAGACGATTTGGATAGGTGTTTTGTCTTTTCTCGCGAAACATGTGTTGCCGTTTTTTATGAGTTTGTAGAAATGTGTTTGTGACATTTGTTGTTATGATGGTGTTGTATTTGTGCAGTTTGTTACATATACTGTAACAGGTGGCGACTTGGATCCTACAGTTGCACATCAAGCACACAGGAGAATTTGATTACGTATTTTCTGAAGGAAAAACTATTGTTTTTGTTGAATTCATAATTTAGACATTTGTTAATGATGCAATGATGTGATGCTCTTTGCTGATGGTCTTACTGAAAGGCGAGCAGAGAGATTATAGACATAGGAAGGTGTCTATTGATAAGAGGCGAGGGAAATCAATCACTGGCTGGAGGGTCAGGTTCTTCAGGAATCAGAGTGGCACTGATTCTTCGTTACGGGGCCGGAATGTGACAGTACTGATTACAGTCACGTTTATCAAAGAAGGAAATAGAAGGAAAGAAACACACGGAGGAATAAGGAGTTATAGAGTCGCTTGAGATAAAGAGGGTCGCTAGTCTAACAACCCTGAGGGCATTGACTCAAGATTCGACAAAGACGTGGGTGCAGGCCAAGCTTGTTCATGAACTGTGGTAGGCCAATATACTCGTAAATTAACAGAGGCAAGACAACGAACAAAGGCAACGGCACCAGATTTCCTGGGGATTTTCCATCCAAATATGCAAAGTGGCTTGGAATACCATCTTTGGCGGGAAAGAGAAAGGTTCATGAACCTTAGAAGACAAAGTTTCATGAACTCAGGGACAAAGGAGAGGGGTAGCGTCAGGGGTAAATACACTACTGGAAGCCCTGATAGAGACACTTGCGCTGAGATCTCTGCCAACGAAGGATGCTGTGGGCATTCGGATGATGTCGATACGATGGAGCTAAGTCCATACTTCTGTTGTGTGAATTGCCAGATAATGCACGAAATATTGCTTCATGTTATGTAAGTAGTACTGTGTTCATGTTAAGTAATTAGATAAGATACAGTATGATAATAGCGGTTAGCGCATCTTGGGTTATTGGTAGGACACATGATGATGATGATTGCTCTGATATGCATTAACTGGATCTTGCGAGTCATCTAACTGGACACCTGAGACATAGCAAATGCTATGTTGACAGATCCAAGTGTATTAATGCAAAGTATGAGTATCAATATGTATATTATAATGATTTCTTGGAGCAGACATCATCTTGGAACATTGGAGGAAAGGAAAGTTATAAAACGAGAAACGTTCTGAGCATGCAGCATACGGGAGCTACCCTCTTATTTAGGTCAGAGGCCCAATATCGTATTTCACAGGTAGAGAGAGAGAGTGGTTTGGTGAATGAACAGGTGGCCCTAGAATGACCCTTTCTAACGGCCAGGCTGTGTCTGCATTGTTTTGATTGTGATACAGGAGGAAAGCAGCGGGCACTGATGTCATAAGATGTATAATTGTGTATGTATAGTTATGTGTGTCATGGTTGTAATGAAGAATGTAGGATTCTGTTAGAAGACATAATAATTACCGGAAGACCGGCACAGCACATGATGGTGATGGTCATGATAACAGATAAGCATGACGTGTGAAATATCATATTGAACATCAGAGTTGGCGCTGCTAGGGAATGATAACGCCATATGTATTAACATGATGCAGTTATAATGTTGTAAGCATTTAGTTGTGATTTGAAGAGAGAATGATATAAGAAGATATGGGAAAGTGAAAGTCATTTAGCTTGAACTGTCCTCGGCAAGCTGCCGAGAAGGGAGCACACGGATATAATAGAATTTACCTGTAAAGGGGCGGGACAAGAGTATCAGATGTTGAAGTGAGTGGGGGATGCAAGGCCATGTCTGTAGCCAGATTGTTGTCGTTGAAGAGGAAATGCATGGGCATTCATGTGGTAAAAGTAAATAGTGCATGTATGGTTATACATAGTAATATGTTTTGAATAAGAAGTACATGTGAGTTAGTGGATGGAGGTTTATTCAAGGGTATAAGAATGCCTGTTTAAAGGGATAACTATTCGTATGAAGAAAGGCAGTTGTTTGCAGGGTAGAATAAGATGTATGTTGTTGCGTTCACGTTTATATGCTTGGCAATGTGAACTTATAGATTGTTTGAATATATTTAACAGGTGACATGGCAGTTTCTGTCATGGTGTGCCGGGTTGGCTAAATAGGCTAGCTGGTCTTTGGACTGCAATCAGCTATAGTTAGATGGTATCTAGACTGCAATCAGCAGTATGGCTAGATGGTAGTCGGTATTTGGCTATAGTTAGATGGTATCTAGACTGCAATCAGCAGTATGGCTAGATGGTAGTCGGTATTTGGCATTAGAGTAGATGGCTAGATTGTAGTTGTTATTTGGCTTATTATTTGTAGAGCAATGAAGGATATTCTAGGCGTCATTTGCTAGTTTATCGTTGAGTGGATTCTGCTGTCAGTTGCTGAGTTTTATAGTGTGAGGACGTTCTGTTTATAACATAATATAACATCTGTTGGTTGTGTAACATGAGATAGACGACTTTGTAATGCTGTTTCTTAATAAACATGATTGTTAGTTGTTATTCTTTTATTCCATCGTTAGTTTGTTGAGTATAGGAGTGGTACTATTATTGTTAGTCTCTGTAGTCTTTATACCACCACCACTTTATCCACTATATATCTACTCTCTCTTCCATAAGACCTCCACTGACCATTACCTGATCGTTTGGGGTGTAGACTTATTACTACACTCTCCACACAGGAGAACCTATTGTCCTCTTATACATCCTTTAACTGTTATTTCTTCTCGTCTGTCTCTCTCTACTTTTATATCTCTTCTCTTCTTCTTCTAAAATCACACCACACCACACTCATTCTGACGAGGCCGGATTTTTTTTTTCAAAAATGACACTGACTCCCAGGTCGACCCAGCCTTGAATGAGTACCAGGTGCACGTCTTCGAGGTACTTGAGTATCAGAAAATAACATCTTAGACTGTTGAACAACCACATTCGAGTACCTGCCACCGTTAAAGAACACTTGCTTAACAAAAAAATACTCTTTCTTCAATGTGTAACACCAGTATAGCTTAGATCAGTTACTAGACACTGGTATATAGCAGTGATATTGTAAACTAACTGTTACAAGGTGGTTGAAAAATGACGTAATACACAAACTGCGGTGCGCAAATAATTGATTTCTAAAAGTCTACAGTCATTAAATATACACCCTTTATGTCATCATCCATTACCAACAGATCCTTTTTATAACGTCGTTTTCGTCACGGCAGGCCTACAATTCTCTCTTTTTCTAGACAGATCTCCAGGGCTATGTGCTTTGATAGTCAATTCATCATTAGTGTCTTCTATCCACGTTCTCGAAGGTCTGCCTCTGTCTCGTTTTTCCGAAAACTGCACGTCTCTCTCTAGCCGTTCTTTGCAGGCTATTATCACGTTTAATGTGGCCAAAATACCTCAGCTTTTGACACAGAATGCTGTGTGCGAGCCAGTTTTCCATGATGTTCAGATCATGTAGGCTGTCAGTGTTTTTCTTTTCTCTAAATGTATATCTATGTCTGAGGAAGTATATGTTTGAACATTTCATAATATTTCAAATTTTTTTTTTAATTTGCTATTCAGCACATTATTATTATTATTATTATTATTATTATCATCATCGTCATCGTCATCATCATCCTCATCTAAAACTATAGTTGTCTCAATTGATACTACCCTGCTTTATTTTTGAACCTAGCTGCTCCACAAAGGTTAAAGGGGTTTAAGAGGAAACTGCCAAACAAATAACCCCCCCCCCCCCCCCCCCCCCCAGGAAAAACTATTAGTGAGGGTGGGCGGGCGGATACATTTTTCCGACACAAAATAATTTGTATGGTCCGAAAGGGGGCGGGGGGAGGGGGAAGTGGTAAGGCCTAATAGGGAAGTCTTTAAGTGGCTTTTACCCCCCCCCCCCCTTTTTTTTTCCACCTCACCCCTCCCCCCCCCCCCCCCCCCACAAAAAAAAAAATTCCGGTACCTGGTATGTTGAGCCAAATAATTCTACACACATTCAAGTATGCGTATATAAGCACCAAACAGGGATGTGTTGCGTCTCCAGATCGCTTTTTCCTTATATAGTTGACTTATTATGAAAGATATAAGGGGAATTCTTCTTCTTCTGCCTTTCTATCCCCTAATGGAGCATAGGCCCTCAACCAACTCACACCAAGTCGTTCTATCCTTCGCCATTGCATGAAGCTCTCCCCATCTTTCTAACCTCATTCTCCAGCTCTCCTCTCCCTGTGTTTTTTGGCCTTCCTTTATTCCTATGCCCCTGTGGGTTCAAATGCAAAGACATTATAGTTATGCAGTTCTCCTGTTTTCTCAGTGTATGTCCTATCCAACGCAATGTTTTTTTCCTTTGCTACTTCCATTGTTCTCCCTATATCATAAAGATTTCTAACATTCCAGGTGCAAATTCTGGAGGTTTTCCTAGCTGAGAGGAGGTACGTCAATGATATGGACTCCTTACGGCTTTATCCACACCGTGTCATACTTCTTCTATTTGAAGAGCCTCCCCTTATCTTGGTTGGCTGGATTTTACTTGCTTCTCTTGTTGACTTTTTTATGGTTGGTTGGTTTTTGTCGCTATGGTTTTTACAGGATGAGGTAGCCAACCTCAAACCCAACCCTACCCTTAGTCGCCTCTTACGACATGCCTGGTAGGCAGCAGTGTCACTATTCTTTGCTTCCCATGAGGGCCCCGATGACACACGCGCGATGATGGGAATTACCGTGGAAGAATTTAACATCAAACAATATAAGATGTGCAGATAATACGGTGTTAACTGTAGACAATGAAGAAGAGCTGTATCGTTTAGTAGATGCTGTGGTAGCTCCAGTGAGATAGTAGGCTCGGAATTAAGTTATAGGGAAATGAAAATTACGGTCATCACAAACAAAAAAGAAATACCAAAATTTGAAATGCAGGCAAGCTGGAATATCAGCAGGCAAGTCTTAGACACAATTATCTTGGAACAGTCATAACATCTGATGCAAGTTGCCTTGCAGAATTTAGAACACAGGGAGCTGAGTGGTATCGAGATAAGGTATCCGCTTGAGTGCAGGAGGTCCTGGGTTCAAGCCTCGATGAAGATTGGGATGTTTTTTCACCTGGACTTCTAGTAATTTCCCCTGGTCTGAGTAGTAAGATCGGACACCCATTGTGCACGTAAAAAATCCCTTGACAGTTGAAAATCGCTGCCTGGGGACAATTTAAAGTTAAAAATCTACCCAAAGTAATTCCGGATCCTCGCTGGTGCAACGGACTTCGTGCACTGCGCTGAGATTCTTCAAAAAGCAGAGCACTTATGGGTTGCACCGGTGTGCCATGTTGTTGATTCGTAGAATGAATATAACCATAAACAATTTAGAACAAGAATTGTTCTGATAAAATTAACCTTTAGCCAGAAGCAAATTATTCTCACAAACAAGAAGTCAACTGCAGTGAGAAAAAGATTATGGAAGTGCTATGTAGAACATTTGTTTGTTATATGCATGTGAAACATGGACAATAGGCTGAAAAGCTGAAAAATATTTGCGTGCCGCAAGGATGTGGTTTCTGAAAAGAATGCAATGAATATCATAGAAGGATCGAAAAACAAATGAAACAGTACACATTGAGACAATGACAGTCGTAAACTTATAACACAAACTTGGGCAATCACTTTTTTAAAACCTCTTATGAGAACGAATGGGCTGGAAAACTTGGTACTTACTGGCAGGATTGAGGGAAAGAGAACAACATGAAAACAAATGATTTAAGCACACAGGTGCGCACGTTTTCTTTACAAATGGGAAGTAACCTAACAATTGTTTGTTTGTTTTAGTATCCAGAAGCCATGAGTTGTTAACCCTTAGGCTCGGTATTATGGATATCGCAACCTTTCGGCCTTGATTCCATTTTAAATACCGTAAATCTGGGAGAAATGTGGCTTTTCTGCCCACCCCCGGGAGTGAACCCGGACCACAAGGAATTCGTCACCCGCTCACCGCGCAATCCGGTTTAGCCAACTAGGCTGGAGAGACGGGCAAAACCTAACAATTAAACTACGACGCTTGGTAATGTCAGTTATCTATCAACAATATTTGGTCAAAATGAAGAGTGAGTAGCCCCACAAATAAACACGAAATTACCCACCTCGCAACACACACACACATACACAAATACACACAACACTCGCGTGCGCGCACACACACATACACACACATACACACACACACACACACACAAACACGCTGATTACTGATTTGAGAATCGGCATCATCGGTGTCTGCTCCGCAAAGTGCAGCGGAAGTCAAGTGGAGTGGGAGATATATCCTGTTCATGGGTACAGGGAGCCCTAAAGTGAGGGTGCTGTAGACCTAGAAACTGTAGCGGTCAGCTCAGGTGTAGTGGCTGCTAGTTCTAGCTCTCCGTGGGAGCGTCACTATACCAGTTGGACTGAGCGAAGGGAGGAACATTCATCTCATGTTAACCAGAATAGATGTATGAATTACTTCGCTTGCATTATTTTGTGTGAGGGTTTGGGAATACCCTATGATTTCGTGACAATAAATGTGCATGCATATATGGCGGTTACACGTCGTTGAGTTTCCCTGACAGTTGTGTGTACAAGTTTAAACTGTTTCCTAGACACTAGGTCGTCTGTGCAGTAAACAACAAGTAAGCCCACAACAATGTCAGAGGCTGGTGTGGGTATGGGACAGCTAGTATAATAGTAGTGAATGTTTCCTGTCTGCACCCACATGACCGAGGCATGACCCGAAGTTCATTGACACGAACTGACGACGGAAGGAAGTGACTGTCTGTGAAGCCACGAGTCCCGCAAGAACATAGACTGAACTGCTTACTGAAACAAAACCATGCGGACAGCAAAGGATCGAGACAGACAGACTGTTTGTAGGGACTTGTAATAGTTTGACAGTCAGTTGATTGCAGTGTCTTGTGTTTAGACCATAGTGACCGATAGTCTGTGTTACGTTTGATAGTAACCTTACTTCTGTGTTTTGCAGCGGTTGACCGAAATAGGTTTTCTGTGTAGCTTGTTTCGTCGGTTGCTGTTTAGGTATTATAGTTAGTCTGTTAGCTAAGATGGGTTTTGTATTGGTTGTTGTCATTTAACTGTCCTCACTCACTTGCCCCGAACTGAGCAGAAGCTCCGCGGTCCTGTTGTAGAGTTCAAAGAGGAACGAGCTGCCCTGAAGTGGCATGGAATCAGACCCGGGTACAATCTATGAAAAGGTAGTAGGAGTGAGAGTTGATTTGTAAAGTCCTTTGTTTCGTGTAGGCGTACCCACGACTTCTGAGGCAAACTACCGTCTCTTACATTGTCCTATACATTAAAGAGTGTTGTGTGCTCTGTAAGTGGTTGGGTTTAGTAAGTTCAGGAAAGCTCATCTGCCACGGGCCTAGAACACGAGCTATAAGCCGTTACGGCAGAGATAAGGTCTCTGACAACCAGTTACTGTAATTCCTCGTGTCACTATATATTCTGCTTTCCACTTCAGAGCTGCGAGAGCCACCCTGGTACAGTGGCTAAACGCTTGCCTGTTGATCCAAAGATAGTAGGTTCAGGCGCTGAAAGAGCCAGAATTTTTTTTTCGGAAACGACCTTAGCTCCCGGGTCAACACAGCGTAAAATGGGTACTAGGTAACGTCATGGAAAGTAAAGGTGGTAGCTTGATGTTAACACATTGTCCTCCCTGATTGGTTTATAAGATATAGGTCTCGCCCTATAGTCCTGATACGCATTAAGGAAAAAAGGATCTTTATTTTACTTTTACGTTAGACCTGCAGTGAGTGCCTCCATCCTAATGATTACATTTGTAGATCTAAACTCACCATTTTGTAATGTAACGATCGTTCGCTTCGCTCTAGCTGAAAATCCTCAGCCAAATTATCTCTCTCCTTCCACCACCCGATGAACAGACCCATCTCTGTACACTATTACCTCATATAGCTTAGCTTTTGTATGGTTCACACACACACACACACACACACACACACACACACACACACACACACACACACACGTACGGTACATCATATCTCAGTTGAGCAAAAGCCCTCGTTCAGCTCTTACGTATATTAATCACAATGCAGATTCGGTGAATAAGACAATATTTTCAATGGTTAGTCTAGTGTAAACGACGGATCAACATCATGGCACAAGAGTAGTAACTAATAAGTGCTCCATTCTACTTCTGACTCAAGCCTGAGTCCGAAGAATCTCAACGCATTGCGCGAACTCCGTAGCGCCTATGAGGATCCTGAAATACTTTAGGTAGATCTTTAACTCCAAACTTTCCCCGGGCAGAGCCGTTAGGCTATTCTTTTTCGTTTCCAACTGTCAATTGGTTTTTTACGTTCGCAACAATACACACGAGCAGCCGATCTTACTACCCAGAGACCAGGGGGAAAAACTAGAAGTCTACGAGAAAAAATCCCAGCCTTCACCAGGGCTTGAACACAGGACCTCCAGCGTGAACACAGGACCTCAAGCACTCGAGGCGTACATACTACCTCTAGACCACGAAGCGCCCCTCACCCATCTCCCCCTTTAAATAATAGTATCAGTAAGAATAGTAATAACACACGCACAAAATTTTCGGCTCTCCTCCGAACTTCTACCCGATATAATGGCGAGCAAGCAAATAGCCTAACAGGGCCTCAGTCGTGTGTAAAATGCGGACTTTCTGCAAAGGAACAAATCGCTGCAAAATTAGGATTACTTGACAATTTCAAGAGACGCAACACTGCAGACAATAGTAGCAGACGATAATAGCGACCTTTGACAATTTCAAGCGTTTCTGCAGACGATACTAGCAGACGATAATAGCGACCATTGACAATTTCTAGACACGCAACATTACAGATGATATAAGCCACTTGGCGGGGAGACCATGCGCTCTGACGGAGATTAGCTTCGTTGTTGTCCTTACACTTTTCGGCATGCGCAAAACGCGGTTAAACACACCGCTGACAGTATCCCACGCGCCGCTACGCGCGGCGCGGATGGGGATCTAAACTAGATGCACGGGACTCAAGAGCAAATGAATTAGAGGAAGTTGCAGGAGATGCGGTAGCTGCTGCTCGTGAGTCCCAGCCATCTATTTTAGCTCCCCATCCGCGCTGTGCGTCGGTTACAGTCGGTTACTGCGCCATAGTCGCAGAAACAGGTCCGCAATTAAAATATCGCTGAGACCCTGTTAAAGCATTTATTTCGTTATTCGGAGCCGATCCTAGTTTTGCCGCGATTTGTTCCTTGGCAGAAAGTCCGCATTTTACGCACGACTGAGGCCCTGTTAGGCTATTTGCTTGGCCGCCATAATATCAGGTAGAAGTTCGGAGGAGAGCCACATCTTCTTTTCTTGGCATTTGCCGGCTGTGAACTCCGGCGGAAAGCAAACCCACTCATTATTTGCATTTTAATTAACTGAATGAATGGCAGACTTGACAGAGAGACAAATAGGAATAAGAAGAAACTCCACAGGGCAGCATGTACAGCAGGAGTCTACCAATCATCAGTAGAAGCTATCCCTCGTCCACTATTGTTTCGGCTCACGATCTCCTAGACAATCTTAGAGGGTGTGCCCACCTGAGTTCATGAAGCCCAGACTTGAAATGCTCCTGTTGCACGTATTACCGGATGTTCTCGGACAGGGACAAGACGAAATTGATGACTCTGCAATAGGTGCAGTGAGATTCGAAGTTTAATTATAGTCGCTGCGGTAGCATATTAGAGCAGTTCAGCATACCTGGACGACCAAGTGGCAAGCTTACGGTTGGTTTATCGGACACATGTTAACTTTGTTGGCAAAATGGCAGAGGGACACCAGCAGACAATTCGGACACGATGGACTTTTAGGGATAAGACATTATTTTCCACTAGACACTCGAAGCAGCCAAACGAGGCCCGTCCCCCACGACGTTCCTTTGTGTCCAGAGCCAGCTCGAGGCCCTCTCAGCAGCCTCGTCCAGTTGTTTTAGTGATCGTTTGCACTCATTTCCTCGCAGTCACAACTGTTTTATCACATTGTACATAGAAGTGGAAACGAGTCCTCTTTCGCCTACCTCGACGGCGAAGATTCTTACTGTGATCAATGAATAGGACAAGAGAATAGAAAATAACTACATATGAAATGCGGTGTCTCCTTTAGGCCACAAACAACACAAGAAGGGATAGGTTTCGAATACCAGAATTAGAAAGTTTTTTTAAAAAAAGACCCCTAAATTTTACTGACACAACAAAGAATGAAATGGTTCAGCCATCTAGTGAGAATGCAGCCAGACCAAACTCTATATGAGACTGTTTTTTACAGTAGAACATCTAGAGGAAGACGAGGGGAAATCCTAGAAATAGATGGATAAATTGTGTAGCTGAAATCTGTTAAAAATAAGAACAATGATGAGCAGCAACCTGCCACGGCCGGCCTCCCAAAAACGGGAATCCCCCTTGAGCTGGACGGCCTTATCTGGTGCTGGCCGTGCTTTAATCGTGAAAGACTTATTAACGCCTGCGGGTCTTGCTAGTCGCACCCGCCATCGCCATGGGCTGTGAGTCCCATGCCTCCTCATAGTGTAATATAACCATATAGTCTGGAAAGGCGAAAAGGAGCCAACCGCAGTGTTATACAGCGAAGTGATTCAATTTGGTAGTCTAGAGGGTGAGATGGCCACCGCTATTATGTCTCACTTGTAATATAATACAGGGTCAGTTACGGCCCTTTGGAGCCTTTTCTTACTGCGACACTGCCTAAAACATGTGTTCTCAACTTTTCTAATGCCACGACCCTTTAATACAGTTTTCTCATGTTGTGGCGACCACCCAGACAATTATTTTCTTTCATAAAATAAATGAATGTGTGTTTTCCGATGGTCTTGGGCGACATATGTGAAAGGTTAGTTCAACCCAATAAGGAGTCGCGACCCACAGGTTGAGAACCGCTGTTCTAAAAGGAGTGTATGAAAGAAAATGCTTTTAAAATGTAGTAGCGTGATAGAGAAAAAAGAGTGATTTTGTGCGCTAGGGAACAAGTGACAAAGAAAGTCAGAGAGAGAGAGAGAGAGAGAGAGAGAGAGAGAGAGAGAGAGAGAGAGAGAGAGAGAGAGAGAGAGAGAGAGAAAGTGGGTGGGAGAGAGGAGAAATGAATGTTCTGCATATAAGTATGTCCTGTACATTGAATGCTTTTGTGCACCCTTCATTATATTATGTAATTCTGTGCAGCGGGGAAGCAGCCCTGAGCTTCATGAACTCAGGTGGGCCCACCTCCGAATACGTTTAGGAATCGTGGGCCGAAACGTGTGTCGACGAGGATAATTTCTACTGATGACTGTAGATCCCCGCTGTACTTGCTCCCTGTGAGTTTATTCTTATTGTACGTGGCTAGCCCACAAGACTACCAGGAAAGACTGGTGACTATCGGGAAAGTCCTTTTGACACCTATGGAAAGACTGGCCCCCCGGTATCGCCGGGGGGATAAACTGACATCTGGAGACAGATGTCGACTGTGGACCGGGTTGATCACCCCTAACACAGTATAATACCTCCGATTTCGTACGACCACAATGAAATATGCCCCCAGGGCCCTCCGAAAGGGGGGAGAATGAAGGGCCCAATCTGATTGATACCCTCGGTGACGACTTTGCTAGCCCCCGGACTGAGTTACTCGCCCAACGTCCGGGCTGGCTCTGTACATGTGGGAAAAGCTTCACGGGGTTGCATGGTCTGAGAACGCATGCCGGAAGAATGAAATGCGAGGGTGCTCCACGCAGTAAACGCAGTCGCAAAACTACCACTCCTGTGGCAGTTTCTGAGTCGTCAGGGTACGACGGGCAGGGTGAACCCCACTCGCCCGGAGAGGCCCATGACGTCGACTGCGGAGGAGCACATTTGATGATTTCTGAAGAAGTGCGTTCCAGAATTAGGTTTCCACCTGCGAGCGAGAAGGTGGTGTGGTGTAAGTTGGAGGCTACATTATGTGAGATACTTAAACAAACTCTAAACAAGAAGTCGCTAGGCGACAAGCTTACTAAATTTGGTGATGTAATATATGAACACTGCTTCCGCGAGTTCGGGACAGTAGTAAAGGCACAGCCGGGTGCCAAGCAGAATACTAGCAGGAGGCAGAGGGACATTCTGAAGTGTCGGGCAGACAAGAATGCCCTCAGAAAACGGTTCAAAGCCGCTACAGGCAGCGAACGGGAGGGGCTGTACGAAGTTTGGTTGCATTTAAAGAACAAACACAGTGCCCTCTGTCGCGCCGAGCGTTTCTGTAACAACAGACGCAGAACCAAAAGGGAGCGAGAGAAATTCTTTAGGGACCCGTATCAGTTCGCCCGAGGTCTATTCGAGCAACCGAAGTCTGGGACTCTGGTTGTCAGTCAGGAAGAACTTGAGCTACATCTACGCAAGATGTACTCTGATAAAAAGAGGAGAGAGCCTCTCGATGACAATCCAGAGATCCTTAGCGGTCTTAAACAGCCTTCGGTGCCGAAGGTACCATTTAAAATGGTACCTCCCCTTTGGTCTGAGGTTGAGGACGTTGTGAAAAAGGCCAGCGGCAAGTCTGCCCCAGGTCCGAACGGTGTTCCGTACGTTTTTTACAAGCGTTGCCCGAAAATCCTAAAAATGCTTCACGTCTTGTTGAGACAAGCGTGGATCCGCAATCACATATGTCCAGAGTGGTCAAAGGCAAATGGGGTCTACATTCCCAAAGAGCAGGACTCGAAGAGTCTTTCCTAATTCAGGCCCATCTCGCTGTTGAATGTCGAGGGTAAGATATTCTTCTCAGTCATGGCTCGCCGGCTCACACAGTATCTGATGACTAACAAGTACATAGATACGAGTGTTCAGAAGGGTGGTATCCCAGGCGTTCCTGGGTGCCTTGAACACGCGACCATGATTTGGGAAGCTATCCAGAGAGCCAAGCATGAGAGAACACAATTGCACGTAATATGGTTGGACTTAGCCAACGCCTACGGGGCAGACCCCATAGGCTACTGTGGCGAGCCCTTCGCATGTTTCACGTACCGGCACAGATCAATTAAATGGTCGAGCAATATTTCTCCAAGTTCGCTTTGCGCTTCTCTACCTCGACGTTTACCACGAGGTGGACTGAGTTGCAGATTGGGATAGCTATGGGCTGTACGATCTCACCCATACTGTTTGTCATGGCAATGCAGATCATGTTAGACGGGGCGGCCGGCTACGGACAGGGCCTTCAAATTGGGGACCACTGGATGCCACCATTACGTGCCTTTATGGATGACACGACTATTATAACGGGCAGCGAGGAGTCTGCCCGCACGATCCTGGAAAGATTGGACGCGGTGGTCCAATGGAGCGGAATGCAGTTCAAACCGCAGAAGTCGAGGAGTCTGTCAATCAATAAGGGTCGGGTGGTGGCAACCAGTTTTACGGTGGCAAGGAACAAGATCCCCTCGGTTCTGGAGGAACCGGTGAAGAGTCTCGGTCGCGTTTACGATTCGAAGTTATCCGATAGAGCGGAGGTCCGGCGAATACATGAGTCACTGGCTACAGGCCTGCTCGCGATCGAGCGATGCAGGCTGGTCGGGAAATTCAAGGTATGGTGTCTCCAATTCATGTTGATTCCGAAACTCCTTTGGCCACTGTCAGTCTACGAGGTGACGATGACTGCAGTGGAAGCCATGGAAAAGAAAATCAACACAGCCTTGAGAAAGTGGATTGGTGCACCGCCTTGTCTGACCGACGTGGCTCTGTATTGTAAACAGGCTAAGCTGGTACTTCCGTTCAAATCGATAACCGAAGAGTTTAAAGTCGGCAAGGTAAGACTCGCCATGCTCTTGCGTGAGTCTTCAGACCCAAATGTCATCGCTGTCCAGCCCGCTCTAAAGACTGGTACCAAATGGAGAGTCCTCGATGCGATAGAATCTGCTCAGAACGCACTAAAATTGAAGGAGATTATGGGTTACACACAAACCGACCGTCGAGGCCTAGGGCACGGGAAAGTCAATTGGTGGTCAAAGGCCTCAGCCAAAGAGCGCCGAGACATGGTGATACAAACGGTGAGGGACAACGAAAACGAGGTTCGGGTCCAGAAAGCAGCCCAGCAGTCGCAGCAGGGCCATTGGGTCAGCCTGGAGAGCGCATTGCCGAGAATACTCACATGGGGTGAGATCTGGCGGATGACCCCGCTGCGACTGAGCTTTATCGTTCGTTCGGCGTACGATGTATTACCGTCCGGTGTCAACATGGTTAAATGGTCTGCGACCAACGATCCGACTTGCCCGTTGTGCAAATCGAAGCAAACTCTTGAGCACGTCCTGTCCGCGTGCAGGAAAGCTCTAGGTCAAGGCCGATACACCTGGCGCCACAACAAGGTGCTAAAGGAGTTAGCAGCCGTTGTCGACCAGGCTAGAATGAGGGCTAATGCCAGAGCCAGTTCTAGTATCGCCCCCATTCGTTTCCTCAAGGCTGGGCAGGTTCCAATTGGTAAGGTCAACAAAAACGCATTCGCTCCATCTGTGCTAGACTCTGCGAGGGACTGGTTACTGGCGGTTGATCTGCCAGGCCATGAACGGTATCCCGAGTTGATCCGTAAAACCGGCCTGCGACCGGACATCGTTCTCCATTCTGCGCAAAAACGGCAGCTCATCCTGATTGAGTTGACGGTCCCGTTTGAGTCGCGTATGGAGGAGAATCACTTGTACAAGCTCGAAAAGTACAGTGATTTAGCAGCCGGTTTGAGGAGAAACGAGGCTTACACGGTACGGGTATTTGCCGTCGAAGTGGGAGCGAGAGGCCTCGTTTCCACTTCGCTCTACAATGTGGTGAAAGAACTAGGATTGCGCGGTAATGAACGGAAACGAACACTTAAAAAACTGGGAGAGGCAGCCGAAAGGGCCTCTAGCTGGCTTTGGACGCAGCGCAACAACGTAGGGGACGGGCCTCGGTGAGCTGGTCCGGGTGTCTAGCGGAAAGGAGTTTCTCATCCCTTTGAAAGTCCATCGTGTACGAATTGTCTGCCAGTGTCCCTCTGCCAACTGCTAATAAAAGTCCAACATGTGTCCGGTAAACCAAAGTAAGCTTGTCGCTCGGTCGTCCAGGCATGCGGACTGTTTTAATTACGCTGTCGCGGCGGCTTCTTATCTCACAGTACCTCCTTCGAAACCACTAAGTCGTCTTGTCTCTGGCCGAAATAATAACACCATCCGGTAATTCTGTGCAGCGGGGAAGCAGCCCTGAGCTTCATGAACTCAGGTAGGCCCACCTCCGAATACGTTTAGGAATCGTGGGCCGAAACGTGTGTCGACGAGGATAATTTCTACTGATGACTGTAGATCCCCGCTGTACTTGCTCCCTGTGAGTTTATTCTTATTGTAACTTCAAAATATGTCAATGAATATTAAATCAAAATTTTGAAGAAGAATATATATATATATATATATATATATATATATATATATATATATATATATATATATATATATATATATATATATATATCCTAACCATTGAACAGGGTTTATGAGACTTGTGGCCAGCAGATTCTTATCCGAATAGTGGCACTTTGTGTCACCGAGTGTTTATCGCGCGTTGTGCAGTCCTGATGGTGTTAAACGTCACTGTTTATATGTAAAGGTCACTTTGGTGTGTAAAGAATTAGTGAAGCCAGGGCTTTATGAGACATCGATACACGCGGGCGTTCATGTTTTATTGACGAATTGGTAGTGTAAACATGTAGGCCACTGCATTAAAAATTGTATAAGACGTGTCGCTTGAAGTTTATGAGTAGCTTGAGGACTTATCACCACAAGCCATCACGGATTTTGTGTGGGTATCGAAGCCTGGGTTGTGGCGAGATCCTTAAAATCACGAGGAATGGACAGCAGGTGGAAAGGGGGAAAAAAACCTGGGTAGTTTGAGTTGTCAGTCGCTTTCAGTCAGTGTAACTGTGTGGTGTGAATGTTTGCGCGTATTGTTCAAGTCTCATGGACTGGTTTCTATAAATATGTTTTGTTCTGTGAGAACTCGAAATCTGTTTATTGAAAATTTTGGATCATAAGTTGTACTTTGGAATGCGGTCAGAGTGATTTATTAGAACAGGCTTGTGTCGGTTCATGTGTGTGTGAAAGGTGGGGGAAGGGGGTGTGAGGTTGCTGCTATGTGGCACGCTGGTTGACGAGGTATCTTTAAGTGCTACAGAAGATGCTGTGGTAACTGTGTATGTGTTGACCAACGTGGAGTAGTCATGGGGAGGTATCAGGAATGCTGGTTAACTGGAAGATGGGGTTGGGGGGGGGGGGGTGTGAGGTTGCTGCTATGTGGCACGCTGGTTGACGAGGTATCTTTAAGTGCTACAGAAGATGCTTTGGTAACTGTGTATGTATTGACCAACATGAAGTAGTGATGGGGAGGTATTAGGAATGCTGGTTAACTGGAGGTGGACCAGTGGTACATCAATGAGTGACTGGGTAGCAGACTGGAGGTCTGGAATATTTTCACTAAGATCTGTTCACCTTGGGGGGCGAGGTCTCTTGGATAGGGAACCGCCAGTAGACTATCACTGCACATAACATAGGTGCATCTGCGTTAGCGGGCTTTGAGTCGCCCGTTGCATGCACTTGTACACAGTTCCCATGGTGTTTTTTCCCGTGTTCTGGAGACTGCCGATGTGAGTGTATTTAACAGGCAGTAGTAGATTTGACGACAGTGAGTCATTGATCAGGAATCCATCTTCGTCGCAATGTGTTCGTCAATAATGAAGAGACTGATTTCAGACTAAGACTACACTTAGAGTGGTATGTTGTATTGCAGTATTTTTGGTTGGTGTTGACTATGGGACATGCAACCCGTGCCAGAAATGTTGTGGTTATTGGCGTATTAGTGTGCTTCCTACTGTCGTGGGGCCTCTCAATGATCTCCTGCCCGAACTCAATAGTCGTAGCGTCGTTTGACTTGAGCTCCTTGACTGGAGAAAGTCACACACCCTGGTCACTTGGTACGATGCGTTAACCATGCGGGCGCATCAAAAAATCAATCGCCTACATGAGGTATGACTTATGATTTGGGTTATCTTCACGGCACTCCGGACACGTCCATGGGTGCTCATATTCCTCCTTTAACATATACATCAACCAGGCTCTCTAGCGTAGTTAGCTAAACCGGATTACGCGGAGACCGGGTGACGAAATCCTTGTGGTCCCGGTTCAATCCCGGGGTTAGGCAGAAATCCACATTTCTCCCAGATTTACGGTATTTACAATGGAATCAAGACCGAAAGGTTGCGATATCCATAATACCGAGCCTAAGGGTTAACAACTCAAGGCTTCTGGATACTAAAACAAACAAATAAACAACATATACATCAGATTTCCGTGGTTGATGGTCACAGTTCTATGCTGGTTGACAAGACTTTTCGTGCTTCCGGTGTGCTTCTCGTGCCTGGCTGTCCCGATTTTAACTCCCAGTTCTTGCACTCTTAGCAAAGAGGTGTGTGTGCCGCTCCAAAAATCCTCGGATATGTCCTACCTCTCTAATGGCGTTAGCAATGTCGGCATGATCCATGGGCCGGCCCTCTGTAACTAAAGCAGAGCCGGCTAATCTGTCGGCTATTTCATTGCCAACAACACCCTCATTCCCTGGGATAAAGATGAAAGGAACTTAACGCACAGTGGAGTTTTGCAAAGAATCGATCCACTGTCTTCGTACAAAGCCCGCCTCGACCCGCAGGATCATACTCATGGAATCACTCAGCACACACAAGTGAGAATAGACCTGCGATGCTAGCCATAAAAAAGCTTGTGTTACCGCCATCACCTCCATTGTTATGCAGCTAGTAGTCATACCAAAGGCACCACTCGCGTCCTGGACTGTTCTACCGCCAGAGCACGCAGTAAATGCCCATGTACTTTTTGTGTCCCCATAAAACGGACCCATCTCTGTAGATCAGTACATTTGCATTTACCTCATCTGGATTTTCACATATAAGAGCGTGGACCTCTGCATCATAGCCACTGACTTCCGGTCAGAATGGACTCTAGGCAATGGCGTTGTTTGGAGCCGAGGCAAATTTTTTGCTTTTGCCAGACGGTAGTCGTTGCATTTCTACTCCATTTTTAGACTGAAAAGATATAGTTTTGTCGCCCAGCTTCTGCAATAAATGCATGGCGTGACACTGTGAACCTCGGATTTCATTTGGAATGTTTTTTTTGACTGTGACCAACGTGGTGGAGTGAATTGTAAATTCAGAAAATGGCACGATGCTTGTTGTCGCAATGTTAGTGGTGCCCTTATGTGAATTAAATTGACTGTGTGTGCAACTGCTGGTCTGTTGGTGACTTCTGCTACTATTAATAATGAACTGCATTTATAATGTGGGACTGTTTATGTTAGCACTTCATATAGCTACGTATGCTTTTACTGCATGTGTATGCTAGATATGCTGAGACAACAGTCTGTCCTTCTTTCCACAACTGACTGTGATAAACATACTGTTTACTTTTTCGTTGGCAGAAGAGCGGTGCAACGATGGGGTGACCCGTTTGCTATGAAGCTGAAACTAAGACTACCAACCTACCTGATTCATAGCAACTGGATTCTGCTCCCAACAGCTCCTATCAAGCGTGACAACACAGGAAAAGGTGCAGTTAAGCACCTGGGGCACAGATACTTACATGGTATTCATATTGAATAGTCTCACTTTGAATCACCGAGTGTTTATAGCCGTTTGTGCGATCTGGGTGGGGTTGAAAGTCGATGTTGTATGTGTGTATTTTTTCACTAAGTCGTTCCCTTGTGGGATGAAATTTTTGGTAATTTTGAAACCCCACCCATGCTGTTGCCAGTGGCCCTAATATAACATAACGGTTCAACGGGGTTTCCAGGACCCGAGGGTGAACCTCATCCGCATGGTGACACTTTGTGTTAGCGGGTGTTTATCGCTCTCTGTGATGTCCTGGTGGGACACAATTTATTCACTACTGTTGTATGTGAAGGTGACTTTGATTTGAAAAGAGTTATGAAGCGAGGGCTTGGTAAGACATGGGTATACGCAGTCGTTCGTGGTGTGTTGACGAGGTGTCAATGTAACCATTTGTGGCTACAGTCAGTCACTTGCATAGTATTCATCTCGACTTGTAATATGGGAAGATAATTTATTTTATTTTAAAGTCCCCAACATGGCTGTCGACTGGGGCCCTAATAGAACTTAACGGTTGAGATCGGTTTATGGGACTTGTACCTGGGGGACCTTCATCTGAATGGTGTCACTAGGTGTTAATCGCTTGTTGTGCGGTCTTGGAGGATTAACGTCACTATCTCAAAAAGTAAGTAAAGATCCATTTTCATACATTTAGTCGCATCGGGCATATTAGGAGAGCATCCAAATTTCTACAGACCAATCGGCACTGGGTGGGTAATGTTGTCAGCATTACGCCGGCCGTCTTTACTTCCCCAGGACATACATCTTGGTACCCATTTTAGGCTGGGTCGACCTGCGACACCGCATACCATGATAATAATCCACGCAGCCAAAAGTGTTTCGATCGCGGTAAGTTGGAATTACTGGAATTACGAGTCGGACTCGCAACGCCTAAGCCACGGTCGCTGCACTCTCTCAAATACTTATTCGATTATCCATATTCAAACACTGCGTCAACCCGCCACCCAACCACTCGTTAAACACTCACTAAGCGACAGATGGTGTAGCGACTAGTGTCTCTAACCCAACAGAGTGGTAGGTGCAGCTTTACTAGACAAGAAACAAGAAACCGATAAGGTAGGTTTTGGGTTATCAGTCATAACTAATTTCAATTAAAAAAAAAGCACATAAATAATTTCTATTTTTTTTTTTAAATGAATAAAAAAAAAAAAAAAAGAAGCAAACAATTATTTTGAAAAAAATTGTGGAAGGATGAGTTGGGGGCGGGGCCTAATGTTGCCCCCCCCCCCCTTTTTCATTACCCAATAATTTTGTAACAGGGCTAAGGGGCCCGTCTTTAACCACGTATATACATTATAGATAGGTAGGTAGCTGTACCCCACCAGGACTTCACACAAGCGATAACCACCTGGTGAAAGTGCCACCATGCGGATGAGGATCACCTGTGGAGAGGTCTTAGAAACCCTTTCAGCCGTTACGGCTATATCTATGGCCTAGGCCATATATATAGCCTATATATATTCAGGGGTCGGCTCTGTGGCTAAGTCGATGCCGGGGTGCCGGGCTCGATCCCAGCTGCGGGCCATGCGCCTTGCGTTCGTTTCGACAGTGGTATCAGGGGCCGACCGGTTAGTCGCAATGGCAAACTACTGGACGTAAATTTGCCTAGAGAAACCACACAACAGCCAGGGGCTGCTGGGGTTGGTTCTGCAACGTCCTGTAAAGGATACGTAACTAACCTATATCAGGGCCCCCAGAAGACGCCAGGGTGATGCTTCGAAAAAAAAAAAATTGCATCCCACATGTGGACGACTTTTTAACACAAGAAATTATATTTTAAAATATTTGATTATACATTTCCTTTTATTTCGGGTATACTATAACATGTATTTGCCATTCAAGACATTATCGTTTTGTTGTTGTTGTTGTTGTCGTTACTGTTTTTAATGTGCTGAATAGTAAATGAATATATCATTAATAACAATTACATCCCAAGATGGGACGCAATATTTTTGGGTATTTTAAAGCCTCATTCCGGCTGTTGTCAGGAGCCCTAGTGTAACCTAACAGTTGAACGGGGTTTCTGGGACTTGCTCCCGGGCGATTCTCATCCGATTGGTGGCTCTTTGCGTCATCAAGTGTTAATCGCTTGTCTTGGTGTTCTGGTGGGGTTCAACGCCATCGACTCAAATAAATATAACTACATACTTAAAGTAACGTGAAATGCATAGAAACAAGTATTGTTTAAAAAAAATAAACATTGTAATACATGGTTAGAGGGTGCCTCTACAAATTTACTGAGTCCAGTGCCTGTTTAGTTAAATGTAAATATAAATACAGATGTCTACTAATACATGCACACATATATATATATTGAAAAGAATCCCTTAAAGGGATTATTAGCATATTGTCACTTACAGCTAGGCTGTGATAGTTGTACCTTTCAGTCTGATTTCAGCAAATCCTTAATTTCATCGTATGAGATGCTACGTTGTAGTGTAGCAGCTTGACGATCGCCTGCTGATCGGAAAGTCGTGGGTTCCGGTCCTGACGGGGCCAGACTTGTTTTAAAAAGGACTTTGGCTCCTAGGTCGACCCAGCCTTCAGTGGGTACCAGGTGCAATCCTGCGAAGTAAAGGCGGACGGCGGGATGTTGACCACATCACACACTCAAGTTCCGATTGGTCTATAAAATATAGGTCAAGCCCTATTTGGCCAATACGCATGAAGGCATGGAAAAGGGTCCTTGCTTTGCTTGTCTTTTATGACATGCTTGATTAGGGGGAGTGTGTAATAATAATAACACAGCCATTAGGTCCACTAATCAACCAGCACACATGAAATAACTTCATATTATTTGTTCAGTTATGTAATAATGTATTAGAAATTACTTACTTTAAAAAAATAACGATAATTTTGGATTACTAATATGTTTGATATGTAAATGCTATTAATAATTATTGTTATAGCAGCAATGGGACCTGACAGCTCTATTCATTAACCACACAACAGTATGTGGTTTCCGTGGCATTTAAAGAGTTGTTTTTCCCCAAAATGTTGTTATATTCCCTCCTGTTAGTTGTATTAATCGACAGTCATAGTGCATATAGTTGTGATTATATGACAAACTATGTTTATAAAATAGTGCCTTTTTTATTCTGCTGGGTGTTTCTACGATGAACACATTAATATATGAAGAAGAAGGAGGAGGAAGAGATGAAGAAGAAGGTGGTCGAGAAGGAGGAGGAGAAGAAAAAGAAATATGTTAATAATTACTTTTCATTTTCAGAATTTAACAGAAAAACAAACATGCGCAGATCAGAAAATGCGTGTTTCAGAGCTGTGACTGCAGTTTTTGCTGTTAGTGGGATAATTCTATATGGGACAACCAGGCAAGTATCTACAAATAGGACGTTGATAACAATGTTACAAGGCGCGAATTATGTTCAAACAGTGAACAGAAGAAATCATCGTAAAACTGCAGTCGACAAACCAAAGTCCTAATAGCTTGGCCACGGAGAAACAATTCCGTCTCAATCTGACTCTACATCTCTTTCTCGCTTAAGCCCTCTCCCTCTCTCTCTCTCTCTCTCTCTCTCTCTCTCTCTCTCTCTCTATCTCTCTGTGTGCGCTTGTGTGTGTGTATGTGTGTGTGTGTGTGACATAGGGGGAAATATACTAGGCACACTCAGAGATGAAATTAGTAAAGAATTACAAAACAGTCACTTAAATGGGAAAAGAACAGTCTGAGAAAAAGAGGATGTCAAAAGAAACATTAGGTAGGTAGGTAGGTAGCTGTACTCCACCAGGTCATCACACAAGCGATAAACACCCGGTGACACAAAGTGCCACCGTGCCATATATATATATATATATATATATATATATATATATATATATATACATATATACGTATATATACACACACACACATATATGATTGACACCTCTCCGTCTTTCCTGACGATAGTGTTATATTACGCTATGTGGAGGCATGGGACTTACAATTTATGGCGATGGTGAGCGTGTGACTAGAACGCGCCCGCGTTAAGAAAAGTCTTCCACAATTATCGCATCGGATTTTAGGACAATTGTTGCCAGCCGACATTTGTGTTTAGTTTGTTTCTTCTCCTTTCTTTTGGTATTTTCTTCCTTCATTCTCATTCCCTTCCTGATGCGACCGCTCCACACAACACTGTCCATGTCATTTTGTTCCCACCAGTCCATCTCAATACCTATATAATTAATTTCTCGCTTGCACACGTTTTTATATCGTAGTAGAGGTCGGCCTCGACAAATTCTACCTATCTGTATTTTACCATACAATATATATATATATATATATATATATATATATATATATATATATATATATATATATATATATATATATATATATATCAAAACTATGATAAATCACATGTGACCCTTCAGAATGATCTCACCATGGAACTTACTGCCGCGTATTTCTGAGGAACATCGGAGCCGCTTTTCCTACCAAGAGCATCAGAACTACTGGGTTATTCCTGGCGATGACTCATCATTGCGCCCACTTATAAATTCAAGCATGCAAGTGTACATAGATCTCAACAAATTACGCGAGGTAAGTATTCAAAACACAAGTCTATATTTGATAAAGCTAAGAATGCAGACAAGCGGTATCCGTGGATTAGGCGTTGCGAGTCCGACTCGTAATTCCAAGTACCGAAATCGAAACCCACTGTATTCTACAGGATGCAAATCTGTGGATGTAGGTAAAAGAGGAGGGAGGGGAGGGGGGGGGGGTAGCTACCTAAAGAAAAACAAGTTGAGAAAATGGTTTAGCGGGAATTAGTAGAATAAATAAGTGTTCAATCAAAATATCAGACAACTTTCAGGATTGGTGCGTGGAAGATGACGGAAAAAGAAGAAGAAGAAGAAGAAGAAGAAGAAGAAGAAGAAGAAGAAGAAGAAGAAGAAGAAGAAGAAGAAGAAGAAGAAGAAGAAGAAAAGGAGGAAAAAGAGAAGGGGGAGTAGGAGGTGGAGAAAGCCACGAACAATACTGTCAAGAATGCATAGGAGCAATTGGGGAAATTATTTTTTAAAAAATATCTAAATAAAAAAAAAACAAGTTGAGAAAATGGTTGAGCGTGAATTAGTAGAATGAATAAGTGTTTAATCAAAATATCAGACAACTTTCAGGATTGATTCGTGGAAGATGACGGAAAAAGAAGAAGAAGAAGAAGAAGAAGAAGAAGAAGAAGAAGAAGAAGAAGAAGAAGAAGAAGAAGAAGAAGAAGAAGAAGAAGAAGAAGAAGAAGAAGAGAAGGAAAAAGAGAAGGAGGAGTAGGAGAAGAAATAAGGAGGAGGTGGAGAAAGCCACGAACAATACTGTCAAGAATGCATAGAAGCAATTAAGGAAATTATTTTTAAAAAAATATCTTTTACCAGTGTTTCGCAAGTTAGATTCATAAATCAAATGCCAGTCGTCACTCAGCTGGTTTTGGGGTCAACATAATGCCGCCCGCCACGCTACTAGACTGGGTAGGTCAGTGATAAGAATTTTGTTTGTTTTAGTATCCCTTAGGCTCGGTATTATGGATATCGCAACCTTTCGGCCTTGATTCCATTGTTGCATAACCAACCCTACCAGCCCCTGGCTGTTGTGTGGTTTTGTCTAGGCAAGTTACATCCAGTAGTTTGCCATTGCTTCCTGGACGGTCGGCCCTTTCTTGATACCACTGTCGAAACCAACGCAAGGCGCATTGCCTGCAGCTGGGATCGAACCTGGCATCCCGGCATTACGAAGCGAAGCGTTCGCATTGACTTAGCCACAAAGCCGACTGACTCCGTTGTAAATACCGTAAATCTGGGAGAAAATGTGACTTTCCTGCCTACCCCAGGGATTGAACCACAAGGAGTTTGTCACGCAGTCTCTGCGCAATCTGGTTTAGCCAACTACGCTAGCGAGCCGGGCACATAATAACTTCACATAACATAAGTAGACACTTGTGCATTGTCATTGACCAAAGAAAATATTGCAAAAAGGGGATCTTACACAATTTGGGGGGTAGTGGCCTCAACGTCTTGTTTAACTAACTAATAATAATAATAATAATAATAATCTTATTAGTAATTATGTGCTGAGTGACCAAAAATACTATGCAGTATTTTTTATTTTAAACACACTGAAACCATGAGTTGTTAACCCTTTGACTCGGTACTATGAATATCACAATCCTTCGGCCTTGATTCAATGATAGGTACTGTAAATCGGACAGAAATGTGGCTTTTCTACCTACCCCCGGACGTGAACCCAGACCACAAGGAGTTCGTCACCCAGTCGTCGCGAAGTCAGATTTAACCAACTACACTAGAGAGCCGGGCGCTGTATATAAAATATTACTTTTTTTAGTTAGTGTGTCTGATGCAAACATAAAAGAGAATGCCAATACATATTTGGGAGAGGATAAGGCTTAGTTTAGTCCCTTCGCAAATGTAGGGTTGAAGATGGGCCACAAGTTGCTCAAGACAATGCACTAGCGACCAGTACTTTCTTCTCATTACATAAAGTGTTCATTAGAGTTACCACATAGCACTTTCTCCACTGTGTCTGTCGATATTGATGACATAGCAAGTGAGACAACAGAACAAGGAATGCAGAGAATCGCAAGAGGATCCTTTTACCATGTTCAAAAGCCGGCCCTCCAATACCACAAAATTTACAGCAGAAATGGATTTGAAACGGATGGAGCTTGCTTTCATGTGAGTATAGCTTATTTTCTTCAGAACTTTTCTGTGCTCATTTGTCTTGCATAGTTTACAGTCTGGACCACTCCATCCGCGTTAGCGCAGTCGATAAGAGGCTGCGACACGCTGCAGCCCACAGTCGGTGTTCGAAACCGGGTGACTCCCCGGGTTCACTCAGCCTCTAGGAAATAGGTACCAGAGTTGACACTCTGGGGTAAATGGAGGAATGTCGCTGTAGCTACAGAGTTACGTGCGAACGGCGACACATGCGGACAATTCTTATCCGTACTGGTGGCAGAGCACTTATGGTTTATAACCGTGTGCAATGACGCTGGTTCACATCTACCGACTTTACCTTTACCTTTTACCACTCCATCCATCTCTTCATTCCACCATCTCCCTGTCTCTGTTTCTCTCACTGGGGTCCTATTGGAGCAATGATGAGCAGCACAAATGACTCTTAATGTTTATTAGCCTCTCTTGATCAAGTGTGTCCATGGAAAACACTGCCATTTAAAGAGACAGGGAGACTAGGCAAATAACAGCACTTTTCAGCGGACTTTGAACTTTTAGAATCGACATTGTACGGGAGCAAAGTTAGCTGGAAGATCGGATTTAATTAGTGTCTGATCATAAACCTAATGAGGCATGACCAAAGTGACAACGAACAAAGACACCTGTTCTGGATTTCAGAGCCTTTCCAGGGTAAATAACCGCAAAGGCCATTTCCAGTTAAATTTGCATCCTGGCGATAAACACACAGGTTACAGATCTTATGTAATTGAGGTTTTGAGGTTTTGAACAACTGATCAACATCCGGGCACACGGTTAGTAACCCATAAGTGCTAAGTTCTTTTTCTAACACAAGTCTGATTCCGAAGAAGGTCAGCACAGTGCACAGGTTCTGTAGCACCGGCGAGGATCCGGAAATACTTTGGGTAGATATTTAACTCAAAATTTTGCCCAGGCAGCGCCATTAGGCTACTATTTTCGATTTCTAACTGCCAAAGGATTTTTTACGTGCGCAACAATACACACAGGCGTCTGATCCCACTACACAGAGACCAAGGGGAATGACTAGAAGTCCAAGTCCACATGAAAACATCCCAGCCCTTACCAGGGATTGAACCCGGACCTCTAACACTCGAGGCACACACCTGTCATCGCAATCACGCAGCTTTCCTAAAGTTCTTATGTAAACTTATTTTAACAAAGAGGAGAAAGCAGAAGAGAAATATAGGCAAAATGCAAAGGCTGAATTCACCCTGAGGAGGGATATATTCTACCTTCTTTTACCCCACCAGGACATCGCACAAGCGATAAACACCCGTTGACACGAAGTGCCACCATGTAGATGAGGATGACCCGTGGAGAGGTCCCAGAAACCGCCTTCAGACATTAGACTATATTTATGGTCGGGCTTTATTGCGGTCCCCGGCAAGAGCCAGTGTAGGGCTTCTAATAACGAAAAACTGCATCTCACGAGGAGATGGCTGGAATAGAGTGATACATTGCTCGCAAGTCTCACCTACAGCCAGAGCATTGGGACACATACTCTGACTGAGACTACAAGAACCATATTTTTGGGTGTAAATAAAACCTGGCGGGCGATGATGATGTAAATTGATTTGATTTGATTTGATTCAAGAACCGACATCACAGCACTCGGGGCATTCCCATAAGCGCTCCGTCCCCATCTTCAGCAGCCAGCGAAGAGTTCCGATTGTAATGGTGCCAATTCCTTTCTGATTAAACGTCCGTCTTGCCTTTCCTCCGAGCCTCGAGCATCTGCCGGAACCCCTCTTCACCCCCAACTGCATCAATCTCACCAGACTGCTCCATCTGCTCCTCTGAATTGTACACGCTCTCCCACAAGGCACTAACCACGTCTGCCCTATAATGTAGCAGTATTCCACCAAGTTGTGCAGAGCCTGCCAGTCTGTCCGTCTGTTAATTTCCCAACACACCGGCATAACCCGGTAAAAAAAACCAGACAATACTCCTCACTCGTGTCCTCCGCTGCGAAGCATGCCACTCTGCAAGAAGCATTCCTGTTCTGATCTTCCTCAGCATGCTTTCTGAATCAGTTACAATCACGATGTGTGTGTGTGTGTGTGTGTGTCTTGTTTTTTAGCCAGCGGAAAGCTGCAGTGACCGCCTCCACCTCAATTCCTAAGCTGAATGTTGTGGAATCATATGCTAGGCTCTCCTGCACCAAATGTCGACCATTAACTTTTGCTAAGAAGCCCCAAACACTTTTTTTGCCTCTTGACACTGAACAGTCTATGTAAATGATTGATGATTGAAATGAGAATGTATATCAGAGAATCTATTAAATTTCTATGAATGTCTTGTAAGTAGTATTTATGATTGTATAACTGTATACTGCAATGTGGATATTTTCACACAGGGATTCCCTTGGTAAGAATTGGGGAGGAAAGGGGGGGGGGGGGTCCTCGAGATACGCCAGAAACAAAGAAATAATGCAAATACTCGTAGCAGAGTAGACAGACAAGCCCTTGAAGCCACGTGGAAATCAGCACAAGTTTATAAGATTAGGTTAGTTGCGTATCCTTTACAGGACGTTGCAGAACCAATACCAACAGCCTGTGGCGGTAGTGTGGTTTTTCTAGGCAAATTTACGTCCAGTAGTTCGCCATTGCTTACTGGACGGTGGGCTTTCTTGATACCACTGTCGAAACCAGAGCAAGGCGCATGGCCCGCAGCTGGGATCGCGCCTAGCATCCCGGCATTACGAAGCGTTCGCATCAACTTAGCCACAGAGCCGACTTATAATATTAGACAAAGGTGTAATCAGGCGGCATGTGTTGGCCAGCTAGAGCAAAAGCGTGTATTTGATGTTCAGCCTGAATGTAACAGTGTATTTAGCGTCGAGAGAAGGAAGACTACAAAATGATGGCTTGACGACAACCCAATTCAATCAGATCCAGAAGCTTGAAACCAAGAGGATAACGACAGGAGCAGCCCTGACGTGTATTCTCATGTGAACATTGAAAGCGATTGAGTGTGAGTGCGAAAATACTTGACGTGTATGTCTGAACAATGTTATATTCTATTGCTGGACTTGCTGATTAATATCTGACACTGACTGAACAGATCGTAAGTGATAAAGTGTAATAAAAGTATATCAATGAGCTATTGTCTTCTCTTAACACCTGTGTCTACTTAGAGTGTCAATCATGTCTTCAATAAAAACAAACCCCTAGAAACTAGCTAAGACACGGAGACAATATCCCATATACGGGTAAACATATAGCACATGTTGGGTTAATGAAGACTGTTAAATGAGAAATAAGAAAAAAGAGGAAGAAGAAGACATTAGTCTTATAAAGAAAGGTTAATTGTTTTGTGAGGAAACTTATAGTTAAAGAATTCCATGATTTCACATTCAATCGTTTTTACAATCAATAATCTAATATAGGTGTGGTGGAGTCTTGTACACAGAATTTCTGGCGTCGCCACCCAGAGAAGAACTTTACCCGTTTGAAATCTTTTATCTTTCTGACCCACCATTATGGGATGAGAGTACAGTGGCGAGCCACCAATATTCAACAATAGGTCTTTATAGATCAAAGTATGTAGACTGTCAGTGACTATTTAAACTTTTCTTAAATTACTGAGCTAGAACAATTTTATTGATGAATGTATGTGTAATAATGCTCTGTCTAGTTTCTGTCTGGGCCCATGAACACTCTGATCTTTCCTTGATACAGTTGTTATATTAGTATTAACACAGAAGATGAAGACACGCCCATCGTCGATTATAGATTCTTTATTGCGGGGGGTTAGCAAAAGAATTCTTGCTTGCTACATACATCAAATTTCAACATACGGTTGTGAGTCCTGGACAATCGGTAGGCAGGCCAAACAATTTCTTGAGGCCTCAGAGAAGTGGTTTTTACAGAAGAATGCTTAAAATACCTTGGACAGCCAAAAACTGATGAACTGATTTCTTTCTGATTCCGTGAGTCGCGGCATTATAGTATCACGGCAGCTAATTTAGATCTAAATGCCATGGACCGTGTTGTGTGGAAAGGGCATATCAGGAAGGGAATGAGACTAAAGGAAGAAATGATTACAGAAAGGATGAGAGCTGAGCGTCTGAAAAAAAAAAAAAAACGGATTAAACAGAAATGTTGTTAACAATGGTCCTGAAATCCCATGCTCTCATTGTGGAAGAATTTTCTTGATACGGACAGGTCTTGCTAGTCACAGGCGCCATCGCCATGTTCTGTGAGTCTCATGCCCCCTCATCGCGCAATATAACAGTATTGTTTGGAAAGACGGAAATGTGCCAGTGAGTGAATTTAGATGTAGCTATAGCAAATTTAGCGCGGAGATATAATCTTTACAAACAATGAGGTAACATTTATTTTAGGTTCTTTTTCTGTTCTCGCAACATAGATCTATCCTTCGCTATTGCATGCAGGTCCCCACCACCCTTCTTTTTCTTCTTCACATACACCTACTATAAATTCTTGAGGTAAATGTTGGTTGTTTGTCCGCTTCTGGACTTTAATCTAGTTCAAGAATTTGAATTTGGGTGCACACCCGTCTTCAATACCTTATGCAGACTGATGGTTTCCTGTCTTTCATGTACATGGACTCTAACTTTGAAGGAAACCCCCTAATTAGTCGACTCTCGTGTGACATGCATGTTAGGTAGCCGGTGGCCCTATTGCCATCCTCTCATATACATATGAGTGCATGTATTTATATAAATATATATGTGTGTGTATGTATATATATATATATATATATATATATATATATATATATATATATATATATATATATATATATATATATATATCTCTCTTCTGATTCAGTACGACATTCGTACGATAGTACGACACACATACACACACACACACAGATATACATACACACACACACACACACCCATCCAGCCATCCATCCATCCATCCATCCATTCTTCCATCCATCCATCCATCCATCCATCCATCCATCCATCCATACATACATACATACATACATACATACATACATACATACATACATACATACATACATACATACATACATACATACATACATACATACATACATACATACATACATACATACATACATACATACATACATACATACATACATACATACATACATACATACATACATACATACATACATACATACATACATACATACATACATACATACATACATACATACATACATACATACATACATACATACATACATACATACATACACACATACATACATATGTGTGTATTATGTATACAAATATATGTATGTATATGTATGTATATATATATATATATATGTGTGTGTGTGTATAAATATACAAATGAGTGCATGTATTTATATAAATATATATGTGTGTGTATGTGTGTGTATATATATATATATATATCTTTTGATTCAGTACGACATTCGTGGTCGGTGACCACGTGTCAGTGGTCATCAAAATGTTTGACAGAAAGGGTAGACCACGACTGACAGGGGGAGACAGGCTAAAAGTTTGGCTGAAAGATATGAAGTTTCAGCACAGCATAGGCGCCAACATTACCGATTTCAACAATGGGACCTACATGGCAACAACAGTTCTGCCATGGGCAGGAACTGTGAGGTATGTGTGTCTTAAAAAAAGTTGCAATCCATGTTTAGTACTGTTTAGGTGAAAATATGGGGGTGACTGCAGTCAAGCTAATACAAGGAATTCCAGAGAAATTTGACTAAAAAGCTCAACAAAATGGGGAAGCTGAAAAACTGGCACAAAACACATGTATTGAAGATAGATAGATAAAAAAACACACATACACATTGTTTTCTGCCCGTTTTTCTGCTTCCCCATTTTGTTGAGCTTTTTAGTCAAATTTCTCTGGAAGTACTGTTTAGTGCCGGTGTATAACAAGAAGAGAGTACTGAACCTGAAAGTTTAGGGCCCTGTAGCACAGGACAGTCCACGATCCAAAACGGGAGACACATCACAAACACAGGGGGCAAAGAGACACTCACTTGCCCCTCTACACTCCGTGTACACACACAACACACGCACACACACATACACACATGCACACACACACGCACACACACGCACACACATACACACATACACACACATACACACATACACACACATACACACTCATACACACATATACACACACACACATACACACACACACACACACACACAAACATTCACCATTACATTAACACACACAGACACTAAAAAAAAAAACACACACAAACGTGTGTTTATTCAACTACAGAATCAATTCCTTATATTAAAGTGAATGACCCCTTCCCACGTTGTTCTATTCTACTAACTTTTCCATCTGTGACAGCTGCCTATACCAAAGTGTGATACTGCACTCTGCAGTTATGCTTTAACTAACTCCCATTTGTTTCCTGAGTTACCTTTTTTTTCCGAGTCGTTAACAGTTGATTTTTTTTTTCTCTCTACTGTTCCATAGTCCATGTCTTGCGGCATTGGTTGTCACGTCTATGCTCGTGTTATTTCAGTCAGTTCTGACACAGTCTCCTCTATCAGTCTCCCTCTGCCTCTCCTCCGCTCCACCTCACCCACCATTAAGATGTGCTGCAGGTTTCTCCTTCGCTTGACATGATCAACGCATGTAGATTGCTTCCTTTTGATGTGGGCGATCAGTTATCTTTGTGAGTCATTTTTTGTCATCACGCCTCTTTTTATCAGCCACGGTGTTTTCATCTTTCATCTATATAACCACATATCTGCCACCTGCACATAATTTGTTAGTAACAAGCTAGCTGACCATGCTTCACTTCTGTAAGTGAGGATAGCATTTATTTAGCTCTTGTGAATTCTCTTTATCACCGTTAACTATTTTGTTCAAAATATTTGCAGGATTTTCCTTACACGTTAATTAGCCCCCCCCCCCCCCCCCCCCCCCCCCCTCCTTCACCAAGACAGAACTAACATTTAAAAAAATGTTTATATTATATTTTAAGTAGGGTTATTCTACCGGTAATACACTGTTAATTACATGCTGCCTACTTCACTTACAAGTTCACGCCTTTTCTTCTTTTCTCTACATCTGGAATGTCTTGATGCATCAGGGTAGGAAGAGATCTCTGGAATGAGTCCTTCTGTTCGCTTCCTATAAAGTACTTTTCAATGTCTCGGATCTTTCTTCGGTCCATATTCTCACTAGTCGACCTCTGGCTCTGTTATCGCTGTATCTGTATAATATTGCTCTTTGTGTTCCCTTGTCTGATGCCAGTCGTGTTACATGGCCAAACCATTTGATTTATTCTCTAGCTATAAAGTTCAGTATTGGTTCTGTCCCGACTCTGTAGTTGATACCATCGCTCCTAAGTCGATGTTTCCTCGCTACAACTAGTATAGTAGGTAAACATTTTATTTCTGCCCTGACTGTTTTCCTTCTGTCTTCTGAACACAGTTTCCACGTTTGACATTGAAAACATTGCGTTGGTAAGAATATTTCGCTTGACTTACAACTGTACAGACCAATCAGCATCTGTTCGTGATGCGGTCAGGATCACCTTTGCCACATTTAGTTCTCAGGACATAATATTGTAGCCATTTTTGGTTCTATGGACGAGTGAAAAAGTAAAAGTAAAGATCCCTTTCCACACCTTTAGGCGTATCGGGCATATAGGAAGAGCGCCCATATTTTACAGACCAATCAGCTCTCGGTGGGTAATGTTATCAGCATTACGCCGGCTGTCTTCACTTTCCCAGGACAGCTGTGGACGAGTACGCCAAGCTAAATTTTGTTTTTTCCAAATCCGCCCGGTACGGATTTGAACCAAGGACCTTCGGGTAAGCAAGCGAGCTTCTAACCACTATGCTACATGGTTCCTATTCTGATTAGTGTAAAATTACATATTCGTAAGCTTAGCTTTTAGCCGTGAGTCCGCATAAGATTGAGGGTATCAAGAAACTGATGTGTTTCAATCCACAGAGTTATGGCCACTTTAAGACAGTCCAGAGAATTTTTCAGAACACTGGCTTATGTGCACAGGGTTTTTAAATGCACAACCCCTTTCTATGGAGCTTATTCGAATTCTCAGGTAAAAGTTTCATACTGTGAATCAAAATTTGTTAACTGGAGTATACAGGTTATGTACACCTGCTACCTAGAAGAAATGACTCGCTCTGTGACTTGGTAAATATTATACTAGCTTGCGAAGACATCGGTTGGATCGATTCTCTACCCTCGCTATTTGTAGATTCTATATTCCTGATCAGTTCTATTCTTAGATAAACTTCATCATCATCATTATGTGCCCTTTAACTGACGAAGGCGCTCACGCGTCTCTACAGATCACGATCCCTGGTTGACTGGAACAGTTCTCTGGATGATATCCCTTCATGCCATCGCTTTAGCCCGCCCAGCATCATCCCTCTTGGTCTGCCTCTACCCCTTTTTCCACTGATCTTTCCAGTTGTCACGATGTTTTCCAATGTCTCCCTTCTCATTTATGTGGCCAAAGAACAGTGTTTGTCTCTTTCTTATTGTTGTATAAAGAGATCTACTTTCATTAGCCTCTTTCAAGCAATCGTTGTTAGTTACTCTGGCCGTCCAAGGTATTCGTAACATTCGTCTCAGAAACCACATCTCTCCTGCTTCCAAATTCTTCTTAATTTGTTCAGTTACATTCGAAGATTCGCAGCCATACAGCGGAACAGGTTCTATGTAACATTTTAGCACCCTCTTTCTGACATTAAAAGAGCGATATATTTTATTGCATAAGATGTTTTTCAATTTCTGAAATGCAACTTTCGTTAGACCTATTCTGCTTCTAATCTCTGTCACACATTTTCCATCTGATGATATGATTGTTCCCAGATATTTCTTCTTCTTCTTCTTCGCCTTCACCAGCTGTACACTCTGGTGGAAAGTTCTGGTTGCTTGTCAACTACTGAACTGCAGTCCTGCTCCAGAACCTGAGTGTTGCGTGTGCATCAGTTTTACAGATCTCATTTTCTTGAATACAGACTGTTGGTTCCTTGCCTCTCCGGCAGATGCACTCCGACTTCAAAGGAAGCTCCCCAATTAGTCGACTCTTAAGACATGCTTTTGGGGAGGCAGTTAGTCTATTCTTGTTTTCCCCATAATTGGGTCCCGGAACCCACACGGGGGACCCAGATATTTAAATGTACTGTCTTGATTAAGTCTTGTTCCGTCAACTGAGACATCATAACGATATAACTATTACTTCCCTTTTCTTAATATTCAAACTAAACCTTATATAATGTAAAGCACAACTTAACCTTATATAATGTTTAAGCACAACTTAACCTTATATAATGTTTAAGCACAACTGTAAGTATTATCTGGTCAAATCTACACCCTCTAGGGATGTTAAGGTGGTCTTGCATTCAATTTTACTTGTTCCTGCAGAGAGACACTGTTGTTATTTGGAGGTAACGTTTTTCGACCTACGGTGTCCTAACTATACCTTTTGATCTCGTCTATGTTTCTACTCCACCGTTTTTCGAATTATGGTATTCTAACTATACTTTTGATCTTGTTGTCTATAATTCTACTCCAACCCCCCCCCCCTACCCCATCCCCGCCCCTTCTTTCCCATTTGTGCAAATCGATAATATCAGTCTATTTGTTACACTGTTTCTGTACATCTGGAGTTCACCGACTGACTGACTGACTTTCTACCCCACCAGGACATTTCACAAGCGATAAACACCCGATGACACAAAGTGCCACCATGTCGATGAGGATCACCGTGGAGAGGTTCCAGAAACCGCGTTCAGCCAATTGACCATATTTATGGCCTAGCTATATTGCGACCCCTGGCAAGAGCCAGGGTAGGGCTTCAAATAAGGAAAAATTTCGTCCTAAAAAAAGAACTGCAAATAACACAATAACGTAATATTCTGGAGTTCACCGCTTGCTTACTTCTGTTAATTAGGTATTATCTGCAAAGCAAGGTTGGTGAGTAGGGAAGCTTCCTGCACCTTTGCGATGTTCTATAAATCTGTATACTTTCCCCATCTCTATAGCTGCATTGTTCTGTTAATATACATTTCATAATTAGTACTAAGATATGTCAAGGGAAGCATCTAACACTGCACAGTATAGTAATTAAAACTGTATCACTATATATAGCAACCCATGACTTTCAAATTCGTTGCAACATATTTTCGTCTTTGAGCACTTAGGGATTACTTCCCTTATACCATGATGGTCCGTTGTTTAAATCTTCGAGGGGGGCTGCGTTGTCTTGAGGCATGGTGTCCGCCTCGGGTGCTAGGGGTTTCGGGTTCAATCCCGGGTAAAGGCTGGAATTTTTGGACGGGGACTTGGACTTCTAGTAATTCCCCCTGGTCTTTGGGTAGTGAGATCTGTGTGCATTGTTGCGAATGTAAAAAAAAAAAAACCTTGGTAGCTGGAAATCGAAAAGAGTAGCATAAAGGCTCTGCCCGGGCAAAATTAGGAGTTAAAAGTCTAACTAAAGTATTTCAGGATAATCGCCGGTGCCACAGAGCCTGTACACCGTGCTGAGCTTCTTCAGACTCAGACTTGATTTAGAAGAAGAACGGAACATTTATGGGTTATTACCCGTGTGCCATGATGTTGATCTGTTGTTCAAGCTTCAAACTTCAAACTTTTGACCCTATGTCGCAACCCTTGCCACATATCCATACTATAGAACAGAAAATGCAAGTGCCATTATGACCATGTCCTGAACTCCCAAACGGATAACAGTAGTGACCTGGAATTGCAAATGTCATTCTGGCTGCCATATCTAGGTCAGCTGTATTACTGTCAACTTCATACTGTGAATATTATTATCACACTTGCCTCTTTGACTTGCACTGACAATCAAAATTATTAAGGGGCAGGTGCTATCCCTCTTTCTAAGTCACAGGCTTTAGTTTTACTAAAGAGTGCTTCCCTCATTGGCATGTATCTGTGGGCGTTTCAAGAGTGAGGGGTGCCTCTGTTTTGTTCATCATAGCCGATGATCAAAAGACTAAAAAATAGTGTATATAGCCAAGTATAAAAATAGATTTGTGACAACGAGATAAATACAAATAATTATTATAAATAAAACATGAGCTTTAAACTATTCTGGTTAATTACCTTACTAAACGTCGTCCCTATGTGAAATGCAATTTTTCTTTATTTTGAAGGCCCCCCCCCCCCCCCCTCAAAACATACAAAACAGCCTTTACGATCCCATTAGACAACTAGTAAATAAACAGTGGGGCAAAATCCATTCAGA